>OX457040.1:28024790-28072290 GCA_949752735.1 Lumbricus terrestris
TGCGTAAGTCCTAGCCACAAGTATGTTTGTGCATTTATTCCTGCGTATGTCCATCTGCTTGTCCGTCCACCCGTCTGTTGTTCTCACTGTCCGTATGCATGTCTATCTGTCCGTCTACATGTCTTTCCGTTTGCCCGTCCTTATGTGTGTCTATCTTAGACTATTTAGACGTCTAGGCTATATGTTTGTATGTCTGCATGCCCGTATGTTAGGAGGTTGAGGAAGAGGACCAGGAGGATGGGGAGAATAAGGTGGGAGAGAAGAAGTAGGAGGATGGGGAAGACAAGGAGGAGGAGGAGGAGGAGGAGGAGGAGGAGGAGGAGGAGGAGGAGCATAGACCCAGTTGAAAGCCACAAGGGGGCTAACCCAGGAATGAGATGACCAATAGGCAGAAATGCAGTGCAGAGTTAAACACTTGTGGATGGTTTGGCTGTTTGCACAATCTCACTGGACTCTATTATAACTGATTTTAATTTCTAAGAGTTTTTGGTAAGTTTTGAAATCATGTGTTCTGATCAACTCCAATGCCTTTGACTTGACGAGTTTTCAAACCATGGCACTCTTGCACATAACACTGTTGCTGCTGCTGCTAATGATTATGATGAAGGTGATGATGATGATTGATGACGATGATGTTGCTGATGATGATGATTATCGTTCGTGGTGACGGTGATAAAGAATTTCACGAAGAGGCAGATGATGATAACGACGACGACAACGATGATGATAATGATGATGACGATGACGACGACGATGGCGATGGCGATAGATACTGATTGCGGTACTGATTATACTGATTATGCCATTATGACGACGATCAGGATGATGAAGAAGATAAATATGATGGTGATGACGAAAAAGACCTTCACGATGGTGATGAAGATAGAGCTGATGACGATGACGATGATAGTGACGACGGTAACGACAACGACGATGACATACACGACGACGATGCCCAAGATGATAATGATTTTAACGACGATGACGACGACTATGATGATGATGATGATGATCATAATGATGATGACAACAACGACATATTGGCATCCATGCTCAAACTCATCTTTTCTCGACGTTACGTGCCTTGTCGAGTGTGGTGGTGGTAGAAGTAATGGTGATGGAGATTGTGACGACGACGATGATGATGATGATGATGATGATGATGATGATGATGATGAAGATGTTGATGAGGTGAGGGTGAGGGGAGGGAAGGGGAGAGGAGAGGAGAGGAGGAGAAGGGTGTGGAGGGGAGGGGAGGGGAGGGGAGGGGAGGGGAGGGGAGGGGAGGGGAGGGGAGGGGAGGGGAGGGGAGGGGAGGGGAGGGGAGGGGAGGGGAGGTGAATAGAGGGGAGGGGAGGAGGAAATGAGGAGGAGGAGAGAGAGGAGGAGAAAGAAGAGAAGGAAAAGCAGAAGAAGAAGAAGAATAAGAAGAAGAAGAGGATGACTAGAAGGAGGAGAAAAAGAAGAAGGGGATGATAAGAAGGAGGAGAAGAAGGAGCACAGGAAGGAGAAGGATAAGAAGTAGTAGAAGAAAAGTAGGAGGGGAGATAGAAAACGAGGAGGAGGAGGAGAGGGGAGCGAGAATGTAGAGAGAAAGGGCAGGGACGGAAAGCGAATGAAGAGGAGGGGAGGAAAAGAGAAGGGGAAGAAGAACGAGGACGAGATGGAGAAAGAGAAAGAGGAGGTAGAGAGCAGAAGGATGATAAGAAGAAGAAGAAGAAGAAGATGATGATGATGATGATGATGATGATGATGATGATGATGATGATGATAATGTTGATGAGGTGAGGTGAGGTATTGGGAGGGGAGAAATGGGGAGGGGAGGGGAGGGGATGGGATGAGAGGGGAGAGGAGGGGAAGGGAGGGGAGGGAAGGGGTAGGGAGGGGAGGGGAGGCGAGGGGAGGGGAGAGGAGGGAAGGAAAGGAGAGGGGAGGGGAGGGGAGGAGAGGGGAGGGAAGGGGAGCGAAGGGGAGGGGAGGGGATGAGGAAATGAGGAAAAGGAAGAGAGAGGAGGAGGAAAAAGAAGAGAAGGAAAAGCAGAAGAAGAAGAAGAAGAAGAAGAAGAAGAAGAAGAAGAAGAAGAAGAAGAAGAAGAAGAAGAAGATGAAGAAGAAGAAGGAGCAGGAGAAAGAGAAGGAGGAGAGGTAGAAGAAGGAGAAGAAGAAGAAGAAGACGAAGAAGATGGAGAAGACAAATAAGAAGAAGAAGAAGAAGAAGAAGAAGAAGAAGAAGAAGAAGAAGAAGAAGAAGAGGGATGACTTGAAGGAGGAGAAAAAGAAGAAGGGGATGATAAGAAGGAGGAGAAGAAGGAGCACAAGAAGAAGGATAAGAAGTAGTAGAAGAAAAGTAGGAGGGGAGATAGAAAACGAGGGGGAGGAGGAGAGGGGAGCGAGAAGGTAGAGAGAAAGGGCAGGGACGGAAAGCGAGAGAAGAGTAGGGGAGGAAAAAGGAAGGGGAAGAAGAACGAGGACGAGATGGAGAAAGAGGAAGAGGAGGAAGGGAGCAGAAGGAGGATAAGAAGAGGAAGAAGAAGAAGATGGTGGTGATGATGATGATGATGATGATGATTGATGATGATGATGATGATGATGATGATGATGATGATGATGATGATGACGACGACGACGACGAAGACGACGACGACGATGGCGATGACGATGATGATGACGATGATGATGATGATGATGATGATGATGATGATGACGACGATGATGATGATGATGATGATGAAGTTGATGTTGACGTTGATAATGATGACGATGATGATGATGATGATGACGACGACGATTATGATGATGTTGATGTTGATAACAATGACGATGTTTTATGGCGCCCTAACACAGCCATGTCGTTTCTAGGCTCCTGATGACGATGATGATGACGACGACGACGACGATGGTTATGAAGATTATGATATCGATTTACTTATTATTCTGTATTTTTAAGGTGATATCAATATAAACAATGATGATGATGATGATGATGATGATGATGATGATGATGATGATGATGATGATGATGATGATGATGATGATGATGATGATGATGATGATGATGATGATGATGATGATGATGATGATGATGATGATGATGATGATGATGATGATGATGTTTGAGGAGATGATGATAATACTGCTGATGATGCCGATGTTGTTCTTTTGGAGGTGGTGATGATAATGATGATGGCGAGGATGTCGATAACGGCGACTACGGCTCTGATGATGATAATTTTGTTCGTCTAAAGCCCAGTCCATGGTCTTGATAGTGCCGTTATGGCCCTCCGAACCCTTCGGTCGGTCGGGCCTCAGGTTGAAGGGGTCTCCAAATTCATTTCAGCTGCTCATTATGCCTATACTTGTGTCTGTTTATTTATGAAACTCGTGTTTTTACACCTTACAACCTGAAGGCCTCAAATCGGAGTCGGATCGAGTGCATCAAAAGTCATGTAGGCCTACAGCTTCAGCAAACCTAATATAAGTAGGCTATTATTGATTTTGTGCATAAGCAGCGCCACTTACACTGACTCAGGTCAGTACAGAGAGTTTGTAAGCCTACTTTCTTTAGCACAGCGTTTATAACATTGAAATTCCTAATAGGGTGGACCCATAATAAGACATGCGTGGGGCCTTCAAAACAATACCTCAGTAAGCCAATATGTCATTAAGACGCGCCTGCAGGCCTCAAGTTTGTAGGGGGCCTCCATATTTATAAGTGTAGGTATACTCAGAACTAACGAGTCGGTGCGTGAGGAGCTCGGAATAGGGAGGGAGGAGACACTGCAACAAACAGCAACCAGGCGGAAATTCAGCTACTTCGGCCACGTGATGAGATCAAACGGTTTGGAAAAGGAGATGATGACGGCATGCGGTGAAGGAAGGAGAAGACGCGGAAGACCAAGGAAGAGGTGGATGGATGAAGTACAGGAAAAGTCTGGAATGAGCTTGGAAGAGCTAAGAGAGACGACAATAAACAGGAGACAATGGAGAGGATACATCATGACTGTCGCCAGAGCCCCAAGAGCTGACGGCACCAGGTGACCAGGTGATACTCAGAAACGCAACTGTAGAAATAATTATAATAATTTTCTTATGTTAAGCCCGTCTTCACTGATGCAAATGTAGGTTAGGTCTAATTTTGTTTCTCAGATGTGCCACATTACATGCACAAAGATATAACATATGGACCGCAAAAAGTATAGTAGTGTATTCTTCATTCATTTCAGACATTTAAATAGCGCCTCTTCAAGCGTATCTACTCAGAAGCGCTCCCGACACAACCACGGCTAAAGAGAACAGTCTAGCAACATTGTAGTGTGGTGTTGTTAATGTTTAAGGGTCCCCAAGCCACTAGAGTGTCCAGGGGCCTAAGGTTGTCATGCCACTGCATAGTTACGTCCTCGCGCTAACGATCGATAAATTTCTCGACTGATCGATTGTCTCACCAAAAAAACTTGTAATTAAGATAATTAAATAATTGATATTTAAGATAATTTTTTAAAGCATCATAATAATGAGCTGGACACACACCATCAAGGCTGCCTATATGTAGGAGAAACGCAGATAGACTACTATGAAAAATAGCCGAGCCCCAAAGGCAAATTTTTGCATTTCTGACGCAAGAATCAGAATTCGTCTAAAATGGTGAACCAAATGCAGCTTGCAATTGGTTGATTTGCTAAGAATGTTCTGTTACATGTATATTCAAAATGACTCGTTTTCATGAATTTAGAGAAGGTGGTTGGTTCTCTGACAGAAAGACCATTTCTCAATGTATGTGTGCCTAATGCTAGGCGCCCATGCGCTGGGTTTAGGTAGTATAGGGACATTACTTTTAACCTGGGAATTTTGGCCGGGACACTTTGTCCGGGGACTTTTTGTCCGGGGACATTTTGTCCGGGGATTTTTGTCCGGGGACAATTTATCCGGGGACTTTTAGTCCGGGGACATTTTGTCCGGGGACCTTTTGTCCGGGGACATTTTATCCGGGACATTTTGTCCGAAGACTTTTTGACCGGGGACTTATTGTCCAGGGACATTTTGTCCGGGACATTTTCTCCGGGGACATTTGTCCGTCCCCGGATACTATCATATTATGATGAATAAAATTTACTATTGATATTTATTGAAGTATAAGACCGCAGCTGTTGTCAGCACTGAAATAGTAGAGCTACTTTGTAAAAATGGCAGTTTTATATGCTGCCATTTTAATGCGAAAATTCAACAAATTACTAATGGCAGGATCTCAAACCCACCTCAAACCCTCTTCTTCCCGACGCTACGCGCCTGGGTGTAAGTCCACCGAACTTTCGTTTGTCCTCCCAAACTCCCTTGATTCCCCCCCACACACACACAGGATGGTACAAGATTAAACACTGCATCTCTGTCTCTACGTCATTAGATGTACATCCTGCGCGCGTGCACGCACACACACACACACACAGCTCAGGAGCATAAGGGGTTGCATAGTAGTCCTTACCTCCCTCTGGCGCTACGCTTCCATCTGATAGCCAGGCTGCGGGGGGTCAAACGAAACCGTACAAGACTCATCAACGGTGGACGGAGAGACCGTGCACGCAAATAAACCAGACGCCCAGTCAACTGACTCAACTCAACAACATCTGTAATCGGCCCAGTTGTCTGGAATGGGCTGACACAGGGCTAAGTCATGGAGGTCTCAAAATTTCGGAGTCCACGGCTAAGTCTATCTCCTGGGTTTCTTACTGAAAAATCTTTTTTTTTAAACTCAAAAGTGTCCGCTTTGTCGTGGATGGGTGGGCATGGGGTGGGGTGGGTAAAAGTTAAAGTGGAGGTGGGGTATTAGCCTTTGTGAATCACAACTTTTGCAAAATTGCATACCTGCATAATTTGAATAAAGTTATATTTTTACATATGTATGATGCTTTTCAAAGTGACCAAACGTTCCACTTTGGGAACATATCCTTTGGGCGGACCAGTGACCACGTCTGCAATAATTATTGCCTCGACTATAATAGGCCTGTCACACAGTCCTCACCGCCATCCTAAAGAATGCTTGAACGCAATAATGATGACGACGACAATGATACAGGCCCGGCCCTAGTATGAGGGATGGGAGAGTGGGGGAGGGGTGGGGGAGAGGGAAAGGGGAATTGGGGCGAGAAAGTTTTTTCCGAAAATCAAAATTTCACAGGTGGCTTACCGGTGGAGGTCGGAGTATGGTGGGGTGTCGTGGAGTGTGGTGGGGGTGGGAGATTGGGGGAGCGGTGGGGTAGGGGTTGGGATTAGGGGAAATTGGGGGAAGAAAGTTTTTCCCGAAAATCAAAATTAAACGGGTGGCTTACCGGTAGAGGTCGGAGTGTGGTGGGGTGTGGTTGGGTGTTGAGTATGGGAGAGTGGTGTGTGGTGGGAGGTAAAGGGGTGGGAGAGTGGGGGAATCGTGGGGGAGAGGGGAATTGGGGGAAGAAAGTTTTTTTAACGAAAATCGAAATTTCACGGGTGGCTTACCGGTGGAGGTCGGAGTTCGTTGGGGTGTCGTGGGGTGTGGCTGGGTGGAGGGAGTGGGAGAGTGGGGGTGGTGGGGAGTGGGGGTGGGAATTTTGTCCCCAGAAAATCAACATTTCACGGTTGGCGTACCGGTGGAGGTCGGAGAGTGGTGGGGTGCCGTAGGTGTGGTGGGGTGGAGAGGTGAGATAGTGGGGGTGGGGGTGGGAGAAATTTCGTTCAGAGGCTCAGTTCTGCTGTTGCTGGCTTACTATAATGAATGACTACAGACCTGAGTATAATAATATTAGACTATTTAAGCTAACTTTTCAACACTGGTTTAGCTCATCCCTGTTTCCCAAGATGGTCCTGAATTGCTGACCAGGATACAATGCGGAATTCATAACAAATGGTACACAAACCAACCAATAATTGAGAACTATTAAACTACAGGTACCAAAATCTGGAAGCCTTGCAGTAATGATGTTGTTTTACTAAGTGTTCAAAGGCCAAAAATGTTAAGTTTGGCAGTTTGAAATTTTAAAGAAAACACTGTAGAGAAGCAATTTAGTTGTTCAAAAATAGTATCTGTACAAATATTTTCAGTTAGTTATACTCATTGTAACAAGAATGTATGATTTGTATCGTATATTGTAATAGTAAATAATTACATTATGATCATATAAATAGCATATAATATCGCAGTATATTATAACAGTTCATGTAATACAATGATGTAAACAGCAATCAAACATTAAAAATTATCACGATTTTGCCAAATGTTTCTGGAGTCGATGTCATCTATGCTTTTAGCTGGACAAAACTAGTATTTGTACAAGTATATACAGTAATTTATACTCATTGCAATATGATAGCATCATAATTATACTATATTAATAAATAAATAATAAGAAATAATAGCCTTATATATAATCATACTAGCTGGGGTACCTGGCGTTGCCCGGGAAATTTAGGATACGACCCGCTGCCGGCCACAGCCTCACCGCACCCACCCCATCCCACCCCGCCCCACAACACCCCACCACACAACACCCCACCACACACCGATCTCCACCGGTACGCCACACGTAAAATTTGAATTTTCGGAAAAGTTCTCCCCCATTCCCCCCCCACAAATCCCCCATACCCCACAACCCTCTCCACCCCCTTCCCTGCCCCAACCCCACCATCTACCCTACCCCCACACCCCACTTCTCCAATCCCCACTCCCCCACACCCCACCCCTTCCCGTCCACCCGACCCCCCCTCACCCCCGCCACCCCACCCCTTCCAAACCTCACCACACCTCCACTCCCCATACCCCCACCCACCACAACAACCTAGCCCACTGTTCCACCCACCCCCACATCCCCACCCGCCACCCCGCCCCCGCCACACCACACTACACTCCGACCTCGACCGGTACGCCACCCGTGAAATTTCGGTTTTCGGAAAAAATTATCCCCCCCTGCCTCACCCTGCCCTTGCAGGCCGAGCTGTGGGCTGAGTAGAGGCGAGGTGGCCCGCGTAAAAATATGTCTAGCTGTGAAACTATGGCAAGGGAATGGAAATTTACACCGAAAATTAGGGTTTTCGCAACCCCTCCCACCGTGGGCCTCATGATGGTAGAGATTAACCAACCACCCCACCGGGTGGCTCTGATGGCCCTCTGTCTAGATACAAAGTTTCAGAAAAATTGTCAAAAAAGTGAAAAACATTTGGGGTTTCGCTCCCCACCCTGGCCCCCATGATGATGTTTATGTTGATGATGATAATGAAGATGACGATCATGTTGATGCTGGCATTGATAATTATGATAGTAACGTTGGCGATGATGGAGCTGATGCTAATGATGATAATTATAAAAATTACGATAATGATGAAAATGATGATGACAATGACGATGCAGACGCTGATTATATTATAATACTGATTACACCATATTTTGACGACGATATTGAAGACTAAGATGATGATGAAGAGAAATGATGATTATGAGAAAATGTTCACGATGCCCATGATGAAGCTGATGATGATGACGATGACGACAACAATGATGATGATGAGGTCAATGATGATGATGCTGATGATAATGAGGATGCTTGATCTTGTTGACGGTGACGATGACGATTACGACGGCGACTGCGATGACGATGATAATTTAACACCGATGACGACTATGATGGCGTGTTTTTTTTATGTCAGATGACAAAAGATGACGATGATGATGTTGATGATGGTGACGATGATGAAATTTTTGTTCGCTGTTATTGTTGTTGTTGTTGTTGTTTTTGTTGTTGTTGTTGTTGGTGGTGGTGATGACGATGTTGATGATGATAATTGTGATATTGATGATGATGCTGCTGCTGGTGGTCCGGGGGACTTTTTGTCCGGGGACATTTTATTCGGGGGAGATGACCCCGGTGGCACTCTGTCTATCTGCAACGTTTCAGGTGAATACCTGTGAGACTATGGCGACGGGATGAAAACAGCAAAAATTAGGGTTTTTGCTCCCATCCTGCTCCCATGGTGGGAGAGATTCGCCAACCCTTCCACTGGGTGGCCCTGATGACCATGTATCTATAGGCGCAAAGTTTCAAAACTGTTGGCGTGCATTCTGGACAAACATAATGCATACAATGAGATATATACAATTATGCATGGCCACATTCCTCTTTGTATATATACAGTGCCTACCCATATTATTAGATTCAAAGTTACATGTACATATACATGTACATGCATACATGCACACATAAGATTATATGCATGCATACATGTATATGCAAACATAGATACATACATACATGCATACAAGCATACATATTACATACATACATACAGATTATATACATACACACATACTGTATATGCATACATACATATAACATACATGCATACGCAATTACGTATTATATACATAAAAACGTACATACATGTATATATACATACATATCACATACATACAAACATACCTGCATACATGCATTTTGCATGCATACATACATACATACACACATAAGACATACATGCATACCTACATGGATACATACATATATACATGCATGCACGCATACATACATACATGCATATATACTTATATGCATAGATATATGCAGACATATATAGATACATACATGCATAAATATAAATATATACATGCATGCATGCATACATGTACATACATGTAAATACATTATTGGGAGGCACTATAGATGATACTGTCATTGTTCTTAATGAATATGACTAACTGCTAATAATTATTTGCACTAATACTATTTCTTATACAACTAGAGCAACAGACATGGGATTTGCCCTAGAAAAATTTGACAAAATGATAATAGTTTTAGTTGCTGTTTACATTAATTGGGCAAATCCCTAAAATTAATATAGTCATGTCTCAAACTACATGTTGGAGGTTCTTCACTGTCTCCCTATTAATTTTGCCAGCGTATTGAGTTCTGGGTAGCTGCATTTGTATGGCGATGTTGTGAGGGCCTCGCGGACCTCGCCCCAATTTACCTCTGAGAGCTATGCTGCCTTACATTGGTATCAAAGGACGTCGTCCGCTACGTTCTGCTGATAAGGGAGCCCTCTTAATTCCTTTTGCTCGTGCTGCTACTTTGAAGAATCGAGCTTTTCTGTGGTTGGTCCAGTGGTCTGCAATGGCCTTAATTTTGAGCTACGCCTACACTCTGAAAATCTACCAGGATTCTTCCTTTAAAAACTTAAAACTGTTCTTTTTGGGCGCACTGGAGTCAGAAGCGCCTCTGAGTAGTTTTTTCTTGAAAGAACGCTATATATAAATTATCGAATGAACACTGACCTCCACGGATATTTCCCCGCTACGCCAAGACGTAGGAGCTAAATTTTAAACACACGAAATTCACGGAAAATATAATATTTAACTTTTATTTTCAACGCGGCTCCACCGCATTACATACCCCAACCGTACCCACCTCACTCCACCTTCACCCACACAAATCCTGGGCCACCACACCCAAAGCCACATCCTATACTGCGTCCCAACTATGGGCGGAGTTTATCAGGGTCTAGGGGGGGCTAAGCCTCCCAAGAAGACCCAGATTAATTTTTTTAACCGTGTAAATGGTATATTTTCCTGGACTAGCCCCCCAGGAGGGCTTTAGCCCCACCAAGAACGGAAACCAAACTCCGCCCATGGTCCCAACCCAAATTGGTAAATTTTTAACGTACGGAGTTCATGGAAAAAATAATGTTTTACTTTGTTTTCAACTCGGTTCCATCGCAACCCTACTCCAGCCCAATCCCAAGAAGCACCACCCAGCTCCTTTCCATACCCCGCTCCACCCACCCACCCCAAGTCCACGACATCCACCACCCCATTGATAATTAGCGATGCAACTCATGCTATCCAGATGTCCAGTTACGGGTATTCACCCCACCCCGCCACAGACCTCTCTTCGCCCTTCTTGCAACCCAACCCAGGCGGGTCTTTGTCTAGCTGGAAGAATTGAGGTGAATAGGTGCGATAAACTTGCGTGGCGGCTGTGGGCTGGGCGGGGGTGGGTATTCTCGGCGGTTTCTATAATTGTTCATTGGAAGTTTGGAACCCGAGAAATTGAACTGTGGGTGTGCATGCTGGACTAACAAACATACATGGACACATGGATACACGCCTACCATCATACATACATTTATATATACATGCATACTTACATATATACCAGTGATTTCCAACCTTTTTTGACTTTAGGGCCACTTTGTTGTTGTTCGAGGATGTGAGGGCTACTTTTTCTTAGTTGGAGGACATAAGGGTATCAAGAGGCCACAAGGTCAAAATTTAATTAACCAAGAGCATATAAAATAGTCAAAATTGAATAAAAAATAGAATGTTTGATGCTATTTATATACATCCAAATAAAATAATTTGTAAAAGAGAATAATTTTGTATTTTATCCTGTCCAAAATGTCATTTTTGCGTATATTTTATATAATTATTTCAGAGGTTTTGGTTCATTATTTAAGGCCTGGCGGGCCACTTTTCGACCGTGGACCACGGATTGGGAGTCACTGATATAATAAATTGTTACATTATCCACATGCGTACATACATACTTCATACATGCATATATTGTATGTATATATATATATAGTATGCATGCGTACAACATAAGCGAAGTTGCATGGAGGAGGCATCTGCCCCTTTAACTTTTTTTTACCTACTTGACAAATGACCTGGATTTAAAGATTTTGCGAATGGCTTGTCCCGCATTGAATTTGAATGTATCCCGAAGTTACCTCGACTTGAATTAAGTCTAAATTTAATGTATCTCGGAGCTGCCTCGACTTGAATTTAAGTCTGGATTAACCCTCAGGCTACCAAGCTTTTTTGTAACACGGACTACCAAGGGGGGGTGGTTACAACCCCTCTGGATTTTGGGTTTGGTTTGAGACATCCTATAACTTGTAATACACCATTGGATTCTGAATTCATTTCTGCACAAAATTGTATATTTAGGTTTAGAAAATATGAATGCAACTCGAAATTATGAATTTTTTACCATGGGTACCCGTCGATTCCACAAAACGTATACTTACGCATAGGGAATATATCAGATTATGTGTGTTTTATACATGAGTTATATATAAAAAATAGTTTACATATAATAAAGTAAAATGTTCATCTATAAAAACTAGTAATAAGTCTGTTTTGTGCTCAATCAAAACAAAAAACATGTTGTAGCTGCTGAAAAACGTTTACGCAGACATATGGGCTTGCGTTGTAAAAAAACCCAACATTTTCACACATTTTAATTTATTTTGAGCACTTCCGGTCATTAAAAGACAAATTGTTTAGTATAGGAAATAGCCCTAAATGTCCTCTACAGAATGGCATAATTTATTTCTATTAAAAAACAAATTATGGATAAGTTATAATAGAAAAAACATGAAAATTTTATGAAAATAAAACACCTTTATATACATTTTAATTTATTTTGAGCACTTCCGGTTGTCAAAAGACAACTCAATGATCAACAAAATGTAGCCCCACATTCCCTCTATTGAATGGTATAATTTGCGCCTCTTCATATTAAAGGGCGCAAAAGTTATAATCGATAATCTAAGGGGTGGTATCCACCCCATAGTACGTTGGGTATATCGGGTATAACCTTTGAACGGTAGGGGGCATCATAAAAACCTTTAGCTCAAAATGTGTGCCAATGAACCCTCTACAGCTACCTGAAACGTCAAAATTTTATTCCAAACGAAAGAAGTTTGATTTGGGAAAAACCTAGAGGGGGGGTGGCAGTAGCCTGAGGGTTAACAAAATTCATCATTATTGATGGGCAGTGGATTATACTTATGAAATATTTCTGAAATATTGGGCATACAAGGATTCCGTCCCAACCACAAATTGCCCCTGTCCACACCCTCCCCCCAAAGTCTCCTCTTTGGTTGAAGGACAATGCTCTATTAGTTTGCATAATATTATTTTGTATGCTTTGCGTTAAAACATAATTCGGTGTGTGGTTTCAGGAATGAACATTTATGAAAGGTATAATTACAGCTCCATCTGAGGCCCCTTGAAAACTTGAGATCAGACACATACCAAGGACACTTGGGACCCTACACAGGCTTTAATGTTTGGGCCTCACGCAGGTTTTATTTTGACACCTCATCCATTTAGCAATTATAATAAGTTACAATTTATAAACGTTGTGTTTGAGAAAGTGGACGAAATTGCCTGAGTTAGTTCAAATGTCTTTTATAATTATACGCCCAAAATCAGTATGGTATTTGCATTAGGTATCCAATGGCAGTGCCATATAATATGGTTAGTTGAGGCATGCACCAGACTGGATCTGTGTATATAGAGTCACAAATAGGCATAAAGACCAGCTAAACTTGGGTGCCCCTTTCAAACTCTAATGGTTTTATACTATACGCCAAAAATCAGTATGATATTTGCATTAGGTCTGCTATGGCAGTGCCATATGGTTAGTTGAGGCATTGACCAGACCGGATCTGTAGAGTCACAAAGAGGCATAATGACCACCTAAATTTGGGGGCCTCTTTCAAACTCGGGTCCCCCCCCGGTTGGGGGGTACGGGGGTGCTAAAGTGTGGGGGCCTGTTCGGCTGAACATGCTGAACATGCCTTAATCCGGCCCTGCTTGTTGGCATTGTAATAGTGGAGCAATCTTTGTTAGGATGGCATATTAAAATAATAAAATACTACCATTGGCTTACAATATGGAAACTCAAAGTGAAATTGTCATCATTTTAAATGTATTTATTGAAGTCTTATAGACCACTCTTGTCAGCACTGAAATAGTAGAGAAACTTAGTTAAGATGACACCTTAAAATACTGCCATTGCAATGTGAAAATTCAACAAATTTCTTATGGGAGAAGTGTAACATCCCTCCTCAAAACCTCCCCGGCGCGATGCGCCTCGGCGAACGTCCGCCGGACTCTCGCTTCGCTACTCACACCCCTTTGATTCCCCCCCACAGGAGGGGGGAATAGATTAACACACTGCATCCATGTCTATACGTCATTACACACATGCATACACGCGCGCGCACAGACACACACGCACTCACACATACACACACGGCTTAGGAGCATAAGGGGTTGGCACCCATAGGAATCCTTATCTACATTTCAATCGGATAAACAAAGCCAGACATCGGGGGTCGAACAAAACCGTACGAGCTTCATTGCCAACGGTGGACGGATCAACCTTGCAGCTAAATAAACCGGTTGCCCGGCTAATTCAACAGCACATGATGGCCCCATAATAAGGGTTGTAAAAGTGATTCAACAACAAACCATTGCTGCAACTTGCTCTGTAGGCTTAGTGCCTAATTGCCTTTCTCTCTAATCTTCTTTTCAAAAGCTGTGCATTTGAAAAAAGTATTAGAAATGCTGCATGAGATCAGGGTTTAAAGTGTGCCTGGACGGTCATAGACCGTATAGACGGTGTCCAAGCACTTATTTTCAAATCTGAACGCCGTCCTGCCACTTACCTCGTAGATCATTGCCTGATCCCCATCAGTTATTTTTTACCATTCTCGTACTGCACTCATGTGCACTTGTACATTGTAGCATATAATTAGAATTTGGAATATCGCGAGATTGTATTTTGATACAATACACATAAATACACACAAACACACACGCGCGCGCAAACACACACAGACTGTGGCACGTCGCCAGATCTGACTATTCACTTTGAGACGACAACGTCATGTAATAGTCGACAATGCATTACACACAAATACACAGTCTTCACAACCATTCTACAGACCGCCGGAGTGCAATGATGATGATGATGACGACGACGACGACGACGACGATGATGATGATGATGATGGTGGTGGTGGTGATGATGATGATGATGATGACGACGACGACAATACGCGACGAAAATGATGATGATGGCGACGACGATGATGACGACAGCGCCGATTCTGAATATGATAACGATGAATATGATGACGATGATAATGATGATGATTACCGTGAAGGTGACGACAACAATTATGATAATGATGATGATGAAGATACTGCTATGAATGATTGTGACGACGACAATGAAGATGAAGATGATGAGGAGGATAAATATGATGATGATTTTGATAAAAGAGTCCCCGGTGGGTATGATGATAAAGCTAATGATGGTGATGATGATGATGATGATGATGATGATGATGATGATGATGATGATGATGATGATGATGATGATAATGATAGATACTGATTGCGATACTGATTATACTGATTATACCATTATGACGACGATCATGAAGATCAAGATGATGAAGAAGATAAATATGATGGCGATGACGATAAAGACCTTCACAATGGTGATGAAGATGGAGCTGATGATGAAGACGATGATGATGATGATGAAAATGATGATGAAGATGATGATGAAGTTCTGTTTATGACGATGGAAGAGATGCTGATGATGATAATGATGAAGATAATAGTGCTTTTGGTGATGGTGTTGATAATAATGATGATAGTGACGACGGTAGCGACAACGACGACGACATACACGACGACAATGTCCAAGATGATAATAATTTTAATGACGATGACGACGACCATGATGATGATCATAATGATGATGACTACAAGGACATATTGGGCATCCATGCCAAAACTCCTCTTTTCTCGGCGCTATGTGCCTTGTCGAGTGTGGTGGTGGTAGTAGCTATGGTTATGGGGATTGTGACGATAATGATGATGATGATGATGATGATGATGATGATGATGATGATGATAATTATGATGATGATGATGATGATGATGATAATGATGATGAGGATGTTGATGATGATGACGATGTCAGTGTTGGTGCTGCTGTTGTTGTTGTTGTTGTTGTTGTTGTTGTCGATGTTGGTGCTGGTGGCGATGGTGGTAGATGTAATGGTGGCGATAATGATGATGATGTTGCTTTTGGTGATGGTGTTGATAATTACAATGATAGAGACAACGATAACGATTACGATGACGACGACATTGATAATAGTTTTAACGACGATAACGACGACGACAATGATGATGATGGTGTTGGTGATGGCGGCGTTGGTGGTGGTGATGATGATGATGATGATGATTGTGATGATGATGACGACGTCGGAATGGTGGTAGATATGGTGATGATCATAATAATGAAATTGATGATGATGATGATGATAAGAACTAAGATGATGATGACGACGATAATGGTGTTGTTGCTGTTCTTGCTGTTGTTGATACTGCTGCTTCTGTTAGTGGTAGATGTGAAAATGGCGACAACAATAATAATGATGATGATGATGATGATGATGACGACGATAATGGTGTTGTTGCTGTTCTTGCTGTTGTTGATACTGCTGCTTCTGTTAGTGGTGGTGGTGGTAGATGTGGTCATGACTGTGACGATGATGATGTTGTTGATGATGATGGTGATGATGATGATGATGATGACGATGACGGTGTTGTTGCTGTTGTTGTTGTTGGTGGTGGTGGTGATGGTGGTGTTTGTGGTAGATGTGGTGATGCTGACGATAATGATGCTGGTGGTTGTGGTAGTGTAGTTTTTGGTGTTGTTGTTGTTAGTGGTGGTAGTGGTGATGGTGGTGGCGGTGGTAGATGTGGTGATGGTGACGATAACGAGGATTACGATAGTGATGATGATCAAATCAAATCAAATCAAATCAATTTATTGGTCCGTTTGTAACAATAACAAGCACACCAAGTCAGGAACAATAACATTTCAAGTATAACCAAGTTGTTAAACATTAATCAATCCAATAACTTAATTAGTTAACATAAATTATTCAGACAGGTAAGGATTGCTTAAACCTAGGGGTTCTAAGGTTAAGTGATGCCATTGTGGACAGTTGTCCCTAGACCCGGGATGCGAGGTTATAAAAAAAACTCGTGCAATAGTGGACACAAATGGAGACACAGAAGGGAGGAAATCCCGCTAGTAGGGCCCCCAAACAAACTATTAAATAATTTTGATAGATACACACCACAATTTGATGAAAAACCAAAGCAACAGTAGATGAATGGAGATGATCACAGCTATCATAACATCACAGCAAGGAGACAGGCACATCAATTCAACACACTAGGCCTATACAGAGAATATTTGAATGAAGCTGAAAAATAATTTTAATATCAGTTATGGGCCTCTATTAGCCATTTACGTAGGTTTATTTTAAACAGGTTAATATTAGGAGGAGCTTTAAGGCCTTGTGGCAAACCATTCCATAACAAAGGACCCCTACACCTTATATGATGATTATGATGACGATGATGATGATGATGATGATGATGATGACGATGGCGATGACGATGACGATGATGATGATGATGATGATGATGATGATGATGATGATGATGATGATGATGATGATGATGATGATGATGATGATGATGACAACGTCATCTTGGCCCAAACTCTTGATTGCTCGAGTCTACGTGCCTTGTCGATATAGTCGCCAGAAGCTTGCTGGTTCTCTTCAGAACCCTTAGTTTCCATAGAAAAGGCGACTAGATCAAACTCTGTGACTGTTAGATATGCTACCATAAGATCTAAGAGAAAATTTTTGATTGTAAAAGTATCGGCAGATCGTTTTAGTAATTAATCGTAATCGATATCTCGAAACTTATGCAGCGCCCACAGAAACGGTGTCGCGGGAACTAGCTTACTCGCAAGCAATATTCAAACCAAAATCGATAGGCATCGGGCCAAGATCCGGGGAGTCCAGCAGGTAGACAGACGTGACGGGACGGCTAAGTTCGATGACATTTAGCGGTAAAATTACGAGGCTTGTGAAGAGAAAAGGAGGAATAAGGATCGGATTTTTGAAAAAGCACTGTTTTCAGTTTTGAGTGGAAGACCTGTGGTGAAAATAGCGAGTGGCACAGATGCGCAAAAAAGAATACCGTAGCAAACGATTGTCTATTTATAACGAAAATAATATTTAAGTAATGTTACTTATAAACAGATTACATGTATTGCTTGGTGTCATTAAAAGAAGTCCTCTCTTGCGCGGTGATGCTGCTGGGCAACGTAATCGTTGATTTCAGCATTGGAATCGTATCATTTAGTATAATACATCGGATTAATATCATACATACTAGTAGGCCTACATAGGCCTATTGTTGCAAGACTCCATACACTGCAGGCATCGCCAGTCGCCATTCTCCCAAGTGAGCCGCCTGCTGGGGGTCAAATTGCTTAGAGAGCGGTGACGTTTCGTGGTCTGGCTTCTTGAAGTTCTGTGAAGTACCTTTCAGCGCGACCACAACAGAGCTTCTCTTCTCTGTTTATGTGATTCAAACAAACCAATGACGCCAGTCAGCTGGAAGCCAAGCGTCATTAGCGAGTCGTCATTAGCGAGCAACTGCGATAATACGCACTGTTAGCCAAGAAGCTCACAGCCCATATAAACGATCTGTATATAATTATGAGCGTCATTATGACTTTGTCTCTGGTCTGCCTCTTAGTTTGTGCCTTTGTGCATCTGAATGCCTTTCGCTCTGTATCGATGACAGTCCGGTTTCACGACTGTAGGCCTACGTATGTCTGAATATATGTTCGTACATTTGGCCGTGGGCATGTATGTTTGTATGTGCTTCTGGCTATCTGCTTGGCCGTCTATCAGTATGAAGATCTGCCCGCCTGTGGTTGTTGATCTCACCGTCTGTACGTCTGTCTATCTGTCAGTCTAAATGTCTTTCCGTCTTCCTTATGTTTGTCCATCTATACACCTGCATGTTTGTTCGTCTGCCTGTCTGCATGCCTGTATGTCTCGAGCATAGACCATGAAGGGAGGAGGACGAGCTGAAACCTAGTGTAAAACCGGGATGTGGTTATCAATGGAACAAAACGACCATTAGTCAGAAAGGCATCAGTGCAAGAGTTGCACGCTTGCGAAATGACATGGTTTTGTTTGTACTATCTCATTGGATTCTATATTAAACTGCCTTTATTTTGGAAGAGCTTTTGGAATAATAAATTGGTAAGTTTTGAAGTAATGTGCCCTGATCATATCCAAAGTATTTGACGACAAGTTTTCACCACGACCTGGCACGAAGGAGATAATGTTGTTGTTGTTGTTGTTGTTGATGATGATGATGATGATGATGATGATGATGATGATGATGATGATGATGATTATGCTGCTGCTGGTGATGATGATGTAGATGTAGATGTAGAAGGGGAAGGGAACGAGAAGGGGAAGAAGAGGAGAAGAAGGAGGAGGAGAAGGAGGAGAAGGAGGAGGGGAAGAAGGAGAAGAAGAAGGAGAAAAAGGAGGAGGTGAAGGAGGAGAGGGAGAAGGCGGAGGAGGAGGAGAAGAAGGAGAATAAGGTAAAGGAGAAGGAGGAGAAGGAGGAGAGGGAGGAATAGAAAAAGGAGGAGGAGAAGGAAAAGAAGGAGGTGGAGAAGTAGCAGAAGGAGTAGGAGAAGAAGGAGGAGAACAAGAAGGAGGAGGAAGAGGAGGAGGAGGAGATGGAGGAGGAGGAGGAGGAGAGGGAAAAGTAAGAAGGAGGAGGAGAAGGAGGAGAGGGAAGAGGAGGAGGAGGTGAAGAAGGAGGAGAACAAGAAGAAGGAGGAGAAGGAGGAGCAGAATGAAGAGGAGATGGAGGAAAGAGAGTAGGACATGGAGGAGGAGAAGGAGGAAAGGAAGGAAGAGAAGGAGGAGGAGAAAAAGAATAAAAACAAGAAGAAGGAGGAGAAGGAGGAGAATAAGAAGGAGAGTAAGAAGGAGGAGGAGGAGAAGAAGAAGGAGAACAAGGAGAAGGAAACGGAGGAGAAGGAGGAGAAGGAGGAGGAGAAGGAGGAGAAGGAGAAGATCAAGAAGGAGAACAAGAAGCAGAAGGGGGAGGAGAACAAGAAGGAGGAGGAAGAGGAGGAGGAGGAGAAGGAGGAGGAGGAGGAGAGGGAAAAGTAAAAAGGAGGAGGAGAAGGAGGAGAGGGAAGAGGAGGAGAAGGAGGTGAAGAAGAAGGAGAACAAGAAGAAGGAGAAGAAGGAGGAGCAGAATGAAGAGGAGATGGAGGAAAGGGAGTAGGACATGGAGGAGGAGAAGGAGGAGAGGGAGGAAGAGAAGGAGAAGGAGGAGAAAAAGAATAAAAACAAGAAGAAAGAGGAGAAGGAGGAGAAGCAGGAGAATAAGAAAGAGAGTTAGGAGGAGGAGGAGAAGAAGAAGAAGGAGAACAAGAAGAAGGAAAAGAAGGAGCAGGAGGAGAAGGAGGAGGAGAAGGAGGAGAAGAAGAAGGAGAAGATCAAGGAGGAGAACAAGGAGAAAGAAGAGAAGGAGGAGGAGAAGGAGGAGAGGGAGGAGGAAAAGGAGGAGGAAAAGTAGGAGAGGGAGGAGGAGGAGAGAGAGGAGGAGGAGGAGAAGAAGGAGAAGAAGAAAGAGGACAACAAAGGGAACAAGGAGAAGGAGGAGGAGAAGAATAAGAAGGAGGAGAAGGATGAGGAGGAGGAGAAGGAGGAGCAGAAGAAGGAAAAGGAGAAGGAGGAGAAGATGAAGGAGAAGCAGAAGGAGAAGAAGGAGGAAGAGAAGAGGGATGACGAGAAGGAGGAGGAGAACAAGGAGAAGGGGGAGAAGGAGGAGAAGGAGAAGGAGAAGGACAAGGAGGAGAAGAAGGAGAAGGAGGAGAAGGAGGAGGAGAAGGAAGAGAGGGAGGAGGAAAGGAGGAGAAAAAGCAGAAGGAGGAGGAGGAGAGGGAGGAGGAGAACAAGGAGGAGAAGAAGAAAGAGGAGAACAAGGGGAACAAGGAGAAGGAGAAGGAGGAGAAGAATAAAAAGAAGGAGGAGAAGGAGGAGAAGGAGGAGAAGGAGAAGGAGGAGGAGAAAATGAAGGAAAAGCAGGAGGAGGAGAAGGAGGAAGAGAAGAGGGATGAGGAAAAGGAGGAGGAGGAGAACAAGGAGAAGGAGGAGAAGGTGGAGAGGTATGGGAAGGAGAAGGAGAAGAAGAAGGAGAAGGAGGAGGAGAAGGAGAAGAAGAAAGAGTAGAACAAGGGGAACAAGAAGAAGGAGAAGGAGAAGGAGGAGAATAATAAAGAGAAGGAGGAGAAGGAGGAGAAGGAGGAGTAGAAGGAGAAGGAGGAGGAGAAGATGAAGGAGAAGCAAGAGGAGGAGAAGGAGGAAGAGAAGAGGGATGAGGAGAAGGAGGAGGAGAACAAGGAGAAGGAGGAGAAGGAGAAGGTGGAGAGGTATGGGAAGGAGAAGGAGAACGAAGAGAAGAGTGAGAAGGAGAAGGAGGAGGAGAAGGAGCAGAAGGACAAGGAGAAGGAGGGGGAAAAGATTGAGGAGAGAAGAAGAAGGAGAAGGAGGAGAAGAAAGATGAGAAGACGGAGTACAAGAAGGAGCAGGAGAAGAACTAGAAGAAAAGAGAAGGAAGAGGAATGGGGAGCGGCAGGGGGAAGGAGAGGGAAAGGGCAGGATCGAGGAGCGAAGGAGGAGGGGAGGGAGGGGAGGAAGAGGGATAGGAAGAAGAACGAGGGCGAGAAGGAGAAAGATGAGGAGGAGGAGGAAGGAAGGAGAAGGAGGATAAGAAGAAGAAGAAGAAGAAGAAGAAGATGATGATGATGAGGATGATGGGGACGGAGAGGGAGAACAATGGCGAGGACGAGAAGGAGAAGGAGAAGTAGAAGGAGGAGGAGGGGAGGAGGATGAGAAAAAGATGATGATGACGACGACGACGATGATGATGATGATGATGAAGACGACGTCGATGATGACGATCTTGATCTTATTCTTGATGCTAAGGAAAGAGATGAAGATGCAGATCATGGTGATGATTAGTTGGCGATGGTGATGATGATAATGGCAACGACGACGATGGCGAGGATAAAGACGACGACGACGGCGACGACGACGGCGACGAGGCCGATGATGATGATAATGATGATGATGATGAGATGAAGATGACGACGACGACGACGATGATGATGATGAAGACGACGTCGATGATGACGATCTTGATCTTATTCTTGATGCTAAGGAAAGAGATGAAGATGCAGATCATGGTGATGATTAGTTGGCGATGGTGATGATGATAATGGCAACGACGACGATGGCGAGGATAAAGACGACGACGACGGCGACGACGACGACGACGAGGCCGATGATGATGATGATGATGATGATGATGATGACGACGACGACGACGACGACGACGACGACGACGAACGACGACGACGACGACGATGACGATGACGATGACGATGATGATGATGATGATGATGAATATTATGCACGCATGCGTTAAGCATATTCCTGGAGTAAATGTCTGCCATTGAAATACGCTAACAGACTACCCTCCTCCTTTAGGGGCTTGGAATTGGCCCTGGCTGAGTGCATCCAGTGGCAGGGTTCCCGTTGGCCAGTAGCGTGTCTGCTTATTAAGCTGTAACCTGCGCTGTTGCGCATGCGCAAGCTATGAACGTTGTCTAAGAAGAAGCGAATAATAACTTACGGAAAACTAGTTTAAATTTCCCTCTGTCATTAAAGCGATGTGTGAACCAAACTGGATATATCTAAATAGGCAATAAATCAAGAAATTGTAAGCGAGGTTTCCCATACATATGATAATTCTTCGTTTTCGAGATATTTGGCAATTTACGACATGAGGAGTTTAGCGTGAAAAAGTAAAAGACACTTAATAACAGGTCGGATTTTGACCAAAAATTTCTAATAGGTGGAAAGTTTAAAATATGAAAATAACTTGTAAACAACCTTACTTTGGTAAACATTACCGAAGCCAGATGTTACTTTTTAAAATTGTGGCAGGAGGAAGGAGAAATTTGAATCAATATCTAAGGTCGACACGGCGGTGGATAGATAAAATGAAAGAGGATTTTCAATTGACGGTTTGCCATCAATTGATGAGTTTGGTATAGGATAATAATAATAATAATAATAATAATAATAATAATAACAACAACAACAACAACAACAACAACAACAACAACGGCATAGGACGTACTATAGTTGTTAGTAAAAGATTGACGGTGTGATCCGCTAGGAGTTTCAGTGAGAAATTCTGATTGGATGTATAAGCTTACCAGAAGAATGGGATTACTGGATAGAACTGTATAAAGAATACAACGCAGGTTCGTATACGCTGGAGATACCACAGAAGCAGTTATTGCACCCAGGCATGAAAGGTCAATGGTAGAATCGTGAGGAAGACGTGCATGAGGTTAAATCGACGGAAAGACGTAGTCGCCCCATAAACGACGAACAAGAGCGAGAACAAGAACGACGTCGTTTTGAAGAATTAGACCAGAAACAAGACGAAGACAGGAACAGAAAGGAACAGAAAGGAAAGGAACAGAAAGGAACAGAAAGGAACAGAAAGGAACAGAAAGGAACAGAAAGGAACAGAAAGGAACAGAAAGGAACAGAAAGGAGCAGAAAGGAACAGAAAGGAGCAGAAAGGAACAGAAAGGAACAGAAAGGAGCAGAAAGGAGCAGAAAGGAACAGAAAGGAGCAGAAAGGAACAGAAAGGAACAGAAAGGAGCAGAAAGGAACAGAAAGGAACAGACAGGAACAGAAAGGAACAGAAAGGAAGAAGCTGAATGTACAGATTACTCTTCCATATAAACCACCTCGGAATCAGAGGCGTGCCTGCATCGCATTCCATGATCTGCCAAACCCGGACAGCCTGGCTTCCTGTCCAGAATACTGAGCTGGCCCATAAAACATGCATTAAAGTTTTAACAAATAAATTCTAGCCTACTCCTCCACACACATACACCACACACACACACACACACACACACACACACAAGCACACACAAACACACACAAACACGCACTCAATCAATCACACTCACACACACACACACACACACACCCACACACACATCCACACACACACACACACACTCACACATACACACACTCACATACACATACACACCGTCGGCGCAAGCATGGCCGTTCCACTATACAGTCGGTATGGTGCATCAGCGGTCCGATTATTATGTCTTTTTATGGAACGCTTTCAGCACTAACAGACAGACAAGTGGCGCCCCACAAAGCTGACCGCGAATATTGCGTATACATAGCATACAATATTATACATGATATAATACATATATATATATATATATATATATATATATATATATATATATATATATATATATATATATATACAAAGGCAGCGCCGATGGTGGGCGCCGAGCTCACGATTATTCTGCGCAATTTCGTCAATAGCCGGATGCTTAAGGGCCATCCGATAAAGCATTAGCGCGACCGTGTACTGCAGGCGTTTCATATACCTGGCTTTATTTCCCCAATGGCAACGTTGCCGTTACCTCCTCAGACTCGTCTGCGATGGCATGATTATACGCTGCACTGCACAACGACTTTTTACCGACAATAATCATTGTTATTATTATTATAGGAGCTACATCGCAGCGTATCGACTACTGAAATAGTTATGACGGTCCGAGTATTCGTGATCGAAAAGTTAGCATCTGCTGTTGCGTGAGTAAGTCAGTCAGTAACAACGACTATGGTCAGCGAGCGTGTCCAACCTGTAGGTCATCGTAATCGTAATCATAATCTCCAAATTTCTAAAGCGCCACTCGAAAGCCAAGCGCGGGGCACCAGCTTATTCATGAGCGCTGCGTTGAGTCAAAAGGGTTGTCCGTAAGAGTAGTCCATGGTCCGGGTCGAGTTATCATATAGGGTCAGAGGGACGGAACAGCTACTAAGGCGGGTGTCGTCAACCTGGAATTGGAGGATAGAGGATCAGATGAGACGGTAAGAGGTCTTGAGGTCAAGCGTGTTAAAGCTGAAATCTTTAGCCGAGAAGTTTAATCAAATAGTATACTCAGATGCATCCCTAAAAAACGCAAGATGCTCCATGCACTGTCTAGAAATGATATGGTGGCCTCGTCCAAACTGCGTTCGTAAATAGCATGGTTGGAATGTTAAGCGCCCAACTGAACGTTGGCCAACCAAATGTAACGAATTATTTTTATTTAAATTACATTCTTGTGTTAGTTAAGTTGTGACACTTATCCTCTGTTAATAAGTTTCTTCCCTGATTCTATTTGGTCATACTGTAAATAAACTAGCTGTCATGTGCTATTGTGTTTTATATTTTAATGACCGCTTGGTGCCATGGCCCTATTAGCGGGCTTCTCCATCCCTTCTGGGTCTCCCCTAGTAACCACAAATAATGCTCAATATTATTGTTCACTGCCGTAATTGTTTATATAGTCGATTAAGGCAATGAATTTGATCTAATTTAATTGCATCCATCGCATCTTATCGCATCTAACAACTCACAAAGCGACTCACCGCTAGTAAATAAGTTGGTGCCCTGCACTTGGCTTTTCAGTGGCGCTTTAGAAATTTGGAGATGAAAAGAAATTTAGATAAAAAAAACATTTTAAAAGTGTTACAGCATCCCATTCCCCAACCGTGGTAGATCGTGCATTGGGGTATATGCTGTGAAACAATGCACGTATACTCTACTGTTATTCCGAATCGCATGCATCATTGATTCTTCTTCTGCTGGAAATCAACATTCGTTAGTTTTGTTTGGTGAAAAGCAGCTTCAAACACCATCATTAGCAACAGTAAAGTCGTCTGCATTTTTCTTCAAAAACCACCAATTTTCGTCGTCGTCGTTTCATCCTGCTTTAGTCTTGTCTCGCACTACAAAGACCGGAGAACGAAAAATCACAAAAAATGGAAGAAAGTGAAGACAAGCTGCAATTTTGACAGACACACCAGAAAAGCGTGCTCTGCAAGAAGAAAGCAAGAAAAAGAAATCTGTAAAACCTCGAAAGAGAGAAGAACCTGGTTGAAAAAAAAAATAAACCGACTGGTTAAAAACGTCTAGACAGCAAGAAAGACGTCCAGGAATGGTCCAAACAAACAGAAAGTTGCAATGTAGAAGAGGAATCTTTAGAAAGACGAAATGCATCTTGCCCATCCACCTCGGAGGCTGGCAATTGTTTTGTCTTGTTTGATACAATAGTCTGTTGTATATGCTATCAGTAACACAAAGGAAGAGAGCGCATCCGAAGCGCAGTTTGTAGGAAGTGATTTCGTGTGGATCATACTAATGGCGCTATATAATTATGAATGTCTACCACATATTTTGTTAAAAGCTGACATTTTCACCTAGATATATAGAGTGAACTGGTCGCTATATGCACAAGTGATAGCCAATAAATCTGTGCAGTATAGTTCCTCTACCTTCGGCTGTCGGTGTGTAGTATTAATTGCATTGAATAAGTTGCAAACTATTTTTTGCAAGATTGGAACACAATTTAAATAACCAGAAACAAGGAACTCCATGCCAGACAATTTATGAACAGTTCTGGAAGTCATTGCAATGCATCATCCTAAAACTGAAGTAAGTATACGTCTATACATGTATATAAATGTGACGAAGCTGCTGAGTGCTGAAGATAAACCCATTTCTGGGATGTTTTGCTGCACTTAGTCTTGTCTCAGTTTCGGTCTCGCCTCCGAGGCCAGAGTCTCAGTCTCGTTCGGAAGTCCTCGGTCTCACAGGTGTGGTCTTGGAGACCTAAGACCTCGATCTCTAGGTCTTGGTCTTGGAGACCTAAGACCTCGATCTCTCGGTCTTGGTCTTGGTCTTGAAGACCTAAGACCTCGATTTCTCGGTCTTGGTCTTGGAGACCTAAGACCTCGATCTCTGGGTCTTGGTCTTGGAGATCTAAGACCTCGATCTCTCTGTTGTGCATCGGTCTGATTGGGTCAATTTCTTGGCATCCATCTTGGAGCAAATTGTCTTGGCTCTCTTCACAGTCTCAGGACCAAAAGTCAAGAACACGCCCTTAATATCGTCCTACTATTTTTCATAGTTGTAGGCTACTCCAGAATTATAGGTCCTACTCGAGCACATTTTTGACATCATCTCTGACTCGAGTAGGCCTACAAGCCCTACATAGAGATTAGAATCGATCAATGCAAGGGTCTATGTTTATAATATTTTCCATCCATTAACATATGTTGCATTAGATCCATGCATTTATCTATCGCCTCTCGCACTGCACACTAATCAGAGACTCTTCTTCCAGTGACCACAAGAGAATAAAATACCGCCGCACCAAATACAGGTATCACCGGATGTGATATTGAAATGCATTGATATCCTGTACGCTGCAGTATCAACGCGTATACATGTATAGGCCTATGCCAGTATTCCGTATACAACTGCATGAGTCGTCGTCTCGTCGTCTAATTACCCTAATTAACCTGATGACACGGATCGCCAACCGCCATTGCTAACAACCGCCGACGCCCGCCCGCCAGCCCGCACTCACACACTTTTACTCGTCCATTGCAACTGATTGACGACCCACAATAGAGAAAGGCGTCGTCGCCCCACGCTCCCCTCCTCATCCCACGCTGCCCTCCTCGTCCCACGCTCCCCTCCCTATGTGTGTGTGTATACGCTGCTGCTGCTGCTGCTGCTGCTGCTGCTGCTGCTGCTGCTGCTGCTGCTGCTGCTGCTGCTGCTGCTGCTGCTGCTGCTGCTGCTGCTGCTGCTGCTGCTGCTGCTGCTGCTGCTGCTGCTGTTTCAGGCGACTTGGCCGCTTTTGAGCCGATCTATTGATTCTCTGTCACGTCACATTCCATTGACGAGGCCATCTATCGACCACCAATGTAACGCATATATATATATATAAGTATATAAAATTATATATAATTATGCACGCGTATATATGTATGTAAACATCTATTTACTAAAAAAGGCCAATATACGAGAACCAATATAAATATTATATATATATATACATGTATAAATCGGATTCGGTGCTGGACGCAAATTCGCAAATATCTGTTCTGCAGCCACCTGTCTGGCAGTGCATGCAGGGCCATGCATACATGTTAATTAGCACGCACGAGGTGGATCATAGTGGGAAAGACCGATCTATAGATAGCGGGTCACAATCGACGCTTTCCATTACCGTATTATTGGTGACAGCCAACGAAATATATATATATAATGTGTGCTTTTGTGTGCGCGTGCGTGTGATTGTGTGTAGGGTGTGTGTTTGCGTGTGTGTGTGTGTGCGTATATAGGGTAGGTGTGCGCATAATATACGCACACACCTACCATACACACACTCACACACAGTCCAAGCGCTAACCAATCAGCCACTGTGCATGTCCATCTGTATGTTACATATGAATATATTATGGAAAATTATGTATACGAATTATGGATATGTATACAACTATACATATCATGTACACATACCCATAATATATTCATATGTCTCATACAGATGGACATGCACAGTGGCTCATTAACTGGTTAGAGCGCTTGGACTGCAGCGCAGAGTCTGGGTTCGACCCTCCACTCATGCAGTTGATCACTGCATACTGCATATGCATGACCTTGAGACTGAGGTTCAGGGACTTTCAGTTGTCTGGTGCCATCGATGTTCAGTTGTTGTATGGCCATAGTGGGTCCTTCTGCCTGAACTTTGGACGGAGAACAATACCAAATTACGGCTGTATTGTATTGTATAGATTCCATTGAATAATATGCTTATACAATTATGCAGACAGCATGAGAATAGTAAGCAAAATAATTGGAGTGGCCAAACAATGTTTTATGTTGTGAATGTTGGATGTGCAATGGCAATGACGACTTTACACCATGGCATTAAAAGAAAGATTGGGGTTGAACCCTCGCTTTCTCGACCCACCCCCGTCGCGCAATTCTCACCATGTATAGCCTACATGATCCGCTTGAAGAAAAAGCCTATAGCAACTCTGGAGCTCCTGGACTGAAAAGTGTGTTGATGATATTAGACAAATATGTCGAAATTTTATTTCAATGTGTCAAGGATAAACACGAAGACATCTAGATTCTAGAGTGACCATTAAACAAATTTTTTATTCAGGATTCATCATGGTTAATTAACTAATTAATTAATTAACTAATTAAGTAGTTAATTAACTAATTAATTGGTTAATTAAACAATTCACTCAATCGTTCGTTCGTTCATTCATTCATTCGTTTGTTCATTCATTCAATCATTCATTCATTCACTCATTCATTCATTCATTCGTTCGTTCATTCATTCACTCGTTCGTTCATTCATTCATTCATTCATTACGTAGAATTATATAACGACTCTTCAAAGTTATTACTCATGAACGATCTCGACTCAACCATGGCTGAAAGCCTGAAATGGAGAGTTGAGGATATACGATAAAAAAAACAGGAATCTGAGTAAACGCTAGGCATGAGACGTTAGGTCAATGGGATCTCATTCCACACCATGCGTTCAACAACAGAGCAAGCGTCGGGCTGTCTATGGGACCAGTAGATAGTATACAATACATAGGTCCAGTACATAACCAAACAATGAAGAGTTCACCCTGTGTGAAGGAGAGGAGAGCACAACGTCCTTGACCTTCCAGATTAGATCGATAGAGCTCTTCAAACAAGCAGAAGCGGCATCTAAGATGGACCACGACACCAAAGCAGACTCGGAATATATATAATATATGGTCCGCTGAGGTATAGGGAGCCAGTTCACTCGGAGACATGAGCGAAATTTGGGATACGACTAATGAAGGCTTTTATGAAGCGCACGGCCGTGAGCAGGACCCGCTCCATGCACCTTAGCCGCCTAGCCTGGAGACCAGCGTGGAGAGCGCAGCAGTGGTCAAGGCGAGTAAAAACAAAAGAATGGGTAAGAGCAGCAATGGTTGCATTAATGATACACGTTATAAGAGAGCGAGAGACAACTCTGAGCTCGTACAACTGATTATAATAGCAGCTACGACAGAATCACATGGTGAATGCTATGCTGCGCAAAGACACACACGGTCCTGATCAACTGCAATGCACAAAGATTGCGAAAAGAGGTAGAAAAAACGAAATGCTGAACTCAATGGCAATATTAGTAAAGTTGTTGGCGCGTGTTAAGCCAGACGAATACAGTCTTGGATGGTAGACAAGCAACGTTCAGCTTATTATGCATAGTATTGTTTGTTTGTATGTGCATTTGTTACAGCGCCCCTTCAAGCTCTCCCTACTCAGAGGCGCTCCCGACTGCAGAGCGGACACTGCATCGGAGTTTCACGCCGAAGCGCTGAGTAATTGCGAGTGAAGGACTTGCCCAAAGTCCCTACGCGACGACGTGAGGTGGATTCGAACCTCGAAGGCTCAAACCTTCCGGCTTCAAGGCAACGACGCCACCACTACTCCACCGCGCCCCACGAGACATGGTATGAAAGCCAGAAACATACAAATTTACAGTAATCCTGGATATTCTTACTATGGATATACATTACCACTTGTAACCTTTCCACTGCGGATCAAAATATACACGCTCGAACAATCACATATCCAATTCTATCCCAAGAGGCTTAGAAACCCACACACACGCCTACACACACCTACACGCACACACCTACACGCACACACCTACACGCACACACACATACAAGTACACACCTACACGCACACACCTACACACACACCTAGACGCACACACCTACACGCACACACCTACACGCACACACACCTATACGCACACACACCTATACGCACACACACCTACACCCACAAACACAAACACACACACACAAACACACCTACACACACAAACACAAACACACATGCACACACAAACACACCTACACACACAAACACACCTACACACATCTATACACACACACACACACACACACATACACACACAAGCAATCGCCTAGTCTGGCTTGATCTGTGACGCTTGATGTATTGATTAAAATGCGAAAGAGTCGTGAGAAGCAAAAGGCGGTTGCTGACCGTCGGAATCAACGTTCATGCAGGCAAAGAAAAGACTGGAAAAGCCATTCCCAAGGAGGGAGGAGAAGGAGAGAGAGGAAATTGGGTGATTTAAGGACGACGTAAATAGCTAGTAAATTAGCTTTGATATTGGATCAGTGGCGCCATCTGGTCGTCGCCAATAGTTTGTATGATATATATATATATTTATATATAATATACACATGGTATATATATATATAATATATATTATATATAATATATATATGATATAGTGGCGTTTGCTGCACGGAAAAAGCATTTTGTGATTCACGAGACTTCAGATGATTTAACAGCGCTTCTCGTAATATATAAAGCAGTTGAGAATCAGGAAACGGGGAGTGACCTTGTGAATTTGCAAAAAAGAGTAAATCTATGCTAACGTTTGAATGCCGTGTTATTAGAAACAGGAGTAAAGGCTAAGCTATCTGAGAGCATATCTGAGTGAATTTTCGCATGAATATCTGAATTACCGTATAACGTACGAAAGTTAGTAGCTTATAGCCTGCAATGTAATTATGTAACAGAAATATGCATTGCATCGGCTTATGAAATGTCTTTCGCTGCCTCTCAAAGCTTTAGAACATGAATTCTTAATTAATACTTCCAACAGAGCCCATGGCATGCTATAATGTTTAGCTGCATTTTTGTGCAATACCACGCAGAGTGGCTTTATAACAGCGGAGTATTATAGGCCTACTGTTCCTGCAGTGACCGAGAAAGCGCGCCACGATCGAAGGGAGAGTGAAACAGGGAGCCAGTTCCCCATCCCCATGCAGTATACTGCAGGATGTAACGATGGTTGACCTGGTTGACCCGGAAATGGAACACAGAGCATTCTTCGTAATTGAGACGTCTACTTTTTGGCTACTCGTATACATGTACGATTAGGGCTCGTCCAAATACGACGATCATAAATTTGAATTCGCTCTCGACATGGAGTCAGTCTTGTTTTGCAAATAAAGTAATAGTTATACGAAGTATTTTGGGAAAACAGGCCTCGTGCACAATGGACGTATCAAGTGAAAACGTTGAAAATCATTAACTTCGTTTCGTCTGTTTTCTAGGACATCAATGATGTCACATCAGTGTGCTATATATACAGGAACACATAATTCATCCAAAAATAGCACTATATTGTACCCGTTCAACTCTAGTCTGTCGTCGTGATGTTAAGTTGCTTGTTTTGATCAGCGGTGCATGCATGAAAAGCTTTTCTGTCTTCTATCGCTGCAGTTCACGTCTCCCTTTGAATTTTTATCTGCTACGAAGATAGAACAGGAAATTCCTACAATTTGTAAAGGTGCCCTGATCAATAATCGTAATTGTAATCGTAAACTCGGAACTTCTACTGCGCACACAAAAGCTAAGTCGCGGGGACCAGCTTATTCACAGGCGCTCAATCAAACAAAGTCGTTTGGCATGGGCTCAAGATCGGGAGAGTCAGGCGAGGAGTTATACACAGACGGCTACGGTGGATGATGTTTAGAATTGAAACGGCGTCGGTGTGTGTTCAGGACTTTTAAAATGTAGATAGTCTTTATTTAGTCTATATATCTATATAAATAAAGAGAAGATTCCGTCTGTTTGACCGGAATGCATTTCCACAGTTGTTGAGCTTTTCACTCCAAACCTTCACTACTGTGTCCGTCTCGGCTTCCGACGCGTAGAGAAGGGGTTCGCAAATCTCTGCCACCATGGGGGCCAGAGTGGGGGCCAAAAACACTCATTTTCCCTGTTGGCCTTTGCCCTTTCAAGCTTACGACGGCACTTTTCTTTCGGCTCCTATACGTAATACGTATAAAAGCAGCCGTTCGACAGCGTTTAGAGAACAGCGCCTTTGCCAGTCCGGAATTCACGGGTCGCGTACCGGTGGAGGTCGGTGGTGGAGGTGGGTGGGGGGGGGGTGTGGGAGGGAGGTGGGAGTGGGGGTGTGGGGTGGGGGGTGGGTTGGGTGGTGGTGCGAGGGAGAGGGGGTCGTGGGTGGAAGTCTGGAGGAGTGGAGGCGGTGGGAAAGGGGGGTGGAGTGGATGAGGGAGCAAAGGAGTGGGGTGTGTGGGGGTGGTGGGGTGGTGGGTAGGAGGCCAGGGTGGGTTTTCCCAGGATTCCCCCCAAATTCCCGAAAACCAAAATTTTACGGATGGTGTACCGGTGGAGATCGGAGTTAGTGATGGCGTGTTGTGGGTGGTGGGGAGTGGAAGAGGTGGGGTGGGTGGAACGGTGGACGGAGGAAATTGGGAGGGGGATATTTTCTCCCCAAAATTTCACGAAAACCAAAATTTCACGGTGGCGTACCGGTGGAGATCAAAGTTAGTGGTGGCGTGTTGTGGGGGGGGGGGGGGGGTTGAAGAGGTGGGGGTGGAAGAGGGGCGGAGGAAATTTTAGGGGAAAATTTCCCCCCCCAAAATTTCCAGAAAACCAAAATTTCACGAGTGGCGTACCGGTGGAGATCGAAATTAGTGGTGGCGTGTTGTTGGGGGTGGGTGGAAGAGGTGCGGTGGGTGGAAGAGGGGTTGGGGAAATTTTTGGGGAGAAAAATTTTCCCCAAAATTTTTCCGAAAATCAAAATTTCACGGGTGGCGTACCGTTAAAGATCGGAGTTAGTGGTGGCGTGTTGTGGGGTAGGTTGGAAGAGGTTGTGGGATGGAAGTGGAGTGGGGGAAACTTTGAGAAGAAAATTTTTCCCCAAAAAAATTTCCCGAAAAAAAATTCACGAGTGGCGTACCGGTGGAGATCGGAGTTAGTGGTGGCGTGTGGTCGGGGGTGGGAGGTGGGTGGGTGGAAGAGGAGTGGGGGGAAATTTTGGGGAGAAATTTCCCCCCCCCAAAATTTCCCGAAAACCAAAATTTCACGGATGGCGTACCGGTGGAGATCGGAGTTAGAGGTGGCGTGTTGTGGGGGTGGAAGAGCTGGGGGTGAAAGAGGGGTGGGGGGAAATTGGGGGGGGGGGGGAATTCCCCCCCCCCAAAATTTACCGAAAACCAAAATTTCACGGGTGGCATACCGGTGGACGTGGGAGTTAGTGGTGGCCTGTTGTGGGGGTGGGTAGGAGGTGGGGGAAATTTTCGGGGGAAATTTTTTCTCCGAAAACCAAAATTTCACGGGTGGCGTACCGGTGGAGATCGGAATTAGTGGTGGTGTGTTGTGGGGGGATGGAAGAGGGGTGGGTGGAAAATTTCCTGCGTGGCGTACCGGTGGAGGTCGGAGTGGTGGGGTGTGGTGGGGTTGTGGCCGGAGCGGGTCGAATCCTAAATTTTCCGGGCAACGCCGGGTACCCCAGCTAGTATATATAATAATATAGACTATAGCCTTTACATCCTCAGCCATGTTCACATTTTAAATGAATTAATTAACTGAAATCCTTCAATTGTTATTTTTAGTCTGACTATGATTTATCCGCTATAACCGATCAAGAAATATTCCGAAAGATATCTGAACCTATGAAATTACATCACAGGCCATCACAGTATGATAAAGTAATAGACCGTTGTCAAATACCCCGAGGTGCAATGTGTCCATGGCAATAGGCTAACAGTGTAGTAGACAATATAAATTATGACCTTGATGGCAGATACATAAATTCGTTATCTCACTGGCTGAACGGACCATCATAATTACATAAATTCTGCTTTATATTCATATATATGTAAATATATACACTGTGAGCCATAAAAAACCGTGCCAAATTATTTTTAGCTATATCTCGGTCGATATTTTAACAATTTTATATCTTTTTATGTCGTTTGAAAGAAAAATTAAATCTCTACGATTTACTTATTTACTTGCGCGATGACGTCATATCCGTTTCGCAGCATAATGTAAATAAAGTTGATGGTTGAAAATTTGAGTTAAAATTTTAAAATGTTGAGCTATGAGGATAAAATTTTAATTAAAAATCTGCGGGAATGCAAAAATTATTCTTCTAGACGATTAATTAAGGAGTTTCCGAACAAGAATTGGAAAAGAAGAACATTAGATGACTTTCTGCGAAAGTTGAGAACTATCGGTTCAGTTGAACGCGCTGCGGGAAGTGGTCGGCCAAAATCGTCGCGAACTGAAGATAATATCGCCGCTGTCAATGAATTGGTTCAGAGCCAGGAAGACAAGCCTAAAACACATCTTTCAACCAGACAAATCGCGAGAGAGCTGAATCTTACACAAACGACGGTCAGACGCATCATTCATAACGATTTGGAACTGAAATGCTTAAAAAGACGACGGGCTCAGGAACTGACCACCGCGAATCGTCAATCTCGGCAGTGTCTCGTTTCCTTCTGGAACGATCTGGAACAACAACTTATGGACACTGCAATTGATCAGTGGCGACGTCGCTTGGCAAAATGTGTATGTGATAAAGGAAGTCATTTTGAACACAAACTTTAAACAAATAAAGGCACTGAAAAATTGTTTGCATTTAAGTAGTAAAAATGCAGCATTGATCGATTCTCACGTGTTTTTTTTAGCGTCTTCAGTTTCGCAAGACAAGTTTAACATACATGTAGGATGAAATCGATAATGTTTATTTCTGCTCTTTAGAGTATTGATTCCTGTTTAAAATAATGCAAAAAGTGTAAAAATCGATAAAGAAATGACAGAGATATAGCTAAACATAAAGTGGCACGGTTTTTTATGGCTCACAGTGTACATGTATATATATACACGACACTGTCGATGGTATACGGCGCTTCAGGCTAAAAAAGGTCATGGTGAGTTGAGCAATTTCAATAAATTTGACCCATGGTGACTGCATGGACTCAAGACGCAGGCTATATATATATAGTCCCATGTTATATAATATGCGGCCTCAGTCTCAGTTTCTCTGATACCAATGACCTCAATTGACCAAGTATACATAAACTACCAGCGTTGGAGGATATGCAATTATATTTTTAATATAATTACGAGTATATCACTATAATATTATGGTATAAAATACTGTGTTGCAGTATATAATAGATCTATAATAGATGAAATAGAATGTCCATTATAAACAACTAGGCCTACATAATTATGATATATGGAGATGCAATTGCCATCATCACTGAATGAAAAGCTTGACGCTATATATATATCTAACACTCTATGTTTGCTCATATATATATATTATATATATATATATGCGACAGATCATATCAATAGATGGCAGCAGCGAAACTCATTTGCTAAACACACATTGCAGATGGTCCACATAAATAAAGTCACCATAGTGTATACTACGAGGTGTTCACGTATATAAGCTTACAGCGTCTCGGCGTGTATACGGAACGCCCTCAGTCGTACACAATGTACAATTGTACACGCACATATGTCTGTCAGTCTCTCGCACATAAGTCTGTCAGTCTCTCCTCTGCTCTGTCTCTTCTCAAAACCTGCTTCTTCTCGCGGGGCCTTGCGCACTGGGAGCGCCTCTGAACGGTTCACCCTACTAGAGGCGCTTTATAAATGTTTAAATACAATACATACATTATCATTGTATACGTAGGGGGCCTACATAATTATGTGCATGCAACTGTATTTTATAAACTATGTATAATTATATCATGGGCGCCCGCACATAGTGGGGGGGCAAGAGAAGCACTCTTCCCAGAAAAATGACATCTTTTAAAAATATTCTACTTTTGGCTTTTAACAAATTACTTCGCACCAAAGTAGAGTCTACTATTAATACCAATGATGCACAAATTGAAATTATATAAATTTACATTTAGAAATCTCTATACGAAAAATACTCAAGATCCTTCATTTTCTGCTTTGCATTTTCAACCTCCTGCCAAAAAATGCAACCGCGGCCATTTTGTTTTGGCCTCTCAACAAAAATATCTATGGGCGACGATGGTATATATATATATGATGTACATATATATATATGTATATATATATTATGTGTTCGTGATCGCGCGTGTGGGTGAGTGTGTGCGTGCGTAGCTTTTTGTTTGATTGAGCAGACGACCTACAGACGACCTCTTTTGCTTATTATACGCACGAGTATAATTACGTAGCGCAAGAATAATATTGTTGGTGTCGTGTGGCGTCCGTAGGTCATCTATCGTCGTCGATACGTGTTGCTGATGATTTTTTCGTGGAGAGAGGGAGGGAGGGAGGAAGAAGTGTGTGTGTGGGTGTGGGGGGAACGATTTATTTCGCTGCATTTGCTTCTCATTGACCGAACGAAGACGAGTTCGTCGTCATCGTGGTCGTCGCTATAGAATCCATTTATCGGAATATATGTCTGCGAGTGCATCGTAGACGTAGGCTTAGCGGCTGGGCTGAGCTGCTGAGCTGAGCGGCTGGGCTTAGGGGCTGGGCTGAGCGGCTGGGCTGAGCGTCTGTGGATCCAGACGACGTCGTTGATCTGGGCAACAGACGGGCATTAGAGAGTCACGAACGTCCTCTCTTGGTGGAACGACAAGAGATCTTGTTGTTGTTGTTGTTTGAGGAATAGACAAGGAAGAGAATCCATCGACTCCGTCTTATCTTGACAGCAATTGCCGTCTCTTTAACCATATTGACCGCAATAATTATAGCTTGGCCTCTCATGCCCCTCTATATTATGTTTGCTTGTTTGTTCATGCGAGTGTGTGTCCATATTTCTGCAATGCTCTCTCGTTCCTTGATGTATAGAGACGTGTAGCGTCTATGTATTACGTAGAAATTGAAGCACTTGATGAGTAAGCAGTGAGTCAGTTGTCAGAATGTCTTCTGTAACTTTGCATACTGCAGCAGGCCGATTAGATACATGGTCTTTAAATGAAAGGGAACTATTTAATGTAACACCCAGATCACGAACAGTCGAGGAAAAGGTGTAGTGAGGAAATAATTCAGAGAGGAGAACAACAAAAGCTGCTGAGGCGTGCCAAACCAAATAAACTGGGTTTTGGAGGCATTAAGAGAGAGAGAGACGATTTGATGATATCTAGGAGTGTAGGGTGGTCCTGGGCACGACGTTAAACTGCATCCATCCTCTGCCACAGGGAACCAGCAACTTTCCTGTGCCGGTCCTAAGCCCGGATAAAATGAGGAAGGTTTGCCAGATGGGTGGAGATACACTGGCAGTAAAAGACCAAGACCATAGAAATCCGCAAAAACCACGACACAAGTGACATAGCGACCCAGATGCTTCAAGGTGTCATGATGTGGAGCTGACATGCACAGGCCGGTCAGTACAGACCAGTGGAGAGAGTCGGGGGGAGAGAGAGCTTGGGACACATACGGGCATTGACCCAGGTTGTTCTTCGTGCCTCTCTCCCCATATTCTCTTCATCAGACAAGGTGGTCTAGCTGGTTCAAGATGTTAATGTTATGGACCTGCAGACCGGACAGGTTGAAGATGGGCAACGTGACGCGAGACAGACTCAAACAGAGAGTGGTGCCGGACACCTACGGGCGTTTAGCCCAAGGATTTCGATGATGATGATGATGAGGAGGAGGAGTGTAGGGAATGTGAGAGAGACTGAATGCGTTCAACTAAAAGTAGCTGGGATGGAGACCCATGGACATATGCTTGTACATCATCTGTAAAGAGATGCCCGGCTGTTCCAGAGCGTGGGAAAAGAGAGGGGATGTCGGCCGTATATAGAATAAAGAGCAGAGGACACAAGAGAGAGCCTTAAGGAACTCCCAGCTTAACATGGATCCATGATAACCACGTGGGTACGGTCAGACAAATATGATCGAAACCAGCAGAGGGGTCCATAAGAAGTTTCAAGACGCTGGAGAAGAATATTGTGGTCAACCATATCACAAGCTGCAGAAACATCGTAAAGAGCGTTGGAGGAAGGATTTTGAGATTGTCCACTTGATCATCTTCACTGGTAATTATGAGGCCAAGGTGGCCACCTAATAGGTGGGTAGGTTTGTTGATGTGCTGCCGTAGTCCAAATTGAGTAAGAATGTCTAGAAATCGGACGGTGGTACTCAGTGAAGGTTCCTCAAAATGTATGTTGAAATCACCAAACTGCGAATTCCGAGTAACAATGGTTTCAAAGATGGTCGAGAGTTCTACGAAGAACTGAGCTGTAGGAGGAGAAGAACCAGGTCTGAAAACCGTGAGCATGCTGAACCGACTGGATTTCAGCAATGCTGTCCCTGCGGGTCTCCCAAAGTTCCGGATACGTCAGCTTCAGTCTGTCTTCAACTGCGCTGCCCGAGGCTTCGAGTCGTCGCTGATCTGCCCAAATAGGCCACCATTTTGGCCGCCATCTTGCTTTACCATGCAACCGCTAAAAATCAAGCTTGCTAACCTCGATTTTCGTTCTCAGAAGGGTCAAATTAGTCTAGAAAAGCATGTTAGCAAATTATTACATGATTTGCTCCTAACAGTAGCATTTCCAGATTCCATGCCTAGTCCAATTGGCGGCCATCTTTTTTCCCGCCTAAATTAGACCACTTGCCATGGTCCGATTTCTTGTAACTTTTAGTATGTTCATCACCAGACCTAAGACACCAGTAAATCGCCATAAAACGCTTTCTTGCAATTTTGGGAGGTCATGTCGAAGATTGACCCGACTATAGTCACCAATCCCTATTGAAACTCACTCGCAGTTCATTCGCAAATGTCACCACTCTCTATCGTTCGTAAATTATGCGAATAATTTACGAATTTACGAATTAAGATCGCAAATATGCCAATCGTATTGCAAATGTCTTCCCACTCTCTCGTTCGTTAAGCTCGATCACTTTCGAAGTGTTCAGCACTCGCCTTCGCAAACTCAACTTGTAGTCTGCCTAAGAAATCCAACTTTGTTTCCTAAATCCAACGATTACTTCTCGGAGACTAAGTCGACAACATGTCTGACTTTCCCCTCAAATTGCATCATCGACGCCACTGATTTACTACTTTGCAAAGCATCATTCGCAAATGTACATGCTTGCAAATCAGTCATTTTGGTCTTTCTTCTCCAGTCCGATCATTCGTCGTATTTTACGTCACCTGTCGTCTGCTAGTTCTCCCGCTACGTTGTTGATGCATTTGCTATGCGACGTGTGGTTGCGTAACTTTTATAGCTCGCGTATAATTGTTGTTTTACCGGTTGTTTTCATATTGCTAAGCCACATTTAGTCATTAGTTATTTATCAAAATAGGCCAGTTAGTTGACTAGCTTAACTTCTAATTGGATGAAATATGAATTATAACGATTCATTCATTATAGTTTATTTGACAAGAGCATCTTTAAACGCTACACCCACCCCGTCCCCCGCCCCACCTGCAGAGTGTGTAGTCCGTCAGTTGACAAGTTATCAAGTGTGCTTCTCCCCTTCATCTCCCTGGTGAATTACTTAGTTTCTCCCCATCATTTCCTGCAGGCGACTTGCGTCGAAGCGACTCAGCGGGTCGACACCGGACATGGTAATTAGTCTCCTCAGTGAAGCGAATAGCCAACCAACATGGAGTCTCTGTTATGTTATGTTATGTTATGTTACTCCTTTCAGTCGAACGTCCAAAGTGCATCGTGTGTTTTTGCAGTAACGTCTACTATATATAATTCTACTACATCTAATAGTCTACAACTGTTTAGTTCATCATCGCCAGATTAATTACGTAAGCACATGATCGATAACAACAACTCTTTTATTTTTATGGCGTTCCTCTTACTTTCACCTCCGTCGTCTCAGGTCCATTCGCAGATCTGTCTCCCTTTCAACCATGACATCAATAGTCCATGCTTTTGTCTGTTCCAGAATTGATTACTGTAACTCCCTTCTTATTGGTCTTCCAAAGGTCCGCCTATCTCCCATTCAATCTGTCCTTAATGCTGCTGCTCGATTAATTGCGCGCCTTCCTAATTACTCTCATATATCATCGTTCATGATTAACCAACTACACTGGCTTCCTCTCTCTGCCCGCATACAATATAAAGTCCTTTCTCTGGTACTCAAATCCAAACTGGGTCTTGCACCAAAATATCTCAGTGATCTCATTCGCTCTCCTCTGTCAGCATCTTCTCATCGACCTCTCCGTTCTCTGGACAGGGCTGACTTGTTTGTTCCACGAGCTAGGACCACTATTGCTCAAACTCGATCCTTCACCATCATTGGGCCCTCCTTGTGGAATTCTCTTCCCTCCACTCTGCGTGGGACTCTACTTTCAGGATCGTTATCTACATCTCTCTCTAGGGGTTATCGCACTGGGAGCGCTACTGAATACCCTTGGTTGTGAGCGGCGCTATATAAATTACTAATTACATTACATTACAATACATTTTATTCATAATAATGGTATAATAACAACTAAATGGGTCGCGGCGATTGGCTGCCGGTTCGAAAATACGAAAACACAAGCGATAAGAAGTGCATGGAAACAGAAGAATGATGAGAAGAGTAGGCCGTAATTGGCGAGTGGCGAGAAGTTATGACGGAAGAATATGAACAAGGGAGAAGTGGGAAGGAGAAAGGGAAGAGGAAGGGGGAAGAAGAAGAGTATCGTTGTTTTTTTGCACTTTCAACTCTGTTTACAATCATGAACAACTAAGTACAGTGCAACAAAAGACAGCCAGCAAAAGCTAATAGCTTATAGGCTACTATCCTGACCTTCGTCCTTAATTCTTATTCATGAATGTTTTCATTGCATACATAGTAGGCCTATGGAGAGGCTAACATGAAGCAAACCGAATGAAGAGGATGGTATGGAAATGCGAAAGACTGCATAGCAAAAGATCGAGAGAAGATTCTAGCGCTTAGTGTAGCATAAGGCAAGCGTATAGCAGTAAGACAAGTGCAGAGTTGCGTGGCAAGCAGGGCCGGATTAAGGCATTTCAACATGTTCGGTCGAACAGGGGCTCCACACTTTAGGGTGCCCCCACACATGCGGGGGAAAAAAGTCGAAATTTTTTAGATTTTTTTAGCAAATTTCAACCAAAATTAACGACTAAAAAAGGTCATCAACTTTTTGGAAGGAAATAATCGGTATATTCTACGAAATTTTCGACCAAACGACTAAACAAAGGTCATCAGAATTTTCGGGCGAAGCTCTGCAAAAAATTTCCCAAACAGTGTCCCCACATTTCTTAATCCGGTCCTGGTGGCAAGTGTGGAGTAATGATCAATGCAAGTGTAGAGCTAGGCCCTATATGGAAAGTGTGGAGTTGTAAGGCAAGCGTAGAGCTGTATGGCAAATGCAGATCTGCTCGAGCTCTCTGGCAAGTGAGAAGCTATAAGCCTAAGGCAAGTATAGATCGCTCGAGCTGTTAATGTAGAACCGTTGCCTAAGGCAAGCGAATGCGTCGTAAATTGACACAAATCAGACAAGGACTGATCACGCATCGACTTCCTACGCAATCGAAAAGAGTCCCATCTCTGGACTACTTTGTTTTCTCCAGTCTTACCACGTGACCAGCGGAAGCGACGTCTACGGTAACTGGATTAAGATGGTGTTTATCTGCCTGCGCTCAATGCCTTTCTCTTGTATTGAGACTAAGTGCGACGTTAAATTTGCACAGCGACCGTCTCTCTAATCGCAATAATTCCTCTTAGGGTCGGTGACGTATGAGGGAGTTGGCCAGGCCGGGCTCTGCGAGGACGTCTGATCTTCAACACGAGACTCGACTTAGAAAGATCAAGCGTAATGTAATATCCGTTTGATTTATGTAGCTTCTTCAGAAAATTACTTTGGAAAAATAAATCGGGTTTCGTCGCGCTGTTCAGCATGCGGAGAAGATAAAACTTCACCTAATTAATTCAAACATAATGAATCTGTTCTGATGTCGACTACGGTGTATTGTTTAGTGTTGCGAAATGGTCAAATCTAATCGGATTTAATGTAAAGTCGAATCTAATCTGGTTCAATTAAGTCTTATCTAATCATATGGTAATTGCTCAATGTCGCTTTGTGTCACTTTGATGCTGAACCAATCCGAACAGTAAGAACCGCAACCAGGCGCATATAGGCCTACAGCCACAACCATATGTAAGCCTATACAGATGGCTACCCGGACGTCTGCGGTGAAGGCAAAATCAGCGAATGCAGGAGGAGTGGCATCAGAAGACTCCTTCTTCACCACCCATCATGATAACAGAAGATGAGCCTATAGATACGCCAGAACATGCGAAAATCCAATAGAAGCAGGCAATAGAGCACTCTATGTCAGGTTTCTGCATGATCTGCTGCAAACATTCTGTTAAATTTGGATTGTCCAGCATGGGATGATTTGGTATCCATATGAGTGTCACATATGTGTTTCATAGATTTCGTGTGGGTTGCATTTGTGGGCCAGATGGCTGGATGGCCAGTCTAACTCATAACTTATATGATTGTCATTCATCTCTAAACTAACAGAACGTGTTGTACTCTCTCGCATCAATGACTACTTGACTTCAAATTCACTCCTTAACCCAAACCAGTCCGGCTTTACTAAAAAGCACTCCACCGAAACACTTCTCACTTCGCTCTACAATAAACTTGTCTCTGCCATCTCTCATCAACAAGTCTCCTGCCTTTGCCTCCTTGATGTCTCTGCAGCCTTTGACACCATCGACCATAACATACTACTCCAAAGACTATCCTCCTGCTTTGGCTTTACCGACACTGCTCTCCTTTGGATTCAGTCTTATCTCTCATCACGCTCTTTCTCAGTCAAAACACTTGAAACGTCTTCTCAATCATGCCCTCTCACCTGTGGTGTTCCGCAAGGTTCTGTCCTCGGACCCCTCTTGTTCATCCTCTACACCACTCCACTCAGCTCACTCATAAAAGCGTCCACAGTCGACCATCATCTATATGCTGACGACACCCAACTATTCATCTCTTTCTCTCCAAGCAGCTTCTCTGACTCCATAGACAATCTTCTCTCCGTGGTCACCCAAATCACCTCTTGGATGACCTCAAATCTCCTCTGCCTTAACCCCTCCAAGACAGAATTTATACTAATTGGCCTCAGAGAACAACTCAAGAAAATTCCTGATCCCTCTATTTCCTTCAACAATGACTCTTCTTCCAACCACACTTTCTCCGCAAATTCTCCTGTCCGAAACCTAGGTGTAATCTTTGACCAGCATCTTAGCTTCTCCGACCACATAACCCAACTTTCCCGCACTTGTTTCATGCACATACGAGATCTCCGCAGAATCCGACCTATGCTCGACTTTAAAACTGCATCCACAATAGCCACATCCATAGTTCATGCGAAACTTGATTACTGCAACTCTCTCTTCCTAAACATTGATATAACCCAAATTAACCGCCTCTAAGCTATCCAGAATGCCCTCGCCCGTGCAGTGACGAAAACCCCCAAACGTCACCACATCACTCCTGTCCTGAAATCACTTCACTGGCTCAAAATACCTGAACGCATTGAATACAAAGTCCTCTCACTCACTTACAATACACTTCAATCATCCCAGCCGTTCTACCTTCGTCAGTTGTTCACCATCCAGCCACCTCGTTCAACACGCTCCTCATCCTCCATTACACTGCTTCGCCCTCCCATCACTTCATCACTGAAATTCGCAAACCGCTCCATAGCCATTGCCGTTCCACCTCTCTGGAACAAACTTCCGCCAGCACTTCGGCAAACTTCCGACCCATCATACGAACTCACCAAAACTCCACCTCTCGCCATCTCCCCACAGGTCTTTCACTCAAAACTGAAAACATTGCTCTTTCAAAAATCCTATCCTGATTCTTCCTCTTCTCCTCACATCCTCCGCCACTTCAACTCTAAACATCACCCACCTTAGTCGTCCATCTATCTGCCTGCCTGACTCTCCGGACTTGACCCGCTGCCTATCGATTTTGTTTTGATTGAGCGCCTGTGAATAAGCTGGTTCCCGCGACTTGGCTTTTGTGGGCGCTGTAGAAGTCTCGAGATTACGATTACGATTACGATTAACTCTGATATTATCCGTTACGAACCGAAACCTGAAACACCGCCACTAGCAGAGACGATGTGTGTCTGATGCAGGTTAAGCGCATATTGATTCGCCGCGTCTAAGCTACATGTATATAATATGGTCCGATGAGATCCACCGAGCGAATCTTGGCTGAATTGCTGCGACTGTCTCAGACACCTATACGAATAGGAATACTGCATCATGCTAACCCTTTGCAGACACACATTCGTCTAGACATATTAAGCCAACCGCCTTTGCAATACGTGCTCTTCTCAGAAACAGGATCAGTTACGACAGGCCTCATTTTTCAAATCTGCCAATGACAAATCACCAAATTCACAATGGAGAACTTGTACTGCATGCGGTCTATGCAGACAAAGAAGACGATGAATAATTGAATGCAGTCATATCAAATCCAGATCATTGCTGTTGGTAACTCTTACATCCGAATACAGAGACAAAGACACGTTCAAATACATTTTCGACTGTGTGGCTTCAGAAATGAGATCACTGGAGTCCAATACGGGAAACAAACAGCTGACAAACAGAACCAAAGCCAAGTGGAATGCTTTGGTAATTGGTATACACCACTCATTTTATAGAGTCTGGTAACCCATGTGACAAATTCTATACACAGTCTACAGAACTATCTCGAGCCACACGTACCAAAGTAGAAGATTTTTGGAGGATGTCATTATGGGAGACATTTGGAGTGTGTTGTATATTTCTATTAAGTAGGGTATATATGCCTATCGGCCCAAGGCAATTCCGCCAATTATAATCTGGTGCGCTTAAGACCCTCTCAAACCTTTTAATAATCAGTGTTTAATCTATAGACGTCTCTGCATGGAGTAGGCTGCTCCCGGAATAAGAATTCCCCCCTCAGAAAAAATCCAGAGTTGTTCCACACATGTATATACGTAGCATTACCCCAGAAAAGGATATATTATGTAACATTACCCATATTGCTCGGTTTCCACGTCTCTCAGCAGCATTTGACACTACTGACAATAATTATATTACTGATTATTCCCACCGAGACGATTCAGGGCCATCATACGATCGGTCAGTATACCTGTCTTTACGACCATATAGTATCATATAGTATACCCACTGCCACTCGCTTGCCTGTTCCCGTCTAGACTACTGCAATTCACTTCTTATAGGCCTTTTGACGCATCGTCTTTTCCAATTAACTCTGCAATCGGTCTTAGGTCTTAAACTACGCTCACAGCTCTCGACTCCTTCGCTTTACACGTATATCTCCACACTGCACGCATCCACATTTCATAACACTGTATACGCTAGAAGATCCTCTTTCTGCATGGTCGCCAAAGCACAGCTGCAGGCAAATCCTACGAAATATCTATCAAACTGTAATACTATTACGTCAGAGCTGATATATCCGTATCATCGTCATCGTCATCATCCTCATCATCGTCATCATCATCATCATCATCATCATCATCATCATCATCATCATCATCATCATCATCATCATCATCATCATCATCATCATCATCATCATCGTCTCGCTCATTGCGTTCTGCTGGTCGCGTCTTGATCTGTTTGTTTCCATGTAGGAAGACTATATAGGACTGCTTAGACCAACATTGCATGGGTGTTTGCTGTGCATGGTTGTTCCCTCCAGTTGGAATGACCTTCCGCTTCCACTTGTGGCTAAAATTATTAATTGTTTAAAAATATTTCTTTCTCACGGAGTTTCCGTGCTGAGAGCGACTCTGAATAGTCATCCATCGAGAGGAGCTAAATAAATCAATGGATAGAAAACGATACGAAAGGATTATCCGACGGCGCTATAGTCAAACAATACAAACAAAGACATGACAGAGCGAGAGGAACATTGGATTGGAGAGACAATCCCCAAAATTATGGAGAGCATTAATCTGCATCCATTGCCAGCTAACTGTGGCGTTATGTATACGAACTGACAATGCTATAGCTGCTGCTACCAACTGGTGTTAAGAACTAACAATGCTATATAGCTGCTGCTGGTGTTAAGAACTAACAATGCTATAGCTGCTGCTGGTGCTAAGAACTGACAATGCTATATAGCTGCTACTGGTGTTAAGAACTGACAATGCTATGGCTGCTGCTGGTGTTAAGAACTGACAATGCTATAGCTGCTGGTGATAAGAACTGACAATGCTATAGCTGCTGGTGATAAGAACTGACAATACTATAGCTACTGGTGTTAAGAACTGACAATGCTAGAGCTACTGGTGTTAAGAACTGACAATGCTATGGCGGCTGCTGGTGTTAAGAACTGACAATGATAGCTGCTGGTGATAAGAACTGACAATACTATAGCTACTGGTGTTAAGAACTGACAATGCTAGAGCTACTGGTGTTAAGAACTGACAATGCTATGGCGGCTGCTGGTGTTAAGAACTGACAATACTATAGCTACTGGTGTTAAGAACTGACAATGCTAGAGCTACTGGTGTTAAGAACTGACAATGCTATGGCGGCTGCTGGTGTTAAGAACTGACAATGCTATAGCTGCTGGTGTCAAGAACTGACAATGTAGCTGCTGTGGTATATAGCTAATGTTCATACCTCTGCGTGCACGTGTACTCTCCGTCGATATAATACGTCACATATTATAATTATAATTGACGGCCATTGCTTCCGCCGTTAATTCATTGATTCATTGATGGCTTATAATTATATGCTCTACAACATGATCCGCTGAGGCAATGGTAATGGTACGAGGTACAAACAGATTGAAAGATTGAAGGAAAATCCACAATAAGGCTGACTGTCATGTCATGGCACGCAAAATGACTTTACGCAGACTAAACTTCGCAAACAAACAAACAACTGTAGAGAATATGGATGAACCCAGTGGAACTGGA
>OX457040.1:28077290-28439790 GCA_949752735.1 Lumbricus terrestris
AAGACAGAGACAAAGACAGAGACAGAGACAGAGGCAGAGGCAGAGACAGAGACAGAGACAAAGACAGAGCCAGAGACAGAGACAGAGATAGAGACAAAGCCAGAGACAAAGGGAGAGACAGAGACAGGAGCAGAGACAGAGGCAGAGGCAAAGACAGAGATAGGCAGTCAAAAACAACAAAATTAAGATACATAGAATGGAAACAGGAACACGGATCCTAATCCGATATAGTACAACTTCCATCGGGCTATGGCCTTGCTCTTGATATCCTTTCATATATAACGATGCAGAGAGACTTTGGGGGGGATCGTCTACTCCTCACTTCTTCTGTACTTGACTAATTAAACAACGAACGCCGCTGAGACCATCTACACTTCTACAGCCAGGATATAGTCGGCTGCATCAGAACAAGTATATATTATTATCAAATATGAGAAGTTACATCCATGTGATGCCACTATCATATAGATCCATTATGATTTGCAAGACAAGTCTGCAGCAGGGAGACTTTCCTATGGGCATCTCCCCAACATTCCCTCGACATCACTTGGACTTTTACTCGTTGGGTAAATTTCCCTGGACCGGTCATCTCACAGGGTAGATCTTCGTTTGATATAATCTTTGCTTTACACTCACTTAAATTTTTTTCCCTGCACTCTACTACATTCGCACTCATAACCAATACGTCTCCCCGGATTTCTCCAATAGGGTAAAAAAAACTGGACTTTATACTCCTGGTGATAAACAACCAATTCAGAAAACAGTTTTCCAGACAGAATTTTAATGCATTGGTGTTAATTGTAGCAACATATTGGGTAGACATTTCAATTTTATTAGACATTTTCTTCATTTAATTCTTGAAAATTAGTTGCTGATCAACCAAGCTTATAAATGATGCTTTGAGTCTTAATTAATTAATGTTCACTCACTTTGATATGTCGGTGGAAATGTCCTGGGAGAATTTTACCCGGGGGAACTATTCAAGGGGAGATGTTGGGGAATATTCGGGGGGGGCAATGTATTGGGAGAATTTATCCTGATCCCAGGCAAGACATCAACAGTTATCGCTGCTATCATCTTAGAGTTAGCTGTCAATACAATGTTAAACATCTTCGCAAGCTTAAGGTTGATATCTGTAAGAAAGATTCAATTCACTGATATAAGCCTACATGTGCGCTAATCTCAAAGCCTTTTATCATGACTTTGGGTAGTTGCGTTTTGTCACCTCAGCGTTTTTGCCGTCAAAATGGTTAGGCAGCGCTTATCACAGCTTCTCAAAATCTACGTTCCTCTGCTCGTATCGTCGCTCATTCACAACCACCACCACCCTACCATCACCACCACCACCACCACCACAACCACCACCATCTGCCTCGGGCAGATGGTGGTGCCATAGTGGTGATGGTGGTCCCGTCATTCCTCTGAATTTCCATTCAAGATAGTGAAGTCCCACTTTCCAAGAAATGATTCATCCACTCCGCGATCCTCAATAAAACAATCTGTCTCTATACATGTATATCCCTTCTTTGATCCTCTGCCAACCGAATTTCTGTTCTTCGTTTGGTTTATTTGAAAGCTCTCGCTTAACGCTAGTGAATGCGCTTGGCTTTCAAGCTGAGTTTTAGAAACGGTAATTCAATCTTGCAATTGCGATTCTATTGAATAGTACTGTTATGGCAACGGTGAAGACATTCACTGTCAATCGTTCCTATCGTCGTATAATTCAGCGACTTTTAATCCACAGGAAGAACGCAGGTCTGCGATCGTTGACGTCGTATCCCCTACCATTGCGGGAGACCACTAATGAGCATGAACCATGTAGGCCTACTATACACTTCCGACGCACTTATGAATATACGTCAATGCATGACATCAGACAGAGCTTTAAAGTGTGGCTGGACGGTCATGGACGGCGTTCAGGCACTTATTTTAAAAGTCTCAACGTCGTCCTGCCACTCATTTAGACAGTAGATCCTGGAGAAGTGACGGGTGTTCAGGCTGTTCAGGCACTTCTTTTCTACACATTTAGCATTGACTTCAGGACAATGATTTATTATCAATAGGCCTACACAAACAGCAAACAAGAGTGGTGAAAAGGGACAACTTGAACCACGGTCGAATTCTATGATGGCGAAAGTCTTTTTTAAAGAAAATTCTAAGTCATCAAAACTTTCTAGAAACAAAGCTACAGTTACTCTAATATATCCGGGGAATATTTTACGATCTCTTTAAGTTTCGGGACCTTGCAATGTTATCAGTGTTCAGTTTTCAGTTCTTCGCCTCGTTTCGAGCGGATGGCCAAGGTTAGGGGCCGAATGTTGCTTGAATTCTGATGACCTCTTAATAAACATCGATTCGACCCTTTTCGTCGATTTTCTCTCTATTTCTAAAAGGCAGTAATTAAGGCACAAATTATTATTTGCATTCTTCACAATCCGCAATATAATTGTTGAGACGCATTAGGGGCCGTCCATAAAGTACGTCACGCTCCAGGGGGGGAGGGGGTGTAAGAAAGTGTGACAGTTTGTGACAGGGGGAGGGAGGGGTCAAGCCATGTGTGACGTCACACATTTATTATTTTAATTCTTTTATATTTTTTTTGTTCTTAGTACCTAAAATCCGACCCGGCCCGGCCAGGCGTGTCTAAAACCCGGCCTGGCGGGATAAAAGTTGATTTCCCATCACTATCAAAGCGTTTAGGGACACACGTCCCTATCAGAGGGATTAGGGATAGTATCCTAGGGTTTAGAGGGTTAGGTAAATGGTTATGTTTTTAACTTTTTTTTTCGAAAGTGTGACGTACTTTAGGGGGGGTCCGAGATTTGACAACAGAGGGACTAATTGAAGCAAAAGATTGAGACTGAGTTGCTTAGTGGCTCTAGTCACTTATCCACACGTGCAACGAGAAGGTCAAGTCAATCAGAAGAGCGAAGTGGACAGCGTTGCTAAGCTGAAGCTAATGAGACCGAAGAATTATAGATTCATGAAGTATTTCGGCGAAACACCGCGCTGCATGGGGTCCTTGATATATATATATATATATATATATATACACATGTGTGTTGGTATGTGTGAGCAGCCCTATATACGTATAAGTAAACACGCATTGCCAGTCTTGTTGTTTAGACTTTAAACTGTAAGACTAACACCAAGGAGTTGAACCTCAAGACGAAGACCAAGACTTTGAAATATCACCATCATGTAGCACAGTCTTAGAAAAAGTACTAAGCCTGATAACCTAAAAAGGACTATGAATAAACCATTCTTTAATTTTATTCAAGCGCAATAACTCTAAATAGAACGCTCTCTCCCCCACCCCCACGTGCCACTAACAACAGGCGCGTTTATATATTAGGCTGGTGGAAAAAACCCAAAAGCCTAACTGGCAAATCATGACGTCGTTACTCGTGTTTCTAATATTTTGTCTCCGCAAGTCGATAACAAATACAATGAGTTCAAGTATCTGAACCTCAAGACCAAGACCAAGACTTTGATCTGAAGACCAAGACCAAGACTTCTGGTCTCAGGATCAAGACCAAGATTTTTGATCTCCAGACCAAGATCAAGACTTCTGGTCTCAAGACAAAGACCAAGACTGTTGACCTCAAGACAAAGACCAAGACTTTTGGCCCCAAGACAAAGACCAAGACTTCTGGTCTCAAGACAAAGACTAAGATTTATCATGACGAACTCGAACGCCCTAGACTTTGGTCTCGCGAGTACAACAAGACTGCTCATTACAACGCGTTTAAATACCTTGTTCAAACATTGATCAGATCATATTATTTCTGGGACCATAATTATGTACAATAACAAAAGTGATAGCGCAGCAAAAAGTCACGGAAGTAGCCTATATCAATACGTGTTTAAACAAAGACACGTCATATTACAAGGTGCTGCCTTTGCAACCGGAAATCCTATAATGGCAATAATTCCCACAACGTATACACTGTATTAACATCTCATAAGCATTTCCATGGCAACGGTGACAATAATTGCAACCGCTGACATAATTTTACGCTGGTAATCATGGCAATAATTGCCACAAGCAATCATCGTCGTCGTCGTCGTCGTCGTCGTCGTCGTCCCTGATTAATATTGCAACACGTTTGCCTTTTATTTGGATGCTGTTGGTGTTGCTGTACACATCGCAGTCTCATGTCGTCTGCCACAGCCATCGCTGTCGTCGTCGTCGTATAAATAATCCAATTACAAGCGAAGTAAACACTGTGGAGTCTGTGCAGCTGCAAGCGCTGAGCATGAAACGCTTAGTGTGACTCAGCAGAAACATTGACAACAATTAACGTCAGTCATATAGCGCTACAATCGATCAAGGACATCCATCACCACCAACGTGGGTATAGGGGACACACGTGTTATAAGCGACAATCTCATCAACCGTCTTCATCTGTACTATTAGCTTATTATTCCGAAGCGTTTGTATTAAAAATAACTCGCCTACACTCAGACGTCTCCACACACCCACATCCCACACCCACACACACACCGCCAACGACCCCCATATCATCACTACACAAGTCATACTTGAACTCGGACGGTATTTTGTGAGATTAAGGTGACGGCGACGAGTTTTCCTTCCTATATAACCTGCCAATTGGATATTATTATTGACTTTTTATATAGTGCACCTTCGAGGTAAACTACTCAGAAGCGCTCCCAGTCCAAACAACGGCTAAGTAAGGTAGTTTTCAAGTGAAAAAGAAACATAGTGAGAAAGAAACATATAAATAAAAAGATATATATAATGCCACCGGAGGATGAGATGAGTGAGATGGTTTTCAGTTGTTTTCCTCATAGACAATAATGTGGGAGAGCCACTTATCCAAGGTCGCTGCGCAGTGACTTGAGGTAGATTCGAACCTGCGACACACCGATTACAGAGCACAGAATTTTTGCCGCTGCGAGACGGAGATAAGGCTATGATAATAGATTGGAATCAGAGGACTTGTATATAATGGTAGAGTATGGTAAGGCAGCACAGGGCAGGACAAGAGGGACATGGATGTGAACACGTGAAGGCAAAAAATGGACCAGATTACGTCTATAATCGAGGTAAGATGGGATTGAATAAGTCAGCATCACAACTCATAAAATAACATGCCGTAGCAGCCTATATATTAACAATTGAAAAGATATGTAGGCTACGCGTGTCCGAATGTACCCCTTTGTGTGTAGTTGCGTAATGTGCCTGTCTGATTGTGGGTGGCTGTTTGTGCGTGTGTATGGTGCATGTAAGTGTGTGTGTGTATATATATAAGTGTGTGTGTGTTCGCGCGCGTGTGTGTGCACACGCGCGTGTGTGTGTGGGTGTGTATGTCAAATGCAAAACAATATGTTCTGTTGTATGTAAAATTGTAAACATTGTATGAATGACAAGAGATGGTCGTGTGTAACTGCTTGCGCGTAGGTGTATTTGTGTGTTTATGGATTTGTTTGTGTGTATACTGTATCTGTGTATTTGTGTGTGTGTGTGTGAGTCTGTGTTATGTGTGTATGGGTGTGTGATCGAGCGTGTGACCTATATTCCATTGCCTCAGATTCCGTCTTCCGTCCATTCCTCATAATATCCGCTTCCTCTGCTGCTTCCACGGCTGCCGCTGCTGCTGAGTCGAATTCCAGCGTTGCTTCCATATCGAATATCTCGAAATACTTTCCTATCGATCGATTGAACCCGTCCTGCCACGTCCCTTCCTCCCTACCTCCCTCCCTCACTCCCTCACTCCATCCGTCCATCCATCCGTTCGTCCATCCGTCTGTCTCCGTCTGTTCGTCTGTCCACCCGTCCGCCCTATCATTGCTGTTCGTCCTCATAACACCTTTTTAGTATCTGTGCGTCTGTATGAATGTCCGTGTCCTTTTGTCTGCTCGGCAGTGTTACCGTCCGTCGTTCTAAAGCACTGATGTCCATTGAAGGCCCGGCGGCTGCTGCTGCTGCTGGAGCCAGACTGCATCCTGGCCAGCCATCGCTCGCTCACTCGATCGCCCCATCGCCCGCTCCTCATCCTACTCACAAGGCCACCGGCATTTGGCACCGACAATGAGGTCCTAGATGGCCGGAGAGGAATGGCACGGATTGCAGGGCGGCAAAGAAGACGAGGAGGAGGAGGAGGAGGAGGAGGAGGAGGAGGAGGAGAGGAAGGGGAGAACACGGAAGTAAAACGAGAGGATGACGGAGACAGACTGCGACGCGAATAGAACGGCGCTGTGTGATGAGGAGGAGGAGGACGACTACGAGGAGGAGGAGGGGAGAAGTGGGAGAGTGGGATGGAAAGAGGAAGAGGAAGACTTCTTTCCTTTTTCGGTCGCTGGATCCCGTTAGACGGAGAAGATCTGAAGGACGATCGCATTAGGTATCATACGGGGAAAAAGAGATTCGTAGGAGACGATTAGATCGAGGCTATGAAGTTGCAAGCAGTTGGCTGCTGTCGGCGCTGATGCGTCTTACTCCGTTGGGTAGAATAGAACTCTTCAAAAGAACTGACCATCTTTATCGTGAAACGTGTGTGAAAGTAAATGACCGTGTGTCTGTGTGTGCGAGTGGGTGTGTGGGTGTGAGTGTGTGGGTGAGTGTGTGGGTGTGTGGGTGTGCGAGTGTGTGTGTGGGTGGGTGTGTGTGTGGGTGTGAGTCTGTGTGTGCGAGTGGGTGTGTGGGTGTGAGTCTGTGTGTGCGAGTGTGTGTGTGGGTGTGTGTGTGTGCGTGTGTGGGTGGGTGTGTGGGTTGGTGTGTGGGTTGGTGTGTGGGTGGGTGTGTGGGTGTGTGGGTGTGTGGGTTGGTGTGTGGGTTGGTGTGTGGGTGTGTGTGTGTGTGTGTGTGTGTGGGTGGGTGTGCGAGTGTGTGTGTGGGTGGGTGTGTGGGTGGGTGTTCTGTAAGCGAGGCCGCTTTGCTTGCGATGCGTTTGAACAAGAGGAAGACTACGGTAAACGCAGAAGCTCTCACATAATGATAAATTATTATTATGCTCACATGACACACTATGGCATAATATCATATATTATTAATACATATCTACATTATAAGTACGTTAGCCCAGATATACAATACATAGGCTTACATACATATTGCATACATATACATACGTACGTACGTACATACACACATGCATGCATACATACATACATACATACATACATACATACATACATACATACATACATACATACATACATACATACATACATACATACATACATACATACATACATACATACATACATACATACATACATACATACATACATACACACACACATACATGCATACATACATACATTCAGATTGAGTGTCCGCTCTGTAGTCTGGAGCGCCTCTGAGTAGAAATCTTGAAGGAGCGCTATAACAAGTGCTCACGTACATACAAAACTTAAGGAGCTAGCGAGTGCCGAACCCGCGTCCATCTGTTATTCGTGCCTATGTGTTACCATTAAATTACCATAACCCTGTCGTTTTTGTGGTCCTCCTTTGTCTTTGTCTGCCTGTTTGTCAGTGTCTCTGCTTGTGCATCTTTCTATCTATCTTCCACTCTCTTCTTAACTATCTCAATAAAAATTTCATCTGTCTATAGCAATTTCTCTATTAAAACTAGCAACGCCTCTTTTAAAATCGGCCAAGTCTCTATTAAAAACAGTCTGAGGCTCTATTTTAAAGTGGGCAACACTCCATTAAAAAAACTCATCAAAATAGGCAACGTTCCTTTGTAACAGTGAACTCCAACGCGTAGCCTATAAAGAAGCAGCTGCCGTATTGGCATTGGAATTTCTTCTGCGAAAACACGGCAATAATATTTCCTCCTTTAGTCTCTGCAGTCAGCTTAAAATGTGATGAATGTTCTTAAAATAATTTGTAGTCTCTAGAATTTCCATTTAGCATTGCGTGTATCATGTGCCGAGAAGAAAATTGAGAATTTCAATTTTCATTACATCGCTCTAATTAGTCTGGAACGGTGTTGGTCACGTGATCTTCCACCAGCGAAGAGAGAGATGTTGTTTCAAGTAGCCCATCGTCCTTCAGCCAATAACGACCAAAGATGATGCCTCGCCCCTTCCAGTTATTGCCTCGTCTCACCTTCACTTGCACCTTCCATCAGTCGGTCTCTCTCCCTCTGTCTGTCTGTCTGTCTGTCTGCCTCTCTCTTTCTCCGCCCATATCTCTCTCCCTCCTTCTTGTTTTTTTAATCTACGGCTCTCTTTCTCTGTCTGTCTTGCATTACAGTGAGTCGTTCAGAGCCGCTGTTTCAATAACCGGCAGAACTTCTTTATATAAGCTTCATGACCGATAGTTGTTATTTCTGGACAGCTGCAGTCCAAAAATAGTCACCGATGCTAAATGAGGCGCTTAGGTGCAAATTAATTTTTATGAGGAAATAACAAATTTAATCAGAAGATTTGTTCAATATCATAATAATTATTGGTCGAAGCCATTGTGTCAGGTTGACTGTCGCCTGTACTTGGTAGTCAGAAGAAATTATAATCACATTAAATGTAGACAACTTCCGATGTCAGTCATAAGCTAGATTTTGATGATAGGCCTATATTAGGAATCCATAAAACAAAAACGTCACACCATTTAAATATTCAATAAATTACCTGTGCGACAATTATTAATCAGTGCCGTGTAGGGGTAGCATATAAGCTTGTCTATGGAATATTTGATCAATATGATTTCTTGTCTCAATTATAATATTAAGCCATTATCCATGCTTTGACGTCATCGCTGATAAGTTCTGGTATGTTGATGTAGATAATTATAGGTGAAATTGTTAACTTTTTTTAAGACGAGGAATTGTCTACTTGCTGAACCAAGTCAATAAATTGTGAGTGAAATACTAACGTGTAGAAATTCCCGAGTCAAGAATAAACGTTTATATTTGCTTCCTAACCAAGTTAGATAACTCATTCTCATAACTTGCAGCTTGTGCATATTATATGCATAGCTTGTTCATTCCGTCCAAGCAACTATTCGACTTCGGGTAGGCCTATATGCGTACAGCACTACACCCTACAGTAGGCCTGGATAGTTCAACAGAACAGAACAGAGTGATGGGGTTATGACTACATGTACATCCAAACTACATTACCTGACAATTTTGCGCAGAATCTACTGGACTAAATTTGTTGACTCGAATAGATATATAGACTATAGACGTGCATGATAGACCGATCATAGACGTCGGTTACTAGGCCTGTAATAGCTATTGATCGTCTCACAGTATGTACAACGAAGATTGGTTCTAATATCTTCAGGATATTAGTTATTTGACGAACGAAGGGCTCTGCCGTGAACATAACAGACGAGACTGCATGCTCAATTAATCCAAATAGACGACAATCCACGTAGGTCTATATTTATTTCGAGTATTTTAATCGAATATTAATTAAATCCCAGATCGTCCATAAGATATAGTCTCCTACTTGCTCCAGTTTTCTCCAGTGTGTTGAATTTAAAGTTTAAACCACCGTCAAACCAATCCCATATTGGTTTACAAACGCCATGTCTATGACAACACTCATCCATTCTGCTTGACGGCGTCTCCAAAAAGGCACTACATATACATGTAATGTAATGGCATTAGTCGCATTACGCCTACGCATGCAGACCTAATACTGACGAACCAATGACTTATTCGTTAAGTTTAAGGTGCGCATCCCATATAAAAATTAGATAACTTGTAATAAATAGGCCTAATTATTATATTAATACGCTATAAAGTAACTTTAAATATGCTGCAATATAGTCAAATTGAGTGAGAGCCACAGACGAATATGGAAGACGCAGTTTTATATGATTTCCAAAAGGTGCTATATAACGAATGATTTCATAAAAGGCGCTATATAATGATGAGTTGATATTCAATATACAGCCTAATAAGACAAACGGATTCATCACTTCTGTGGCAAATATGGGCAGACAACAGAATTTTTATTAGACACCACTGCTATATTTATTACAACAACAACTTGTGTTCTTCAAGTTGGGACTATATCAGTGTATTTATATGTTTATCTGCACGTATACATCTTCATTCGCACATGCATCTTCAAGTGTGCATGTACCTGCATATGCGCCTGTATCTCTATCTGCAGTCAGACCATGTCTATGTATGACATACATTGTGCATTTATTTGTTTCCTTATATCATTATAGGTATATCACCACTGTGCCGCTTGAAAAATAATGCGGTCATAACGTTCCCAAGACTCGTCCGCATGGTCGCAGAACTTGATAGGCTATTATTTCGTTGTGGCCTACAGCAAGAATTGCCTCTGCATGATTACAAGACTACTTCTGAACTTATGATCATGATCTAAATGGCGACGTCAATACCGCCAGTGTATGATCAGGCAATTTATGTGGTCTAGCCACGTTCTGCCGTGTCCTGCCGGTAGACATCTGTAGTCATGAAAAATGTAGAGACGACGTATAGCCGCCTGCTCTTCTTGCCTGCATGCATGCACAAGTCTCTGCTTCGGCGAGGACGAGGGCGAGACAGGATGGTGAAGGGCGAGACAGGATGGTGGCACCATCGGCCACTTGAGTCCTACAGCAACGACGGACTTAATCTCCTTAGCAAACGACAACGTCCAAGGTACACATCTTCGTCGTCGTCGTCGCTGATGTATCGCAGTTCACAGTCTTCCTCCTGCTCCTTCCCCGTCGACAGATGTCGCGTCTGCACCGCCGCCATCTTGCAGTTTATGGGATCACGTGACTATGTAGCGGAAGTCGGTCGCCTTATTTCCCCGGCCGCGTTGGAGTGCGCAGACGTGGGTTTAATTACGGGGCAGTACTATACAGTAGATGGCATGGGATAAGAAAGCCAGATCGAATTCAAAACAAAACCACGTTATAAGTTTATCACGTGATTATAAATGAAGAATTGAACCAAGAATAGGATTCAAAAATGTCATGTAATAAATGTGAATGGATCGAAAGATATGAATATTTAAACTTCATCTCCAGAAATTTCAGTTTTCAGCAAGTCTGTTATGGTGTTCGTTGCATTTATTTCCGATGCTTGATAGTTCCCAATTTTGGTCTTCAGTGATCCTGGAGTAAAAATTAACGAAGTATAGGCCTATCCGTAACGTTCTGCAGTCACAACATCTTCCACCTGTTATCAGAAATCTATAGCCTCAGAAGGTTGTTTTGTTTTTCAACAGAACAGCGCCAGCCCACAGAGCCAGATAAACCATCGAAATGCTAACAAGAGAGACACCATAGGCCTACTTTATTTCTCCCACATTATGGCCTCCGAACAGTGCAGATTTAAATCCTGTCGTCTATGACATCGTCTTTATGTAAATAATCAAACAATAGCTATACTTAAAGTTTCTTCACAAAAATATTAAAGACTTGTTAATGTTTGAAGTAGCCTACTTTGTTACAAACCCAAAATAAAATTGCTGGTACAATGAAATTTCGGCAGATGAAGTTGAAAGATTCATATCTTTCTATCCATTCAAATTTATGGCATGTTATTTTGGAATCATATTCGTGGTTCAATTCTCTAAATATTGAAAAACATTTAGAATGATTAATAATCAGGCGTTAGAGATATAAGAAAAACAGTTTGGCTTACTTTTATAACCACGGTTATCATTTGGCTAATATGCATAATATATATGGTCTTTGCATTGAGTTATAAGACATCACGCTGTCCTGTGTCAATGTGTGCAATCTCAGGCTGCGATAGAGACATTGGACTAGGGTCATATTTTGAATCTTTTTATGTGGAAATTTGACATTCAGTTATTATAATAGACTTACATTTCGTGCAGTTACAACTTAGCCTATACACAGATTTAGTAAACAGTTTCCTCTCGTACGTGGGGCCTATAGAAGCAACGTCGTGAAACAACCTCCGGCGTTTTCCCTTCCCACTTCTCACTACGGAATGTTTTCCAATTAATTGGTATTGGGTTTATATTGTCGGGATACTCGATCCCTGTGAACGTCCAGACACGCCTCAGCGGTGCGCACGCGCTTCGCTGTAAGCTTAGTTGGCATCGTATAACCGCTCGGATTAGATGTTCTTCTACGGAAGACAATCTTTCGAATAGAAATGTGGAGTCGTGCTTGAGACAGGCAGCCTGTGCCAATCGTAAATAATTCAACCAAGTTTCTTACTCCAATGGACATTCGTTTTAACCCCTTCGTTCACAGAAGCTAAAGGTGGGAGCAGACAATCTTTACGGCTGCAGAATCATAACGTCACGTTTGCGGAGAGCTGCTCCTCGTATTCGCTGCACGTTCTTACCGCAGTCGAGTTGCGGCACATTTTATTTTAATTCCGAATGAACATTTAACGCCTGGTGAAATAAAACTCGAATAATTTCGAAAAACAGTATTCGAATTTCGTCTCATTTTAAGAGTTTTTTGTTGATGCTATCAAAAAATTCGCGTTCCCTGGAAGAAATGACGTGACTTCCCACTTTACGAACCCCGCCGGCGACGTCCTTAAGGATCTTGCTTAAGCGCAACGTGTGCAATGCAGCAGTGCGCTAAAGCCACAGTCAACTAAGCGCTGTGGTATACTTGAAGTCGGCGCAACGGCTCGCCCTATAGCCGTATCCAAGAACCTCTGCAGTAATTCTGGCTAAGCGCTATATAATAGGCCAAGGACAAGCTAGTCCTAGCAGTTCAGCTCTACGCAGTTGGAACTAAGCGCTAGGTATAATGGCTGCGGAGGAGGAGAGGAGGGAGAGGAGGAGGAAGAGGAGGAAGAGGAGGAGGAAGAGGAGGAAGAGGAGGAGGAGGAGGAGCGGAATGCAGCAGTTGTCTCATAAAAATGGAAGTCAGCGAACATAGCAAAGGTCTTAAGCGAACAGGGAAACAGTGTACAGACCAGAAGCACTTAACTGAAACAGCAACATGATACCCACTGCATGGCTGAAGGCAACGTTGGATAGACAAACCACCGCAACGACCACCGCCGCCTCCCTTTCAATGCACGCAGCAGACGAGGTCAACGAAGTGACTGAGCAGCGACAAATATACGATAAAAATAAAATCGAACTGCATGCATTGTATATCGATTGCGTGCCGTTCGTTTGAGTGAAAATTGAGACAAAGCAGCGAACGGTTTCTGAATGAATGCGACCATTTTTCAGTTACGCGATAGGGATCGATGCAGTGCCACGAGGATAAGCTAAAGGCAGTCACAGATAGGCCTACAATAGACCTACACAAATACACAGATACACAGATAGGCCTAGTCTATAACGTATCTGGTTATTATAATACGCTGAAATCCAATAAAATGTGAAGAAATACAGAGCATCCTTATTTTTATGCACTGAAGACACTAAAAATCCCCAAAACTGTCTTTCGTGTCTTGGCTGTCAATGTGATGCGAAAATAAAGATTCTACATGTAGGTCTATCATTCTTTACATTTTATTGGATTGCAGCGTATTATAATGACCAGATACCATGCAGCTACTTACAAACAGCATTTCATATAGATGAAATAAGTTTTAAAAAATCAAAAAGCATAGGCATCATTAAGAGAGTCTCTTACTTGCTTCCCTCTCATGTGCTTACTAATCTATATTTCACCCTAGTCTATCCATACCTTACTTACTCTAATTTAATTTGCACTTATACCTACAATACCCATCTACATGTTTTTTAAGGACCTTGCAAAAAAGCCATACGAGTAATCACTAAATCCACTGCCAACTGTCATACTGGTCCCCTATTTGCTGAGCATAAACTCCCAAATATTAAGCAGACTAGATTTGAACAGACATCTCAATTTATGTATCAATATACCAATAACCTCCTCCCTTCTTCCTTTGTTTCCTACTTCTCTCCTGCACTGCATTCTGGACTTACTAGAGGTAAAAGAGAATTGAGTATTATTTTTGCAAAAACAAATGTTCGGAAATTCTCCATTAAATTCCAAGGCCCTGTTTTATGGAATAGACTTCCGATAGTCATTCGTAAGGCTACTAACTTCACTCACTTCAAACACCTTTTACGTGTGCAATGACCTATACACGGCGGGTCGAGATGGATTCCAACCTGGAACTCTCCGGCTTCAGGGCACCGACGCCACCACCACTACGCCACCGTGCCCTACATTTTTTTCGCATCCGACTTGACCTATATACACGGTTACATATAGCCTATGACTATGTGAAAAGCGGTGGTCTTCCCATGATGCGCTCCATCCTTCGATGTACTTCGTTCGGTTATGAGATCCAAGGACAGCTACGTACAACGGGTGCATCCTGGTAATTTTGATTTTGGCTGAGAATCGACGCGGGTCCTTGGAGCCACCTCGTCAGCCGTTAATCACGGCAGGAGGAGAAGGAGGAGGAGAAGGAGGAGGCGGCGGCGATGCTTCGATCAGTCGACCGGTAAGCGACGATCGAATGCATCGTCTACCTAGGCGTGTATACCTACACGGGGGGAGGAGGGGTAGCCGACCGACACAAACACCAATACAGACCAAGGATTCAATACGAAGCTACCACCGACTGATGCAACTGCATTGAATATAGGCCTACAGCCCTACACTTCTATGTCACCACAAAATTTATGTAGAAAGGACAGAAAGAAAGTTGATTATACAAGCAGATTCACTACAACCACCGCGTACCACATATTTATACGATTAGAATCCATAGCATAGAATATGCCTTTAACGGACAGCTATTGAATTGTTGAAAAGTTGATAGTCGTTTGGAAATATGCTGATAAAATTAATGTAAAACTATTAGACATTCTGGGAGCGCCTTTCATTGGTGTGCACCGCCACAGGCGCTATATAAATTTATAGATACAATACAATGTCCAGTTTACATGCTCTGCAACAAACTTAAAGTGACCAGAAGGTCTATGGTTAATAAGCCAGTGTATTATTTATTTTTATTTTAGATGCTCTAAACAGGGTACCGGTACTCTTAATCCCATTAGGCACTGTGCCTATAGAGTCCACAAACTTTGTAGGGGGCCTACAACGCAACTTGAACTGATCTCGCAATTTCAACATAGTTGAGCATTATTTTCCAAACAATTCAAAAGCAGTTCACGACTTCACCATGTTTAAGTTCAACACCTATAACACTGTTTCAGTACAAAGCATGAAAAGCTATATACAATTATACATACAGTTAAACTAATCACGTCCACGGTAATTCCACACCAACCGAACCTGATTATTTAGCGCAATCATATTATTACGCGTTTCAATCGATTGTCACTGCTAAGGAAACCCCATAAAGTCAGAGGTCAGTGAGTTCAAAATACAGCTAAGCAACGCCACGGAGTGAGGGGGGGGGGCATGAGATATGTCATGGAGGGAAATGTGATCTGCAAAGAGATAGGCGTTCGATCGAGTTGCTCAATATAGTCTTGCGCTGCTGGTTAGCATGATGTTGTATTGTCAATCGAAGGTCAGAGTTCAACACTGCATGGCAGAAATTTAAGATTTTATTTCTATCTACGTCCTCTAATTAACCAAATCATGCAGCTACAACAAAAACACTGCTATATATAGTACAGACTGTCAGTGGGAAACTGAGACGGTGAGGGAGAGGCCTGGATCATATGCCGATGACGTTAGGGAACTCACAAAAGAATGCTGTTCTTCGAAGTCCTAAGCGAACGACCCAAGCATAAGAGTCTGTGCCGATCAAACGCACGTGATACGAAAGGACACCTAAGTGCAGTAGTGCACACAAAAACAAAAATAACAGATAATAATGGTGTCAATGCGTCCGTTCTTATCTTTGGAAAACTCATTGCCAGGAAATCTCCCATCATCCCCTGCACCACAGAGCATCATCAATCGGCGGCTTACCAGCACACAGGTAGTCCGAGTACAACATGAACAGACATGGCGCTGTACTGAGCTTCACTTTATCACGATGCACAATTGCACATACATTTGCTTTTCTTCGGAGGCGTAAAAGTTAACAGATAGCCAGAGTCTGTAGAAACGTTAGTGAACAATAGCAACGAGATATTTAAAGGAGATAATATCGAACGTTGTGTACTGCGAAACACGAGAGGATTGCACGAACTTCGTGATATAAGCTTAGCCTACATATTTTGATTATAAGAAACCATACCGCACAATCGAATGCCATACTTCAAGATGCCTGCAGATCAGCGAAAGCACTTATCAGAAAAACGAACGAATGATCATCGAACCGAACAACAATCCAAACGAAAGGCTGGAACGAATTCCACATCCATTCCCTCAATCTACATTCAACGGAAGAACTGTAAAAGCATCTTCTGTGCAGTGCAGATAAAATAAACTTAATAATAAATTCCTAATTAAATAACACCCCTCTAAGTAAATAAGTTTTTGCTATTTATGTTTTTATTGACACAGTGTTATTCACAAAAAACTACCTTTGTGTGGTTATAATTGATATGACACTATTTAAGGCCACATTGAACTATTCTCTGCATTCTCATTAACGGACAAGGTGATTAGGTTCTAAACTGACAACTACATTGATACACAATGATACAGCCTTAATAATTAATCCAGCATTGCTACTAGCACTAGGTGGCACCAGTTGCCACTACATATCAATGACCAGAGAAAGTGCAAAACATCGTCAAGAGCTTCTTTTTGATCTGTAGATCTACCCTCAACTTCAATCAACCCTCAACTTCAGTCAACCCTCAACTTCAATCAACCCTCAACTTCAATCAACCCTCAACTTCAGTCAACCCTCAACTTCAGTCAACCCTCAACTTCAGTCAACCTTCAACTTCAATCAACCCTCAAATTCAATCAACCCTTAACTTCAATCAACCCTCAACTACAATCAAACCTCAATTTCAATCAACCCTCAACTTCAATCAACCCTCAAATTCAATCAACCCTTAACTTCAATCTACCCTCAACTCAAATCAACCATCAACTTCAATCAACCTTCAACTACAATCAACCATCAACTTCAATCAACCTTCAACTTCAATCAACCCTCAACTTCAATCAACCCTCAACTTCAATCAGCACTCAACTTCAATCAACCTTCAACTTCAATCAACCTTCAACTACAATCAACCATCAACTACAATCAACCCTTAACTTCAATCTACCCTCAACTCAAATCAACCATCAACTTCAATCAACCTTCAACTACAATCAACCATCAACTTCAATCAACCTTCAACTTCAATCAACCCTCAACTTCAATCAACCCTCAACTTCAATCAGCACTCAACTTCAATCAACCTTCAACTATAATCAACCATCAACTTCAATCAACCTTCAACTATAATCAACCCTCAAATTCAATCAACCCTTAACTTCAATCAACCCTCAACTACAATCAAACCTCAATTTCAATCAACCCTCAACTTCAATCAACCCTCAAATTCAATCAACCCTTAACTTCAATCTACCCTCAACTCAAATCAACCATCAACTTCAATCAACCTTCAACTACAATCAACCATCAACTTCAATCAACCTTCAACTTCAATCAACCCTCAACTTCAATCAACCCTCAACTTCAATCAGCACTCAACTTCAATCAACCTTCAACTTCAATCAACCTTCAACTACAATCAACCATCAACTACAATCAACCCTTAACTTCAATCTACCCTCAACTCAAATCAACCATCAACTTCAATCAACCTTCAACTACAATCAACCATCAACTTCAATCAACCCTCAAATTCAATCAACCCTTAACTTCAATCAACCCTCAACTACAATCAAACCTCAATTTCAATCAACCCTCAACTTCAATCAACCCTCAAATTCAATCTACCCTTAACTTCAATCTACCCTCAACTCAAATCAACCATCAACTTCAATCAACCTTCAACTACAATCAACCATCAACTTCAATCAACCTTCAACTTCAATCAACCCTCAACTTCAATCAACCCTCAACTTCAATCAGCACTCAACTTCAATCAACCTTCAACTTCAATCAACCTTCAACTACAATCAACCATCAACTACAATCAACCCTTAACTTCAATCTACCCTCAACTCAAATCAACCATCAACTACAATCAACCATCAACTTCAATCAACCTTCAACTTCAATCAACCCTCAACTTCAATCAACCCTCAAATTCAATCAACCCTCAACTTCAATCAACCCTCAACTTCAATCAGCACTCAACTTCAATCAACCTTCAACTTCAATCAACCTTCAACTACAATCAACCATCAACTACAATCAACCCTTAACTTCAATCTACCCTCAACTCAAATCAACCATCAACTTCAATCAACCTTCAACTACAATCAACCATCAACTTCAATCAACCTTCAACTTCAATCAACCATCAACTTCAATCAACCTTCAACTACAATCAACCATCAACTTCAATCAACCTTCAACTTCAATCTACCCTCAACTCAAATCAACCATCAACTTCAATCAACCTTCAACTACAATCAACCATCAACTTCAATCAACCTTCAATTTCAATCAACCCTCAACTTCAATCAACCTTCAACTATAATCAACCATCAACTTCAATCAACCTTCAACTACAATCAACCATCAACTTCAACCAACCTTCAACTTCAATCAACCCTCAACTTCAATCAACCTGGACCACGTGACATGATATCTCTTTTCAACGTTGCATTGAATGGCTTCAATATTACCAACTGGCCGTTAATTTAATACACTGGTTTAGTGTCAAAACAGACCTAGGTTTAGATTCGTCAGCGAATGAGAAGGTCTTCAGATCTTATTTGGCACCATCGTCTTCGAATATCTTAGAATCAGCTTCGCAGTGAAATCGAACAGGGAACCGGATCCTATTATTATATGGTGAGATGAGAAGATGACGTTTGATTTTCATCCATAGAAATACAGAATGGCTGCTGAGACAAACAAGTTGCTAATAATAGCTAATAATAGCATATAGGTCTAATGTCTGTAAATCTCTTCGCCCGCGCAGACGTCATCTTCATCCTATCACGCCGTCTTGTCATATCGGCCGACACTGAAGGGCTTTCGTTCATTCCTTCCCTGCCATTCCTGCATGCTTTCCCTGCCTTCTCTGCCTTCCCTGCCCTCCAGGCATTCTCTGCCTCCCTGCCTTCATTGCCTTCCGGGCCTTCCCTGTCTTTCTCTTCCCGGTCATAATTCCGTCTTGTTTACTTACAGGCTGCAGCCATTGTGTGGCTGAACAGAAGTGAAACAACAGTAATGTTGGCAGGAGATACGGCACGTATAGTTTGTATACGTATAATTATAGCGTATACAACTATACAATGTCATGTGCGTGTATGCCCGAGTGGCTCCAATCAATTTCTCTTTCTAAGCCTGTCTGTTTTGACTGTCTGTCTGTCTGTCTGTCTCAGTGGCGGCGCTACGGCAGGTCACGGCAGGTCATATGACCTGCCTATTTTGCTCACGACCTGCCTAATGACCTGACAAAAAACTTTCAATTTTTTAAATATCTTCTTAACATTTATGTAAGTTTTAAATGAAAAATCAAAATGTTTCCTCGTCCACAAGATCACTAGTGTTGTAGTGCAATTATTAGATCTAACTGACTTTTATGTATGCTATTATCTAAGTAGATCAGTAGAGGTCCATGTTGTAAACTCGAAAATCATCTTTAGCAGGATCGCAACTGTTACGTAAGAGATTTGTAGAAATAAACAATTATAGTCGGTCGATTTTAATCCATCACATGCATCGTTTATGAAGTTTGACGTCGTGGCACTATTCGCGCGGTACTATGAGGCAAATATGAACGACCTAGGTCCTAGAAGTTGAGATGAGGCAAAAGGAAAAGATCGTAACCGTAATCTCCAAATTTCTAAAGCGCTACTCAAGCCAAGCGCGGGGCACCATGGCTTATTAACGAGCGCTGCGTTGAGTCAAATGGTTGTCCGTAAGAGTAGTCTGTGGTGGTCCGGGTCGAGTTACCATAGGATCAGAGGAGGCGGTACAGCTACTAAGGCGGGTACGTGTCGCCTGGGCCGGGAATTGGAGGGTGGAGGATCAGATGAGACAGAGTAAGAGTTAAAGAGCCGATGGTTCACTATAGGTTACCAATACACCTCTCAGAGACTCTGCAACGCCTCTGCTTGAATTCCACAATTTCTGTGGGTCTACGTCGTATAAAGGTATACATTCTATGGCATGCAGCCTACAAGTTGTTGCAGATCTCGTCATCGGAAGCAGAAAGAAGCTGCAGCTGATTGAAACTAATTGAAACCCATCTTCGCACAACATAAACAATGGCTGAATAGTGCCTGTCTAGCTGATCTAGTCGTCATTTCCATTCACAAGGACAAAGCGATAGCGATGAACCCTGCTGCCGCTGTAGACAAATTCGTAACAAAAATCAAGTTCTCTCAAGATCAGTGACTGGCTTAAAGCAACTTGTGTAGGCCTATGTATTAATATGCTACAATAATTGGACTAAAAGCGTTCAACGATAGTTTTCTGCGTTTTGTATACCTAGGTTAAGCTGCATAGACCTACATGTCATGTAGGCCTAATATGTTGCTGTTTCAAATTCAATCATCAATTTCTTCGACCTGCCAAATAGCTCCCACGACCCTGACGCGACCTCTGCCGAAATTCTAGAGCTGGCACCGCCACTGGTCTGTCTGTTTTGACTGTCTGTCTGTTTGTCTGTCTGTTTTGACTGTCTGTCTGTTTGTCTGTCTGTTTTGACTGTCTGTCTGTCCTTCTCTGTGTTCCCCCTCAGTCGTCTCTTCCTGCTTGTCTGTCTCTCTCTCTTTCTCTTTCTCTTTCTCTTTCTCTGTCTGTCTGTCTGTCTGTCTCTCTCTCTCTCTCTCTCTCTTTCCGTTCTGGTCAGTCTCTGTCGCTGTTCAGTTCAGTCTGCATATATTCTTTAGTTTCTGATAAGTACGGTATGCTTATTATAATTATGGCCTGCTTGCGTTTCTGTTTCTCTCTGGTTTTTCTCATTTCCGTCTCTGTGTCTTTTACCGACATTATACTTGTCCTTATTTTTTATATGTCTGCGACACTTTCTGCACCTGTCTCGTTTTCCTGTGCAATATGTGTCTGCCTTCATCATTTTCGTATCCTTCCCCTTTCTCATCAACGACAGAAGTAGCGGTCAACAATAGCAGTAACAACAACAGCAACGACACTGTGGTCATCATCATCATTATCATCATCATCATCATCATCATCATCATCATCATCATCATCATCATCATCATCATCATCATCATCGTCATCGTCGTCGTCATCGTCATCATCATCATCATCATCATCATCATCATCATCATCATCATCATCATCATCATCGTCGTCGTCGTCATCATCATCATCATCATCATAATCATAATCATCATCATCATCATCATCATCATCGTCGTCGTCGTCGTCATCATCATCGTCATCGTCGTCATCATCACTATCTGTGACAGTAAAACCACATCACGATTGGCATTCTAATCAGCAGCAGCAGCATCAGCATCATCGTCGTCGTCATCATCATCATAATCATCATCATCATCATCATCATCATCATTATCGTCGTCGTCGTCATCATAATTACCTGTAACAGCAAAACCACATCACGATTGGCATTCTAATCAGCAGCACTAGTATCAAATTCAGTGGAGATGATATAATACGCATGTGATCTTCCTGTCTCTATTGTATAGGCCTACCTCTCTCTCTACCGATAGGTAATTTTAGCCTATATATATATATATATATATATATTATAATATATATTAACTGACTGCTCGCGAATTTACGCTATCGCTCAAAACCAACCCACTGTAACTAAGAATTTAAATGCCGCTCGTAATTATCAGCAACTTCTTTCGCGCGTCACAAGTGAGACTATAATCATAGAGACACCTTTACGACAATCTGTTTAAATATGCAACGCTTAACACTCAACAACTGTTCAGCCAAGAGCACACACTCGCATAATTTATATTCGTATATATTCTATTATATGTTTATATATATTATATTATAAGCTTACTGCTTTCAGTCAAACGACTAACCACGAATATTAATTAAGTTAATCAACATATACATATTTGCAAACGACTTTGGAATCTCGTGTACATATGGTCACTGTTGCTGTATTAAAAATTTCAGACAAATCCTAAAAGTTTTGACCGGGTTATGACACTTTTAGTTGTGTACTACTTTTCATCCGGACACAGTGTAGATGCCAGCTAAAACCTATGTCACTGTTCTTAGACATAAGGGAAGAGCTAGGAACTGCATTAAGTAAGTAGCCTAAAGTGAATTCTTGCTTACATATTTAATCAGAGCCGGATAAACAAATGCTGTGGCCCTGTTCAGTAAAACTGTGGGGCTAACGTGCTATGATCAACGACGGAATTTTTATAGGCAAATGCAGACAGGTTGCGCTGGTTGCGGCTTGATGTGGCCTTTGCAAGTCACCAAAAAAGAAGGCTAATTATGTAACAAGAAGGAGACGTCTTTCATTACCAGAAAGTTCTCGCTATTGCTCATTTTCACTGTTAAATATGGGCACCTGACGTGTGAGGGGCCGGACATGCTGAACATACCTCAATCGGCCATAGGCGGAGACCTGGGCCGAGAATTAGAAGGGACGGAAAGACGCGAGATTTTCAGAAAAATTTCTGACGACCGGCGGCGAAATCTCGAAAAAAAAGTTATTTTCGCCGCCAACATTGGGGGGGGGACAAATGCATGGGCCGTCCCCCCCAATACTTTCATTGGGGGGACCGTCCCCCCCTGTCCCCCCTAGGTCTCCACCCATGCAATCGGCCCCTGTACTTAATACATTTCTATTCCGTGCTTCATCTCTTCCCTTTTCTCATCGTCATCGTTTGGTCCACTTAACAAATGTCTCTAACTCCCAGCTTCACCTTTATCCGATCAATTTTTCCTCTGCATATTTTATCCATTTGTTTCATTCAACTATAAAATTGTGTTTCCTTTTTCTCTCTACTTTTTTCATCCATGCATTCACTCCTACTTTGAATTCATTTTCCTCTGCTCATGCATCTTTCAGTCACTTAAATTTTCGATTTCCCTGCAGCATCAAATCGCTGATCTCATTTCGTGTTACGTAACTATTAACTTTCCTTCTAATGTATCCATTAATTATTCCCTCTTCATCGCTTTCGCATTAAATTTTTGTCTTTTCTCTGTTTTCATCTCTTTCATCCATTAACAGACACTAAATGCCATAAAGAAACCAGAAGGAGGGTTGCAATGGGAAAGGAGGCGTTCACGAAAAGAGGAGAACTACTACGAGGAAGGATAAACAAAAACCTAAAGAAACGAATGATAAAAACACTTGTTTGGAGTGCGATGTTGTATGGTTCAGAAACCTGGACCATGAGAAAAGAAGACAAAGAAAATAGAAGCGTTCGAAATGCGGACTTGAAGAAGAATGGAGAAGATCAGCTGGACGGAACACAGAAATAACGAGAATTGCTGGAAAGGATTGGAGAGGAAAGAACTAAATAAAAACAATAATAATTTTAAAAAAATGGATTGGACATACGCTAAGGGGAGACAACCTGGTAAAAACGGTGAAAGAAGGAAAAATGGAAGGAAAACGAACAAGAGGAAGACCACGGCAGATGATGTTGGACTTGATGATGGAGAAAATGGGATATCAAAGACTAAAGGAGAAGGCCCAGCGGAGGGAGGAGTGGCGACATTGGACAGTCGGCCCTGCCTATAGGGGCAGAGAACCAGAAGAAGAACCAGAAGATCCATTAATTGTTTTGTTTCTCCTCGTTTTCGCTTTTATCCGCTACTCCCTTTGCCTCCTCCCCTTTTTTCATGCTCTTCCTTACTTTCCCCTCGCCTTATAAGCTACCTTTTCAAATGCTCTTGTCATGTCTTCCTGCATTTTCCCATCTTTACATCCTTATCGCACGAAGTTTTATCTGCTCATCGTGTTAACCGATGTGCGTTATCAATGATGTGCAGCACAATAAACAATTTTAACAAGTGTTACACGCTAGAATCGGGTCTTGGAGTCTTCAGTAGATGACGCCAAGGTCTATTCTTTCTTATCTGTGGAGGCGATGCTCTGCGATATCAGCATAAATCTACTTAATTCACATGCGTGGTGTGTTAGAGGGTAGAAATAGACGCAGGACCTCTCGCCGATGGCCTGAAAGGTTCAGCAACACTACAGAGCAGAGTGTAAACGTCTCTCTCTCTCTCTCTCTCTCTCTCTCTCTCTCTCTCTCTCTCTCTCTCTCTCTCTCTCTCTCTCTCTGTCTCTCTATCTGTCTCTCTCTCTGTCTCTCTCTGTCTCTCTCTGTCTCTCTCTCTCTCTCTGTCTCTCTCTCTCTTCTCTCACACACTTTCTCTCCCTCACTTTCTCTATCTGTCTTTCTCTGTGGGTAGCCTATGTTATTTTCCCTCTCACTCTTAAAACACTCTCTCACTCTCTCTCCGTATGTTTGTCTAGATGTCTCTCTATGTATTTCTCTGTCTCTCTATCTGTCACACGCACCCACACACACAATCTCTCACAAATAATCAGACTGTCTTGTTTCTATGTCTGTACATTACATGTGTCTACTGGTTGTTTGGGCCTATTGTCTTTTAATGTTTCAAATCCTATTGGTAATCATGGCATTATATATCCACTATGCGAATTGGCTTATTTTAAAAATCCTCAAATTATTATTACTGATTCTACGCCATGGAGTTCCATTCTGTTGGTGGCTCACACAAGTCCACCTGCATGTCACCATGGGACGCTTAAACATGCATAACCATTCCGAGTAATATAGGATGGAGCAGTGATATTTTACTTCAGCAAATAATTATCGTTTTACTTCTATTTCAGTTCGGACGTACTCAATTTCAGTTCTAGTTTATTTACAGTTCTTCCAAAAATTTCAGTTATACTTCAATTTCAGTTTTTACAATAATTTCAGTTCTCAATTCAGTTCTTGCGTTTAAATAATTTAAGTTTTACTTCTTTATAGGCCTAGGACTTGCTTCAAATTAAACCAAGTTCGAGCATTTTCATTATCGATATGCTTCTTAATTTTAAAGAACCTCCTATTTTCACCGACATTAGCGGACAGTTTATTCTCCCCCCTGCACCTATTAGAAGTCTTCACCCAGAAAAAAATTGTCTCTTCTATAAGTTTGAAAAGCCAGAGCTTCAGCATCTTCTGCAAGTAGGGCGCAGTGCTGCCGTACACTTGACTAAGTTGACTTCTTTCCCTCCAATAATAACTATGCGTAATTTTTACTATAGGCCTACAAAAACCAAGCAATTTGAACTCCAGATCTAGTTTGTATAATTTCCTAAAAAATTAATTGGCATTAGTTGCTGGATGGCACCAATCCGCTAACATGTTCACAATAGCTAATCACATCCCTCTACATTATTCCATTGAATTGTTCGACCACGTTACATTTATTTTTTTGCTCATTTATGCAGCGCTTGTGTTTGATCCGTTGTGAAGCCACTGACTTGAATCAGTCACCTGAAAGTTTCGCGCCAACCATGAATATATTTATTAGCATTCTGTGTGCGCTTATTCACTGAAGAAGACAAGTTAAATTGCTGAAAAATCCAATGCATGATTTTTTTCATTTAGCCCAGTGAGCAAGCTGCGCGAAGTTATCATGATTGAAATATTTGCACTCCAGTATTCAACGTGATTTTTCACATAACCACATTCTTATCAGGAAGTTGAAAATTATTAACTTACAGAAAAGGTTCAAATACAAAAGACCATAATAAATTGCACACGGAAGCACATGCTAAGCCAAAGATACCAAAGTTTTAAGTGTCAGAAAAGTATGTGCGCCTTTTAGATGCGAACTCAGCTACTTAGGAAAGGCTATGTATTAAAATTTCCAATTTTGTCATAATTTCCGTTCTAAAAATAATTTTCGTTTTTATTCTAATTTTCGTTCACTGTGCTTAATTTCAATTCTATTTCAGTTTTCGTTCTCAAAATAATTTCAGTTACAGTTAAAGTTATACTGAACGGAAATCAATATTTTCAGTTCTAATTTTACTTTTCGTTCATGAAAATATCACTGGGATGGAGTCGGTTGAATACTTGAATTCGTTTTGCAATTTCGAATCATCACTTTAAGAATGTCAAACCATAATTCAGCCAAAACACAGGTATACAATATTATAGGCCTACATGCATACGCGATTAAGCCGTCTGCGACGTCGTTGTACGCAGCTTGCAAGGGCCACGAGCCTGGTTCCCAAAGTCATAGACTTGCATTCAGAATTTTCGAGAACTACGGTAGGCTTAGTTTGGAGATAACATACGGTAGCAAATGAAAACTACTCTTGCTCTTACATCTACACGATGTTCAGTTTTATATCAGAGGAATTGTTGTGCAAAAACGAAGCATACATTTTCTTCCATCCGAGGTCCATCTCTCTTCAGATCTGTCGGATGAATCTTTGACACGTCTTTAATTCCCTGCATGCTACAAATCTCTTCGTTCTATCGCCTCAAGGGACCTGACTGTCATGCGAGTCCGCAGTTCTAGTGTCCAGCATTTAGATGCTTCATGCTTCGCTCCGGTTGACTCACACTTTACAACAGATTCCCACCCAACAACCAACGATAGTGAGTTTCATACTCTGCTTCTCTTCCGTTTATTATAGGCGCTTGAAACCATTGCATTCGAGCGTGCATGGTTTTGTGCTGCCATGTCAGGAACTCTATACACTGACAAGTTTCTCCCTAAGTGGCGCTATAGAAACTTGCGACCAGAGTTACAATGACAGTTATAGGCCTACGTAATAGGCCACTTAGGGTTTATACAAAACAGTGCGCGCGTCAGATCTCACTCAGGCTGCAGTAGAACTAGCTGTTGAGCAACACACACACGCGTTAAGTGTGCCTGAAGGCTGAAATGGCTGATATAGATATTCGTTTAATTCGTGAAAAACGTCCAGGTTGACACACCGCAGCCTGGTTACATGGTGACATCAAGAGAGACAAACATCATAAAATGAAATTAAAACGTCTTACTAAAAAGATCATTGTTAATGAGATTGAATGATTTAATGGTTGTAGGCTAAGCGTTCTTGTAGAGGACTCTGGAAATAAAGTTTATGTTGTCCTTGTGCGGGAGCTGGAAATTATGACGTCGGGGTCGAAGGTTGTAAACCGTACTGTTCATTTGGGGAAATTGGTCGCGAAGGACATGGCAACTGTTCCATATGACGGCGCGGAGCAAGCGCTCGTCAGATTCCTCAACCATATCAGCAGCAGAGGGCGAGGCATCAGGTAGAAATCCCATCCGCTGGATTCGGCGCAAGAAACGATCCAAGCGCGACCGATCTCCTTCCGTAGTAGACCCCCACCAGGCAGGGGCGGCGTACATGAGGCGGGCAACAGTGTGCTCCCCTAGGATTTCATTGAGGACAGTTTTTACTCCTCATTATTATATAGCTCCAGCACACGACGAAGAGCAGCAAAAGATGGCACTAGAAAATCGGAGTTGCGACCCTACAGAGGTCAAGTACCCCATCAACTTAGTATGGGCCCCTAATTTTAATCCAATATATCATGATATGCTAAGATGGCTGCGGAGGACACGTAGGATAACGTGGAGAGGCTGTGTCGCCCGATGCGCTACCAGCGCGTGAAAGGACTAAGCCTTCTAAGGTCTTAGGTAAAGTAATAATAATTATCATGATATTGTTAATTTCGATGGTTTCAATAGCACGACTTACTTATTTGATGCATGAAGAAATTCGATATTCTATTTGTGGCATTTTCACAGACGCGACCTACTTTCCCGCTTTGTGTATTAGGCTAATCATTTTCTTGACGTAGGCCTATACAAACTATTTTCGTCTATCGTTCTGTCATGAGATTATTGAGCTGTGATCAGATATTATCCCCTCGTTGTCCTATTGTCTCGCACTTAGGCCTAAGATCACGCTGCTGCAGGATGATGAGCGATTTTCTGGAAATTTTTCCCAGTTTTTAGAGGCCCATTCCATAATCGACAAACCTACATTAGCAAAGACACTCTAAGTGAAATCTTGGTAGCAGAAAAAACAGATAAAGTAGGTCCAGATAAAGTTAGGTGTCAGATTAGCCTATGAAAGAGGTCAAAGATTCTATTTATTCTCTATCACTGTTGATGAAACAAAAGATATGAGTCACAACGAGGCGATATATTTTTAGAGCCCACGAGTTTCCAAAAAGAAAGCTGCGAACGAATGCCTTACAAATTCCAAAAGGTCTGCAAACTTAAGCGGTCCAGTGACACTTCAGAGTAGTACAGATTGACCAAGCACTCGAGATCCGTAAGCTTACTGCCCAAACAGCGTGCATGTTGGCAACATGTCCAGATGCTTTTCTGGCTCTCAGCTTATAAAACTTTATGGCATTGCTCGAAGTGGACACATAGAACACATTTAATAATACTAATAATGACAACAACAAAACAACTACAAATTCCTTTCACTGAATTATGTTTCTGTCGGTCCCATGATCCATTGCGACTTCCACCTCCTCTCCTCCTGCTTCTCTTCCTTCTCTTCCTCCTCCTCCTTCTTCTCTTCCTCCTCCTTCTCCCTCTCCTTCATTTTACTTCAGCTTCCTCTCCTTCTCTGCGTTTCCTATTGCCCTGTGCTCCATACTTGCTATACTGTACCGAGTGAACTCCCATTTCGCCGGTTCCTCTCCTTTGTGACCTTTAACCTTCTCGCTTATCGTTCATATCCGTGTTATCTTTTACGACTCTTTCGTTAATCTCAATCTGTCTTTCACTTCCACACTATAATGCATGTCGTGTCTCTGTTGAATTCTGCATCCATGCATGGTTATACCATCGCAATGATGATGACGTCTGCATACTGACTCCTGAACGAGAATAATACGCCACCTTGGATAACAGATTACACTAGCAACTGGTCCTACAGGTCATCAGATGTATCACCCCACCCTCACGAGCTCCAGCTACTAACTAGGACCCAACTGTCTTCAGAGGCGTCAGCGACCAACCATTTGCACGAACCCATTCTTGAGCATGGCAATTACAAGCAATGCCTCATATCTTCTTCTTCCTCCTCTTCTTCTTCTTCTTCTTCTTCTTCTTCTTCTTCTTCTTCTTCTTCTTCTTCTTCTTCTTCTTCTTCTTCTTCTTCTTCTTCTTCTTCTTCTTCTTCTTCTTCTTCTTCTTCTTCTTCTTCTTCTTCTTCTTCTTCTTCTTCTTCTTCTTCTTCTTCTTCTTCATGATCCGTGGGCTGAAAACCCGTAGGTGTCCACTGCGCTGCTGCGCATTTGACTACTTTCTTCCATAATTCCCTGTCTTGTGCTCGGTGTGTCAGTTCCTGCGTATTCATCCCGCACCACTCTTCTATGTCCTGCAACCAATCTATGCATGGTCTTCCCCTTCTCCCCGATCACTCCATGAATGCTTCATATAGCTTCCAGTAAGTTTCATATGCCAATAGTCGGCACTAAAGAATTCAGATAAAAATATAATCCACTGACGCCATTGCAATAGTAGCCTTTAAAAGAAACAAACTATTTATCTCCTCCTAAAAGTAAACTATTATAGTAATAAATTCTTCCCATTCAGTTGAGATCGGTAAAGTTGTCCATCCTTCCTTCTGAGATCGCGCTAATAAACTTACACATAATAGTAAAACATTGGCACAAGAACACTTCAAATCGATGTTTATTAGCTTATGGAGTTATGGGAACTAGATACCTCGGTCTTAAGCTGAATGAAGGCAGCCTTCGGAGCCTCCGGATAGAAAAGTGTGGTCTGGAATTCAATGGTCTGGAATCTGCCGGTCTTGGTCTTTGGTTCTACCATTTGACCTTACTGTCAGTCTTGAAGCCTTTGGTTCCGGTTTCCAGCGTGTGGCCCTGAGCGTGAGGTGTAAGCTTACTATTCGTAATCGCATTCGCAAACTCTCAATTTCTAAAGCGCTACTCTATATCTATCGGTGAAGGGAAACATCTTATTCGCGAGCGTTCGTTGAGCGTATTTACAGTTACAATATTATAATATGCCTGTGCAGAACGCAATTGGCCTCAATTTGCATCTCATGAGCTGATACAAGACAAAAAGGAGACAAAGCCAAACGTCAATGGAGCTGGTTAACCTACATAGTTACGATAGCCATAGAAATTCAGTCTCTGAAAGCAGCACCAACAGGCCCAACAGTTGAATAAACAATTGAGCAAACAGTTGAACAAACAATTGAACAAACAGTTGGATAAACAATTGGATAAACAGTTGGATAAACAATTGGATAAACAGTTGGATAAACAATTGGGAAAAAAATTGAATAAACAGTTGAAAAACAGTTGGATAAACAATTGAATAAACAATCGTATAAACAGTTGGATAAACAGTTGGATAAACAATTGGATAAACAATTGGATAAACAATTGGACAAACAATTGATAAACAATTGAATAAACAAATGAACAAATAGTTGGATAAACAGTTGGATAAACAATTGGATAAACAATTGGATAAACAGTTGGATAAACAGTTGGATAAACAGTTGGACAAACAGTTGGACAGATACCACAGATCCAGAAAATTATTTGATGGACGACATGTCCATCATGATTTTCTTGCTCTGTCATGCATCCTCTAAAGTCTTCAGAGCCCTTTTGCAAAGCGCTTACCTTACATTCACAACCTGTTGTTGTGATTCAGTGGGTCACTGTGGGTGTAGAACATAGCAAGCTTCCACGTTCAATGATCATGTGACTGATTATATAGCCTTGCATTTCAATTCAATTCCGGTTTCTTTATGCCTCACTGCATGCCTCTTTCGGATTCAAATAACCTTGTCTTGCTGAAATTTAAGAAACGCACACTGCCGTGAATTCCGTGACGTTTTTGGTCTTGGTAATGATCTTAAATACTTGACGTTGAGCTTAAGGCACAGGATTTGTCTTGACCCCTATGATTTTAGCATTGGTCCATTAATATCAGTTCTAGAATGCTGGGTTTGCCTATAATATTGATTATTACATAGATAATTGTGAATATGAGGCTGCAGAGTGAATTGGGTCTGTTATGCTTAAATAGATTTGGTTCCCCAGAACAGACTAACATTGTCCGTAAAGGATTATATAAAAATGTTGTCGAAGTAATGCTAAGCATCAATTTATCTTACTTATTTTTCGTGTTCTTTCGAACCAACAACACCATCATCACCACTGCCGCCGCCACCGCCTCCACCACCACCGCTACCACCGCCACCACCACCTCCACCACCACCACCACGATCACCACCAAAAGGGAGAGACTGTGATAATTATAAGTATTACGACAACGTTTCTCTTCAATTATACATTATGCTACAAATAAGTAATAATCTTATAATAAGTATCAAATGTACAAATTCACTGAAGGTAGGCCCACAAATTGTTTAGAGGACCGTTAGGCGATGCGCGATGTGAATGCTAAGTTATGCGGCTTCACGACTGCAGGTGACAGAAGTTTCAATTGGAAATCGAAGAAATTCAGTGCAGTCATGAGGCACCAGACAAGTCTTCTGTTTGATGACATCCTGCAGGTGCAATGGAATCTTGTGCTTTATATAGGATGTTGCAGCAAACACTCAGTTTTTGAGCTGCACTTGACCATGCGACATAATCTAGACTATAATTGTTGATGGATGTATAGGCCTACATGTGTGTGTGTGTGTGTGTGTCTGTGTGTGTGTGCGTGTGTATGTGTGTGTGCGTTCGTCTGTGTGTGTATGCTTGCCTGTTTTCTCCCTTTGAAAGCTCAATGGAATTAATACTTTACCGAAATGGCATCAATCGTATAGGCTAATCGTAAACTCTAGAGTCTATAATTATTTCTAAAGCGCTACTCTAAAGCCAAGCGCTGGGGCAGGGAGCACCAGCTTATTCACGAGCGCATCAATACCAACATTAGGACTTTACGGATTCCAGGCCTAATACCGATTACGTCATCGGCATAGAGAACAAGACAACAGCATCAGCCTATCTAAGACATAGTTTATCAAAGTCGACGGCTGTACAGCTGTGTAGTTTACGATTCCACTGAGACGCTTATCTTCAAAGGAAATTGCAGTATAGTTTTTACCTTTAATCGTCTTGATAAGCCGCCGCCGTCGCCATCGCCATAAGGCGTATGAGCCAATGATGAGTCAATTCCGGAAACATGATCCTCGAAGACTCGAGATTTCCATGTCACTCGGCCGCACACACAGTCGCCGCCTCCTCCTCTCGTATCCTCCTCCACAGATTCAAGACAGACAGACTACTCCTACTCCTCCTCATCCGCTCAACCAGCAGAGTCGATGGCTGCGAATATTCGTCTACAATTATATCAGACGTAGGTAGGAGACGACAAATCTATCGCAGCACCAGCAGCAGCTGTGGAATATGAGAGTGAGCAAAAAAGAATGAAGCTGATCGCAGCCAACGACAACGACGACGACGACGACGACTACAGATGGCGCTGAATACTGGTTACGTCACGGGCGGCGAGCAGGCGACAGAAACTTGAATAATAATAGCTGGCCGTCGCTTGGAGCGCTTCACGACTGACGCCGTGCGAGCCAACTGTACACTCGCCTCTGTGAGAGGCTCACACATGCGCATACGCATTACACACACGCAGTGACGCCGCCGGAGACGACGGAGACGACGGAGACGACGACGCGCGCGTTGAGGCAGCAGACGATTTCCGGCCAGCGTTAAGATGGCGGACCATGACGAGGGATAGAGCGCAATACGAAGAGAATGAAGAGCGAAGGAGAGAGCGGCTCGTGGGCTATATCACACAAACACACACATACACGCACACACACGCACACACACACACACACACACACACACGCACACACACACACTCACTCGCACACACACACACACACACACGCACACACACGCACCCACACGCACACACGCACGCACACTTAGTGACACGCACACGCACACACACGACTCTCCCAATATTTTGATGACGTTGACGACGACTTCGTTCAGTGTGGCAGAGCGTGGCATAAGATATGCGCCTGTGTCGAGTGTGTATTTTTAGAAGAGATTCACACACGCGGACAAACACAGGAACACGTCGTTGGACAGAAACCCGTCCGTACGACGACGACGACAGGCCCCACGTCTGCACACACACACACGCACACGCACACACACTCGCACAAACAAACACACACACGACGCTGTGGGCCACAACGACGACGACCTCGACGACGACGACGACGACGACCAGCCGGACGTTGTCGTAATAGCAGAAGAGTCAACGCGTCTATCGCTGTGTGTCGTCTGTCGTCCTATCGATTGGCGCCACCGCCACCACCGCCACCGCCACCGACGCTCCTCTCGCTATCTTATTATAGGCGGCGGAGGCGGTGGCGGTGGTGGGAGCGCCCATATACACACACAAATACACACACAAATACACACACACACACACAGAAGGAGGGAAGGACCGAGAGGGTGAAGATGCGATGCTGCTTTGAATTGCTGCAGCCGTACCTCAATAATGCAATGTAGCCTATGCCTAAAGATTGGCTGGTTGTTTGGCTTGCTGGCTGGTTTGCTGGTTGGTTTGCGGGTTGGTCTGCGGGTTGGTTGGCTAGTTGGTTGGCTGGTTGGATGGATGGCCGGTTGCAGTGGCGTAGCCAAGGGGGGTTTCGGGGGTTAACCCCCCCCATTGGCCTAGGGAAAAAGTTTGTTAAAGGTTATTTATCCACTTAAATAAGAAAAACAAGACAATTGCCTGTTGTAACAATTGTTTTTCTTACTTTATTCCCTTTGTTACTTTAGTCCCTTGTTATTTACTATTACTCCTGGGTTGGTGTCAGAAAGGGCATACGGCCAGGCCATAAAACCCCCAACCCCCCATCGGAAATTCCTGGCTACGCCACTGGCCGGTTGGTTGGCTAACTGGTTGTTTGGTTAGCTGGTTGACTGGTTGGTTTGTTGGTCGTTTGGTCGGATGGTTGGTTTGTTGGTTGACTGGCTGGTTGGTTGATTGGTTGGTCGGTCGTATACGACGGACCGACGACTATTTCTTGGATCGGCCACCACCGCCACTGCCGTACCTACTTCACCTCGTATATTAAACGCAGCCGAGAGTCTACGCGAGATCTCGTGCCGCCGCTCTTCCTGGCGCGCGAACCTAATTGGGTCATTTCCCGATGCGCATGCGTACTCTCGGGAACTCGTTGGCGATGATAAACGGTCCGAAGAACGAGTGGTACGACTGATGTCGATGCCCCTCTCATGATGATGAGCGACGTCATCCCGGATCATATATAATTATAATTATACAAACACAATCATGAATATGTAGATGAGTAGGCCTGAAACAACGAGTTAGTATATAATTATAGAGCCTATAATAATTATATGCTACGCTTGGGCTACGTAAGAAACGACGTGTTTCCGGCCCTTCGCATGGCATAGGCTACTGATTATGATTGTTGCAAGTCTTTGACACCAAGCGACATTGTCCCACTATTGAATGTCCCAGGGACAATTAAGGTAGAATATTAAGTCAGATAGTTCAATCAATCAATCAATCAATATACTTTATTGATCATCATGTATATGTATACATACAGTATAGCACAAACAAACAGTACCTGTAGTTGAAAAAATGTCACATGCATTGATGTCAAAGGGTTAAGCCCGAAGGAACGTAAGGTTCCGCTGACAGGGTTGCCCTAATTACATGAAGAATTAATCTATCATTAACTTTCTGCATAACAGTATATGTTTATAGACAGTTGTATATGATCAAGGTGTGAAACATTCTATTCCAGTTTACAAGTTTATCAAAATGCATTGAATGTAAGTTATGCAACTTAAACAAGTAGGGAAAACAAAATAACAAACTAAACTAAACTAAACTAAAAAGCTTAAAACACAACAGTTAAGAGAACACAACAGTGCACGTGTAGGTAGTGCACTTCAAAGCAAACCATTTTGTGCATTTATGCAATAGTATCCAAAAGAAATAATTTCAATTTGTATTTGAATTGGTACATTGTAGATACACAAGTAAGATCAATAGGCAGATTATTCCACATCAACGGTCCACATATTCTAATACTATGCAATCCAGTAGTGGTACGAACACTTCTTTGGTGGTATCTATTTACAGATCGTGTATAATGTCCATGAACGTCTGAATTTTTGCAAAACCAGTGGTTGAAGCTTGTTATGATTAAATTGCTGTGAAGTTTATACATAAACACTCCAATTTGTAGTTTATTAATGTAGTCAAAAGGCAGAATTTTCAAATCACTGAATAATGGCTGTGTGTGGGCTCTAAAAGGTGCATTGCATATAATTCGAACAGCTCGCTTTTGCAGGGTTGCCAAAATAGTTAAACGAGTGTGGTATGTGGAAGCCCACGTAATATTACAATATGACATATAAAGGTATAAGGGTAAGTTGATTGAGAATGTTGCTGAGCCTTTCCGGTGTTTGGTCTGATCAAACCGAAGCAATTGTAGGCTCACGTGTTAGAGACACGGACAGCATTGGACTCTTAACATCATTGTTATCAGGGCCGTAGCAACAATGAGCGTGGCCCCCTCCGAACATAATGTCCGGGTGGCGGGGCCTCTTGCACTGCAGAAACTTATTATAGGCCCAGGCCTACGCGCGCGGTATACTTAATTCTGAAACGTGCTTATATTGTAAGTAATTTCGTTTCATGGTTATTAGAAAGCCCTAAGTCTGATATTAGCCTATTATGCTCCATGAACTTTTCTAGAATTGGCATCAAAGTGCCTTGATCCAGTAGGCCTATACTGCATATCTGAAAATCCGTTGCATTTTCAGCGTTCAAAATGCCCTCGTACCCTCCGGTCGGAGGGTACGAGTAGTAGTTGTCACTACTATAGCTAGGCTACTGCTACTACCACTACCGCCACCACTACCACTACTACTGCTACCGCTACTAGCTATTACTGTCATCAGGGCTGATTTTAAGGAATTTTTGGAACTGCACAACTCCTTCTTTCGTTTCCCATCATGATGGCATCATCCATAGTAAATTACTTCCAATCGGAGGACAATTACCTTTTTTGCTAGTTTTAACTGTACAGAAGTGCTTCAACAACTACAAATTTTGTGTACAACTGCACGTTAAAAAGCCCTGTCATTATCACTAGTATACCACTACCACTGATAGGCCTACTAATGTTGCAGCAGCAGCAGCAGCTGTTATTATATATATGATCATTTATATAGCGCTTTGCAAGAGCCTCACGAATGCTAAGAGTAAATCTTATAATGATTTATAAGGATTTATAATGAATTAAATGAAAGGAAATCACTGGAATATTGAAGATAAATTAAAACAAGCGAATGACTAAAGTATAGATTTAAGGGATTTAGGCCTATAATATAACTTTGTAATACCTCAAAATAATTAATTTATGGTTTACTGTGACATAATGCATTTTAGAGATAGGCCTATACAGTATATAGGCCTACGCTGTGCAAATTAAGCATCTAACGTTTCAGCATCGAATTGGACAGAGGTCAGTTGCCTCTGTTTACTTTGCTGTACGAGGCAATTAGCATCGGTTGTAGAATACAATTATAGCCGTCGATGTTCTGCGCAGATGTAGGCTACTAACACTAATTGAATCATCACATCAACGGTCGTTTTTCGGACAAAATTCCACGTGATAGATTGCATATCAAACGCCATATTAGGATATTCGATGCTTGGATTCTGACTGCATCCAGCAAGTCGAAGCTGCGTGCCATCTAGGTGCGCCCCGATTAACTGCTGGCATGTGATCAACGACTCTGGAGCACCTCAGAGTAGCGATCTTTAACGGGCACTATATAAATATTGATTGATGGGGATATTCCTGGACTTTATGTACAATATCCTGAGTTAAACTTGTTTTGCAGTTGCCTCATAGACTGTAGGCTAGAGTGTATTCTTTGTAGACATCTATTCTGGGCCGAATTAACAAAATATGTAGGCCTAGGCCTCATTCAGAAGAACTGTATTATGATCTGCCACCACCAAAATTATATTTTTCATAACGTATGCAATTGTTGTATACAATGTATGTGCGCTTCTCAGAAGCAAAAAGGCTACTTACTTACTGCTGAAAAAGCAGCTGTCTGGCATCTAAACAGCATTTTCTACATTCTGAAATTACGATTAACAATAAATTTCTACGCCAACCAAAGAATAGTGGGCCGTCCATAAAGTACGTCACGCTCCAGGGGGGGAGGGGGTGTAAGAAAGTGTGACAGTTTGTGACAGGGGGAGAGGGTCAGGCCATGTGTGACGTCACACATTTATTTTTTAAATTCTTTTTTATTTTTTTTTGTTCTTAGTACCTAAAATCCAACCCGGCCCGGCAGGGCGTGTCTAAAACCCGGCCTGGCGGGATAAAAGTTGATTTCCCGTCACTATCAAAGCGTTTAGGGAACACGTCCCTATCAGAGGGATTAGGGATAGTATCCGAGGGTTTAGAGGGTTAGGTAAATGGTTATGTTTTTAAATTTTTGGTTCGAAAGTGTGACGTAGGCCTACTGTAGGGGGGGTCCGAGATTTGTGACAGTTTGTGACAAGGGGGAGGTCAAAAATAGCGTGACATACTTTATGGACGGACCCTAGTTTGTGGGAACCAGTCTATTTGTTTGTTTATTTATTTCTCACACTTCCTATAGCACCCTTTCAAGCTTGCTATTCAGAGGTGCTCACGACTACGTACAGCACTGACAATGCATAGAAGTTTCATGCCGAAGCACATGAGCAATTGCAAGTGAAGGACTTACATGATGGCTTGAGGTGGATTCGAACCTCAAGCCCTTCGGCTCCAGGGCACCGAACCCAACACTACACCACCGTGCCTTGCGGCGGTGGTGTACTGCCTAAGTGCCTATTCACAGGCAGTGATTGATAACTACATAATATACAGACTAATCAATTAGCTAATTTGGTTTGAAAGCTAATTATTTCTAATTAATTTCCATTCCAGCATTGGTTCGTAGGGAGCTTACCCCACTTCGGTTACATTAATAATTTTCACAACAGTATATAAAAACCCTGGGAAACTCTGAAATCTTCGAGAATGTAAGAAAAGAAACTAAGAAAATGTCACCACAAATTGCACCAAAAAGAGTTTTAAAATGCAGTTTAATATAAAAGTCCTTAGAAATTGCCTATGCACTAGTAAGGGGTTCAGAAAAGTGCCAATGCCTCAAAATTATGATGAACGTTATGCTGGTAAAAAAATATATCAGCACCAATTTTTTGCACTGTTGAACTAAGACCTTGCTTTTTTTGCCCAAGGTATAGATGATCACTCAGGCTTTAAAAATACTAATAAAAGCTGTTGTTCTGGAGTGAACGGTCATCCTCATCGGTCAATTGTGGAAACGTGCTTCGAAATGCGACAGCATTAAACTTCCGAGTGCAAATTGAAAGTCGCTGACCCTGCTTACTTGGACCACTTTGGAAATTAATTAGAATTAATTAGCCATCAAACTAAATTTGAAAATTGATTAGGGACTGTCCATATATTACGTTACTTTACGTACACATGTGACAGCCTAATAGGGAGGCCATTTTGCAACTACTGAAGAAAAAATTGCAAAAACGAAACTATAAAGAGGCGTTTTATTCAACAGATTACTCATGAAGAATAGGTAACAAGTTTATGTACAGCTGTACAACAGAAGTGTTATTGACGACAGTTGTAATACACGCTTGTGGAAAATCTTATACAAAAGAAACATCCTCAACATATCGCACAATAAACAACACAAAATTGTACGGAGACACACCAAACAACATCCCATAAAAACTTAAGACCATCTCTAACCGTACAGACATCTAAATCAACATCTTCTGATTTTGAAATAAATTCTCATCACTCAATATAGAATAAACTAAAATTGTTGCAGATACAAACAGGAAAATAGCGATGCTACAACTAGAGACTCGCCTTATTTCCGAACCCTAGTTTCAACGCTTTAACAACGAGCGTGTGCCAAAAGCAAATGGGAAACCATTGCGGCTCATTGTTAAAGAGTTAAACAGCAAGGTGTCTCGGCGACTTACTATAGCGACAGACAACTATGTACCAATAAAATGAAAACATCAGCAAAATACCAAGAAGTGAAAGAAGAGATAACACATAAGTATGTTATGTAATAAACACTTACACAGATATAAGAGTGCTCTACTCACAGTCATCAGCATACAGTAATCAAAGAAGCAGTTTCATGAAATGTATTTTGGTTATTACAGTGCAAGAAACAAATTTTGATATAAAGTAGCTTACAAAATCCAATACACTCTGACAGACAAAAGGTTTAGATAATATTCACTGTGCAGCACATAAAGCATAGTTTACAGCACCTCTACAAAGATAACGAATTAGAATACACGAGTGACAATCCTATGTCACAAATGTCTCTGTGGCGAAGAAGTCTGGATATTATTCAACTGTTGCTAACTCTCTTCTACTACAATAAAATAGCAGTTAGACGTAACTGCCTGTGTAGACAACTGCCTTTAAAACAAACGTTATGCTGCCAAAATAAAGCACTGAAACTGAATGTCTGCACTCCACACAGGTGCCTATTAATACAGCAACCAGGCAACTTGAAAAAAAAAGTTTTGTGGTATCACGTTCTACTCGGCAAATCAACTGCAGCACTCTTGTTACAGCAACATATGAACCATTCTGCACGTCATCCAGCACATACAAGTATCAACCAGCAAATGCCACACCAAATACGTAAAAGCGTTTATTGATCTGGTAATAATTGACAACATTGTTCATTCGTTCACTTCGTAACAATAGAAGCGGATGGCTTTGACAGCAAATCACGAGAAATTTAAGCAGACGACTTACCAACTGAAGAAACCAGCTAACTTTAAGCAACATGACAGTGCTGTTAGCAATAATAATAATAATACTAATTAAAGCCAGTTGGAAAATTTGTCTCTAAGTTCTACAAGACAAAGGCAACATAAACCACAATCAATCTGAATGACACAGATTAGTCAGACACAATAAACAGTGCACTTCATACAAGACTATGGAATTGAAAAAGACTTCATAGTAAGAAACCAACAACCAAAGGCAAACTTTCACAAGCTAAAGCAACCCTAGCGGTTTAGTAATTAATTCAGATATTGAAGTGGCTGGAACCAAACTTCAGAAAGCCAAAGCAATTCCACAGGTTTTGTATAGAATGGTGGCTTTAAAGATGAATCAATGGAACTTTTAATAATGCAATAACCAAGAAACAGAAGCAGTGCCACACATGCAATGAACATGACACTCCATGATAACATGAAGTTTAATAGTTCATTCCCATACAGTTTAGACTAAAATTTGAAATATAATTCGACACCCAGTTCAAAAGTGACTATATAAATAATGCACACAAGCCATGGTGAAGATATGCAGAAACTCAAATATTGTGCATAGGTTTATCTTAAATTGCTCTTTTCTTTACACTGACCAGCATTAGTCCAGTGTACATACAATACAATGGCTAACAGGAAACTATTTCAATACTTGATCATCTTCATGTAATCTCAACTGGTGTTATGGGTTCTGGGTACAACACAAGCAGATCCAGCAATCAGAAAAAGCATCTTGGACTACTGCACAAAATCAAAAATTTCTAAAAAGCAGTTGTCATGCAGCAAAGTATGTTCAAGAAGTCATAGAATGAGTGAAAATAAACTCCCAATACACAGATTACTTAAGTTCACTAATTGTTACAAGGGTTGTTACCGCCGCATACGAATAACGGGACCAACTATTCAGCCAAATACGAATAGTGTAGAAAATAGGTCTACCGACAACATTGAAAATTTCAAATGTAAGCAACAGTTTCAGTTCAGTAAATTCAAAGAATAAACTAAAAGTAAACAGTTAACCACATGTAATTTTTGCATCCTTCTGGCCGTCTGTGTAAGCTAGGAATGGAAATAATTAAACTAAACATAGAAATTGTCAGCCACAGCAAAATATATTATGTTAATGAGAGAGAGATACTTTAGTGCACTGTCTATAGCAGCTGCACATGCAGAAACAGACGTTTGCCCACTATTCAGCCCTGAAGCAAATACAGAGCAAATGTTTGGTACAGCCCTATTTGTTACCACAAATCATGGAGTCCACAAGCTGTTATATGTAGATCCATATTCCTGCAAAGGTCTAAGCACTATAATTACTCCAATAAATCAAGTTGGAACACACAAGTCATTAGAGGCAGGGTTTGGTTGTTGAAGGAAATTCTTTTTTTGAATAAAAACGACAAGACACTCTTGCTGGACAACCTCAGCACAGCCAGCCATAAATTGATACATATTTTCAAAATACTTTTTATACTTTTCACTGCATAGTTCTCTATCATCTGAACCATTACTGACATTTGTTTGTACTCGACCAGATTTTTAGCCCCGTTGTGATTTTCTAATAGTGCTCATGACATCCAGCATTATAATTACTCTAAAACTAAGTTGACATTTATAACAATACCATCGTACACTAAACAATGGTAAAGGAAACATAAATCTTGCCCATTTCAGATCTATTAATGCAGCACTAGGAGATTAATGATTACATACATACTAGGAAAAACTAACAAGGAGCATAGTTGTCAGTGAAAGGTGATGGATTTGTGTTCAGGGAGACATCAACTGCTCTGTGTAGAAGACATACTACGCACTTCAGCTATCGCCGTTGCCAACTGATTTGGGCATACATTGGTCATTAGTGATTTGCAATCCACAAATCCAGAAACAGATGATTAATTACCTTGTCATTATTCAAGGGCCATGCCAATACTAGGAAACCAATTGGGCTACCACTAGTGACATTGTGGAGATTAGTGAAGCTGAGCATCCCAACAGAAAATAAGAAACCATTTGAATTGTTATTTCCAAGGAAAAATTAGAACAAGAAAACACCTGACAATCTAATTTTTTTTAATTGATTTTATTTCTTTTCCTGATAAGTAGAAATTACATATGGCCTTCAAGCCAAGCTATCGTCTTTTTTTAAATTTCCGATATACTTTCTAATCAACCGGACTAGTTTTCAAACACACCATTCAAAATATCAACTGGCACATGCCACCATATTCAACCACGAAATCTGTCATATAAAAAAACTTGCAAAGTAAAAATGAAAACAGAAAACAGCTGCATTCCATAACTGGCATGCGCCGGTCAAATATTCATGAGGTGTGGTTGAAAACTGGTGTGGTACGTAGCATTATAAACCGGCTGCAGTTGTATGCACTGCACACCAACTCTTTACGGAGTTCACGCAGAAACTAACCATTGTAAGGACATCATCGATTCAACTTCAAACTAAATGCATTCTTTGCAACCACACTATAAATGGGAGCTGTTGGAGAAGTCACATCCGGGAGCTCAACGCTCTGGTTTCGGCTTTTGTCAAGCGGCTGAAAAGAATGAACACAGCATCCTTAAGAATTATAAACTATAGTCAACTTTAGCTTCAATTGTTGTCACCTGTAGTTCAGGATTGCTCCCCCAATGCATTGTCAATGTTACCTGCGATGACTTATACATGATTGTTCATGGTTGAGAGGGTGAACTTGTTGTGCGAGTCATAACTCTGAGATTTGTCAAGTTTGGTTCATATATGGCATAACATTCATATGGCATAACATTCATATTGCATAACATTCCTTGTCCTGACAAGACTGGAGGACTGCAGTTCCATCCTTGCCAAAATCGTAAATAGGTTCACTCCAGACCACACTTAGACTTAGATCTGCGCTGGCCACTGACTGGCCAAATTTACACAAATTCTGTCCTATTTGTGAGCACACAAGTGATAACTGCACTGGCTACCTATTGAAGAAAACATGAAATTGAAGATTCTGTTCCTAACACCTGCATATATGAGAGTTCTTTGAGCTGTTGCCAACTTGCAAATTCATCACACCCATACAATTAGCATGAGATGCATTGTCCAGCATATGTCCCATAGATTAAGATGCATCTGTTATAATCCCTTACACCGCAACGTTCTTACTGTTTTAGCAAAGTTTGCAAAATGCTCTCTGTAAAAGCTCAAACACAAAAGTACATACATACACATGTATACTCGTATAGTTATATATAGATATTCGTTTAATTCGTGAAAAACGTCCAGGTTGACACACCGCAGCCTGGTTACATGATGACATTAAGAGAGACAAACATCATAAAATGAAATTAAAACGTCTCTCTAAATAGATGAGATTGAATGATTTAATGATTGTAAGCGTTCTTGTAGAGAACTCTGGAAATAAAGTTTATGTTGTCCTTGTGCGGGAGCCTGAAATTATGACGTCGGGGTCAAAGGTTGTAAACCGTTATGTAGCACTTCTTCAACATTGACTCATCAAAGAGCACTCCAAGACACATTGGAGTACTAATTAGATCCCCATTCTAAAAATCCCACTTTCTTACAAAGCATATTATTTGTTTTTAACTTTTCCTCTAATCTCTGAAGAATATCTTCATAAATTTTTGTGTCCTTGTCTTTAAAACCAACCCTTTCTTTTCTTCTTCATCCATGCTACTTGGTATCATGAGCGGTGAATAAAGACAAGCACATACTGCGTCTGCTTGGTAGCTTGGTAATTTGCACACAACCAGATTTTTAACCTTGTTGTGATTTTCTAATAGTTCTCATGACATCCAGCATTATAATTACTCTAAAACTAAAACATAAATTATAGCAATACCATCGTACACTAAACAATGGTAGATGAAACATAAATCTTGTGATAACTGCACTGGCCCAAAACCGAAATGCAAGAACATGTGTCTTTTGGCTATCACATGACAAGTCTCAAGCAAAAACTTCTATATAGCAGAAAAAATATAACATAGGAAAATAAAAAATAGTAAAATAAATCAATTATTTGATTAGCAATGGCTGAAGCAAATATTTATTTCTGTTTGCTCCGAGGGAAACGAATCTACTTGCCTTGGCAGTCATTGTTCCATTGTGACTATTCAGTGCATCATTGGAGTCCAGTAACTTTAATTGAGGCTGCAAAAGATGACAGTAAGCACTAGACAACCTACCCAAATCAACCGATACAATTGACTAATTAAAAATGACATTGGATTATCATATACGATAAATTGTCAAATGCCTGAGCAATACGTCACACCAAAATTCTGTTTGTAAATTTATCACTTCAGGTAATTGTGTGAATATTTATCAATATTTAAAATATCTATATAGCATAGCAAACATCTTTATACACCACCAATGAAACAGAATTTAAAAATCTTTTTATACATGTCTTAGCGCTTAAATACATTCATAGTACATGTATTGAATTAAAATGGAGCTAAGTACACCGACACCAAGTCAATGAACCACACGATAGTGACTCTGAGTAGAAATCTTGAATAGGCATTATATAAATTCGGGCTGCTTAATCTTCATAATCGTAAGAATTAGTAAAAAAAAAATTTTAAAGCACCAACTTCACATCTAAGCACAGAGCCAGAACAGCTTATTCACCAGTCTCAGAAACACCTGTTTCTGAATTATCTATTAATTAAAACCCAAGTTAATTGTAAACACAGAATGATTTAAAGTCCTTCTTTCTCATAGTCCAGGACCCATCTCTAAACCTATAAAATCAAGTTGTTACATTTTAATGAACCAATTTTCTTCTTATCCACTCGACCGATTTTTCTCAATATTTACAAAAATACTTTTTAGCATCACCGGGGAACACTATCGGGCTTCGCGATCCAAAAATCTTACCGTTTCCCGAGTTTGAAACTTTTAATCTTCTTTCCGAAAGTTAATGCAATATTTAAGAAATTAAGATTGGTCGCCGGAAGTTACAGAACCCTTTTAAAAGAATCCATAGATTTATGACGTCATCACTTCTTCACCTCCTTTTAAACGGCCGATTTTATAGCGCGCGCTTTCGCACAATAATACTAAAAACGCTGATAATAATTATGAATGGTTGATCGCAAGATAATGACAATGGAAACCAGTAATTAATATTATACTGTGCCGTCGTATGTAGGCCATCTGGACATTATTTAGGGCGGACGTGTTTAGGCAAAAGAACCAAGATTCACCGACAAATGCCGAGCAAAACCGCCCCGCAGAGGCGGCTTGGAGATGGTTTGCGGCGAAAACCCTACATTTCACGGAGAACGCCAGGCCGGGTTGTGGCCGATGGAAGAAGGTGGGGTGAGAAAGGCGGAGTGGGAGCGGGGTCAGCGTGGCTGGGGACTAAAAACCGAAATTTCCCGGGGTCAGGCGTGGCTGGGAAGTGGGAACTAAAAACCGAAATTTCCCGGGCAACGCCGGGTAATTCAGCTAGTACTCTATATTTTTCCGAAGTTTTGCGCTAAAAAAACAAAGCAATGCCGCAAAAATTTTCATGATTTCAAAATCTATCTTAATGTTAGACTTTCGGCTAATTGAACTAGGTCACTGTCAGCATTCCCCCAATTTCACTCTCAGTCAATTCATTGCTTATGGGCACAAACTTTCATTCAAAGCACATCACTTGAACTCTGATATCACACATGGAAAGTGGCTACACTAAGACCTGTCCAATGTAAACCACCCGCTTCTTGCGATCTCTACCTTTACACTAAACAGACTCCTAAAAATCAGCCAACAGCAATTTAACTTGATACAATTTTCTTTAAGCAAATTCAAAACAAACAGACTTATCAAAGCTGGTACTACTACTGATTACTGAAGCAAACATTTTGATGTTACAAGAAAAACATCACAATATAGTTTTGAGATGTGTCGCAGCTAACCAGTGTCTCTTCGTTCTGCTTCATCGCCTTTTTAGGAGCGTCTGCAATTATGTCGCAGTTCAATTCCAGCGGTCGTTTTTGTGAAGTCGGAATTGAAACGCCTTCACCCGTGACCTACAATATCAAGATCATTGTCAGGTATGAATGTGCATCACAAAGAGGCACTGCTGAAAGTTTAAACAAGTGTAATACGCATCCAAGATCACAAATGCTGTACATTACCACAGCAAAGGCCTAAGTGTACATGTAAAAGTGACATGAGAGTCATGGAATTAAACTTTAAACTCTCAGAAGTGCTGTAGAGCAAGATTTTATGTAATCAAATAATAAACATAATAAACACAGTAAGTACATGCACATTAATATATTTCTCAGTTTCGGACACTAAAATATTCATAACTCCATCAAATATTAAGATATTTGATCAGAATAGGGCTTGTTTTAAAGGGAAACTTCTACTGTTTAACATGGTTACAAAATGCCAAATTTTCGATTTATGACAAAAGCCTGGTTTTGCCAGATCGCCTCACAATTATTTATCCAATTGCTACATTACTGACATCACACTTTGAAATGTATGTAACCAAAACTAAATCAAAAGCTGAATAGTATAAATTAGATGCAATAACCATAATTAAAATTTTCAGATTGGAAAATAATAAGGAAAAAGTTGTGTAGCATGAAAAATCTGCTATTTGTCCCTGTTTACCAGTTCATTGGACTGAAGCGAAGAAGACAAGGTGGAATTCAAGTCTGGAAAGTCGCCAACAGAGCTGCCACCACCAGAAAGGTCGCTGTGAATGGAAGCAAGGTCAGCGCCTGTGTCTCGCGTGGAAACATTGACGACCATCGGATCAACGGAGTCGCACGATTCCGTGTCAACTGTCTCCAGGACTTCAAGACTAGTCTCAGACCGGAGTAGAAACGAGTCGGACTTGCTTGTAAGCATTCCCTGATGCTTGTTCAGTCCATCAGCAGAAACCGGCAAAGTTTTAGTCGGCTGAAAAATTCAAACAAACAATGACAAATGTTTCAGCATCATTACTCAACCGTAAATTTCTTCACACTCCTTTAAGAACAACAGGCAATATTGTTATGTGTCAGCTGTTGGCTTGCATTAGACGCCAAACACTGACCCTTCTGATGATTCACTGAATTACAGAAGTTCAATAGTTGGTGAATAAACAAATATTTGGTAATAGTACATGAAATCTAATCTCTATTAAAATTTAACAAAACTTTGAATAAGTTTAATTCACCATGGAAACTGGACTTTGTGTTCACATTATCAAATGATATATCAGCCAAGTCATGAATGAATAGCAAAGCAAGTAGGCCACGGTGACTATGTCTTTCATTCCATTTAAATTACACAACTTGCAAGACTGTAGTGAGCTTGGGTGGGAAATACCGGCTCACGGATCGTATATTGGACAACACAGTTCACAAAATCCTCATAATATTATGGAGTATTGTGTTGTGACCATTGGCTCCAGAAGGAGCAACTGAAATACAAAAGATCAATTCACCAACATTGAACAGCTCTGTGCAGATTACTCATACTTTGGCGAAAAAACCAAGACAATTATCAAGTTGGCCATGAACCAACTGGTACAGTCTGAGCAAAAGCAGGACCCAATTCTCAAATGATTATCATGCAAGGGTCTTCAAATTGAGTCCTGAATAGACATAGCAACAGTAAAACGATACTTACCCCTGATTTGCGCTTTTCTTTGGTGGATTTTCCTTCCGTGCTAATTAGATTGTCAGGAACATATTCAGTCAGCTGCTTTCTGTAAATGACAAACAACGACATAAGCAAATCAACACTGCCTAAGTAGGTACTTACTATATTGTGGGCATGGTGGTGTAGTGGTGGGTTCAGTGCCTTGGAGTCTGAGGGTTCCAGTTTAGAATCCACCTCATATGGATCTTGAGCAAGTCTTGCAATTGCGGTTCGGTGTGAAACCCTGATGCAGTGTCCGCGCAGTAGTCGGGGGATTTCAAAGTGCCTCAAAGGAAGCAATGCCACTAAAGTACTGGCCTGAGTCGACGAAAGACGATGGGTAGCTCTAGTGTCGTGACAACACCCTACACATGTGATGAAGAGTACGTCACAAACACCCTACACATGTGATGAAAAGTACACCACAAACACCCTACACATGTGATGAAGAGTACACCACAAACACCCTACACATGTGATGAAGAGTACACCACAAACACCCTACACATGTGATGAAGAGTACACCACAAACACCCTACACAAGTGATGAAGAGTATGCCACTGCACTTAATTGGGACAGTAGCCTCAACAGCCACACTGACTTTGCCGAAGTCACAAGCCACTGTGCCACACTTCACGCTTTTAAATATCATTATCACTTGAATTGTTTAAAATAACACAATACCACTCTATAACAAATAATTCTACAGAGCTAGTTCCTACATAACACAGATATTCCAAACACCACTCAAATTAGCAAGGGCCATGCTTGGTGCACAACAAAGGTCTGACAAATAATCTTTGCACCATGTAAACTTAAGCCGAATAATTTTACATAAAATGCTAATTAAATAAATATTAAAGAAAAATCAGTAAGGAATATTAAATAAAGCTGACAGCCATACCTGCGTACGTATTTTACTTCAATTGTCATTCCATCTTTATAAATGTTGGTGGCATGTTTGTGCACTGAAAAAGAAAATAAGAAAATGACATCACTTTGAAAAAACTAATGCAAGCATGGGAATGGTTATTGCAGCGAAAATTCTGCAGACAATCAGAACTGCACAGAAAAAGCAAAAGCAAATTTCGCTATTTAGTAAAAATGACTGGGTGACATTGACAATCACATAGCACAGGGTACAAAATGCACAGTCATGCTACAGTGCCAACAGAAGGGTTAGCGGGACAGAAAAGCATGGAACCATGGATGGCAGTGTTACAGTGTTAGAGTTCAACGAGAAGGGACCAAACATGGTGATCCAAGTGTCTTGCTAACCAACCCTAACATGCTGGACAAATTCCAGGGTGTGCTGCAGAAGGTCGAATAAAGTAATGTTCTGAAAAGTCTGAGGATTTATCATCTTCCTTCATATCCAAACACTAAACTATTAATGGCAAACAGAGCCAGGAAACAATTGAATAATTGAGGGAAAAACTCGTGCAGACAAAAGAAGGAACTTCACCTATGTCGGTGAAGTTCTGGATGTCATAGGTCAGGTTAACGTTGACCCCTTCAGACTTAGTGAACATCAGACCAATGAACCACTTGCTCACGAAGTCACCTTCGCTGAAAACAGAAACCATGGAAACTCAATAACATAATCTTTCAACATCGTCAATAAACTTTTATTGCCTACAGCATTTAACAAGACCTAGCTTAATGACTAATAGTGTTTATCAATCACACAACATACAGACTTATAAATCAAAACAAAATAGGGCACAGTTGGTACAACAGACAAATGGTTGGCAGAGGATTCAATTAGAAAGAGGTTGAGGATCTGGGATAACTTTGCAAACCTACAAGTCTAAACGTTGGAGACAAGTCTGAAAATCAACAATTTGGGATTTCCTTATAAGAGGTGTCTACTTCCTGTACTGGCAATTACAACAGAAATACGGTCAGAAAATGTTTGATTACCGAACGAAAACTCACTGGACAATGCTTCATTTTACTGTGGGCAACGCACAATTTTGGGCAAAGTGCATGCTTGTACAGCACGTACTTTCTCTCATATTAGAGCTTAACTTGCATTTGATGGGAGTTTAGAAGTACTTGCAAGGCACTTCAAATGTCCATATTAACTGTCACGAGACATAGGCACATATAGACTTGTACTTGGATCACTGAGTTTTAAGCTGTAACATGTATAGCATTTCATGGATCAGTTCCACTTCTCCTTCCAAGTTTGAAATATGTTGTCTTAACCCTTTAATGCTGGAGGGTAAATTCTCATACCATTTACTACCACCTCGGCATTAAAGGGTTAAATGTGATGTTAGCTAGGAAAGTATTTACAGTATTGACAGTATTGCACACGAAAAATTGAATTCATCAACTAGACAGACTGTGCAATCAGTTACCATTAGTGAGGCCCATTACTCACTCTGCATAGCAACGTTATCACTTCTCTGCAATATCAGCAAGATTTCAAAAGTTCAGTCTAAAGCAACACCAGCAAATAACTCTGCTTAAAATCATAACACGTGATGTGATTACCTTTCGGATAGTGGTGGAAATGAATCTGGATTGATATGTGCCAACTTGATCAACGGATTTCTTTCGAGGTTTCCAACTAATATCCTAATCTTCGACTCAACTAAGCCAACCCTAAATGAAATCAAACAAAAATGTCAATCAAATATTATTCGCATTAAGACTTCATTGACAGGGTGCAATGGCTTCCCAGTCACTTTTAGCATAATCTCGTCATCAAAGTATCAATGTAAAAGATTTTCTGCAGAGCTGCTACAAAAAATAAGCATGCATGATATTGCTAATAGCCTACAAAACCCATAAAAAATGATAAATTTTATACATAAGTTCTCAATATTAGCCACACAAATGTTTGCTAATAATCATGATGTACTCTAAGTAGAAGATGTGACTTCTAACTATACTGAAAGAAAACATCTACTGCACTGCAAAACATGCAATGATTCTTCCAGCACCAGAACAGAGCTTTCAACCAACCAATAGCTTAGAACATCAGAAAAAATTCAATCATCAATTTTCTCTGCTCACATGGTCGCTGAAGATGCAAAACTGTTATTTCTTTAAACTAATTAGTACAACTGACAGCAAATAACATAACCGTGTTAACACTGACAAAGAATTATTGTCACTATTACTTACCATTCAACATGATGATCCGAACAGAGAGCCTTTGCAACCAGAACAATGTAATGTCTACACAAGAACAAAATAAAAATGTTTAAATCATTAAAATACACATACAACATGAAAATAACACAACACCGTATCCATTAACAATCAGTTAAGATCTTAGACAGAAGAGAATGAGCAAAGGCATTTATCAGATATGGACACAGCAAATTGGAATCGTTGAGTTGCAAGCCGCAGAATTTTTTTAAATGATGGAGAAGTAGACCTGTGTCAAATGCCATAATTAAACATTTCCATCTTATGTATAAAATAATTAAGGATCATCAACATTGTACAAAAAATGCTTTGCTGTGCATCTTTCTGGAACAAGTTACTTAGTTACTCTCTGGAAAGAACTTCTCTGTGTTTCTTTGCCCCTATTCTGCAAGCATTTGAGAACCATTCTCTTTGATTATGGTTTTTGATGTCAGGTCACAAGCACCTCACAGGAGTTTCGGCTGAGGTGGCGCTATATAAATTTATGATTACGATATATTCGTCTTTCTTGAACTTTTGCTGACATACCACAGCAGGTAACAATTGCTTTTTGTAAGGCGCCCTTGTAACGGCATGGCTGTGTTACTGTGCCATATAAATCGTCGTAATTATTATTATTAATGAAAGGAATGATTATAGACATAAAAAAATTCAATCCAATCGGTAAGTGCTAAGCAACAGAGTTGAGGAATTGTTCCCAACATAGATTCTGTTAGTTAAGAACTGTAGGCACACAATGCATGGAGATATATATAACGACAATTACATTGATCACCAGCTATTGTCATAATTATTAGCCACTTATCAATAATGATCTAAATTATCTCATTCTTTTTATGAGAAAAGACAGTTTTCTTTAACAGCATGCAATAACTATATTGACAGTTTGACTTTACAATCTGCTATGCAGTCAGCAAAAAGTTAAGTTTAACCAGTGTGAAAACCTACTTATATTTTTGGAAAAAATCTGACGGTTTGAACAGAACTGTCCAAGGTTCCTTCATTTCGAGAATTCGTGACGTTATATCCAACCCTAATTAAAACAACCATAGTAGCAGTTAATAATACAAACAATACTTTCACTTTCTAGGTAAAAGTAGTCTGACTGAGAGCATGAAATGCTATACCTGTTACAGCATAAAAGTACAACATCATTACCAAAGTAATATAGGTAATGGCTCATTATCTGGAGAGCAATGTAATGTACTACATAATTGTTTATGTAGCACGTCATCAACTACCTCGTAGCCCTGCCAGTCCACTACAAGCAACAGAGCATTTTTATTTTTAAAAGCTGTCAGATGCAATATGAAGATAGAAGACTGTTCTAAATCAGAGGGCCACATGTGGCATGCACGAATTAACCAAGTTGTCCACAGTGGTCAGTAAACTAACATTCCTCCATCCTTGTATACAATTCATACTGTACTGGTACAGTTTACATTCTAGCCATTTTTCTAATACTATAGTGGTATATCTGTTCTAAGCATTTTGGCAACATTACTGTTCATGCTATTGTAAAAGCACTTTTACTTCAACAGTCATATTTGTTCCTTTCTGCTCAAAAGTCACAGCAAATCGATGGTTTGCCAAAAAGATTGACATTTGGGAAATGATGCCTGCAGTAGAATATTCCGAGAACCACTGCTCTACACAAATGGCACTTCACCCAAGGGTCATTTCTAATGGAAAATCCAGGTATATGTTCAATTAACTTTTAACCAACTTAACATAGAAGACATAAAATATAGTTTTATTTGCAGGCTAGATTGTTTAACCCTTTAATGCCAAGATGGTAGTAAATGGTATGGGAAATCCTATACCCTCCGGCATTAAAGGGTTAATAAATAAAGAACATAAAACTAATTATTCGTCTTCTGTTAATATCGTCAGTATTGCTACTGATATGAACCAGCATTAATAGTATTAATACTGTCATGAACCGGTAATTAACCTTTCACAAATTCATCCACGATGATCGTCCTGGTTGACATAGTCACATTGTATGAGGAGTTCTGCTGTGGATAAGCAGGTGTGATGATTGGCATCAGATGAAACCGATCAGACGGATTGACCTGCAGCATTTAAAAGCACTGTCAGGCGTAACATAATTGCTAAAGAAATGTTTTCTCATATTTTCACATGAATATCTTCAAGAAAAATTACCATTCTCTCCTCTGATTATGCCTCAAACAGCCTCACACCTGCTCATAATTTCAGACTTTAATTGCTTCTCAATATTAGAACATTGTGCAACTGCCGATGAGGATTAGTATGACCCTTGGTCCTGTATATCAGTATAACACCAGCATGCCTTCTTGTGCATTCAATTTTCCTAATGCAACAATGTTCGCTCAATTGAACAAACAGCTTCGCATAGCTCAGTTCTGCATAGATTCTCAGTTTATCTCAAAACACCCATTTCAGCTCACCTAGACAGCTGCAGAAACCACTAAAATGGAGTCATAGAGTATTTGAATTGGCACAACTGATTTTATATACCTTTTATACACTTAAGCCTAAACTCGTTGAACATAAAGCATTTTCAAACGTATATATTAAAACTTACACGTGGATCCCAAACTTGATAGCTGAGACCTTTCGTGCTTTCGCATACTTGCTTCAATAAGACTGGCTGAGGCCATTCCCTGGAAGCAACAAATGTATCATATATTTACAAATCCATTAAAAACTAATTTAGTGCTTACAGCAACCCACAAGTAGGGTTGTTAATATTGTATTTTAGGAAATCGATTACAGTTGTAGAAATCTGATTTTCAGCTGATTATCAGCTTTGCATTGTGAAAATCAACTGTTCCCTGCTGATACACAAAGGCCATTGTTCCGAGTTTGAATGCTGTAGGGTGGATGTGCTTTGTAGACTGCTATTAGCACCATGTATTGCGGGCTGTTTGTTCTGTTATTAATTAAGATTTATGTCTTCGGTTATTGTGAATTTGTTTCAATCGCACAACTGTACACTATAACTGGTTGCAGTCTGTCAACCAGATTGTTCAATAAAGAATATTATTATTACTGAGATTCATTGCATTTGACGTTAAAAGGTGTTTAAGATGTTCTACAATTATTTCATCGCATTTGCTGATGAGTAGTTTTATACTGGCTTTCATTCTAAATATCTCAAAATGTACAAATTTGACAAAATGGCTCACGGTGTTGCATTTGAAGTGCTGCACCACAGTGCCGATATTTATCGTAACGTGGGTTAATAACCTCTTAGGTATAACAGGCTGTATGCAACCAGCATCGCAGATACCATTACTTGATGCAATTAGTTTGTTTTCATCGCAAGCCTTCAGCTTATAGTCAGTACAAATGCATGACATATCCTACAGTCTTTGAAACAATTTTTCAAATAAACTCGATAATAATAAACTGTTGTGTAAACAGAAAATCAATTATTGTTTTAGAAACTGATAATCGAATTTTCAATTATCGGTTAACATCCTATCCACACGTTGAACATTGGTCTAGGATAATTATTTATAATAGTTAGTATAAAGTGCTGTTAATAATATAAAAGTTGTTCAATACTTGCATTAACAGTGTATCTGCATTAGTTCAGAAAATGGAGCCACACAAGGAATCATGGCAAGTCTTTCAAGCACAACTGCTTATCACTGTTAACTTATAGCCACCATTGCCTATGTTGTATAATTACTTAAAAACTTAAACCATTGTTCTGAACAATATAATCTAATCCAGAGTTTCACTTTAACCATGCATATGGTATCAACTGAGAGTCAATTATTAGTAAAGCTTAAATGCATGCCACAATCCCATACAAAAGGACATACGAAAGATTATGAAAACATACAATTAACATAAGAATCAACAATGCAACAAAACTGTTACCATTTTGAAAAGACAAAGAAAAACTTGTGAATAAGAGTTGCAGGAGCTGCATTTGGATAGAGCTGACAAACTCTTGCTACCAGCATTGCCCAAGAAACTCCGCCAAGAAAGCCAAGAGCGTTGGAATAGATGCCTTTCTCTAGAACAAAAAAAACATAGATGAAAGTCGCTCTTGTATCTGAAATCACAGTGTATACTACGTACCAACCAATAAACTTAGACTATTTCACACTTCTGATAAACAAATGCATCCTTTTAAATACAAATAACTACTGCAATACAGAGCTCTTGACCATTGCAGAAGTACTTTTAAGAGAAAAATTTAAAATTTAGCATTTAGAGCAAATGGATCAGAATGTTTTTTTTATATTGACAAGAAGAAAAGGCACAAAAAGCCTTTAACAATAAATACTAGTAAAACTCAAACATACTTTTTGCCCAGAGTTTAATTGCTCGTAGAGTCATTCTAAAAGAATCCCGATTTGGCACAAGGTGAAGAATTTCATCTGTTACACGACAGCCTGAGAAAGCAAACAACAATGACTGGCAGTTGCAGGAATTACACAAGACAATAGATGTCCGAACACTAAATAGTGGTCTGAAATGATAAGAAATGGCACAACAATTCACCCATAGTTGTCTCTTTGTTTAGATGATCACGCGCCGGCCAAGGCCTCCATTTACCACCTATGCCTACAGGTCCATAACCACACAATCCTTCAGGCAAATAACATGGTGAAAACTTTCATCTTTAGGATGATATAAATGATTCTAGATTTAGGATAATGTGTGTTTACTAAATATTTGACTATCTAGAAATTGTCCAACCAATTGTCACACCAGACAACTGCAAGTGACATTAGATAAATTATGCAAGAGTTGCAGAGCCATTTCTACGTGGGAACGTCCCTGAATGCTCTGAAGTTTCTTAAAATACTATAAAACATTGTTATAACTGATATTGCCTCTATCAACAGGAAAAAAAATTAAAACATCCAGACCGAATATTTTCCATACATGTGCATTTATTTACAGAAAACACCAAATTTGTAAGCTGTTTTATGCGCAATTTGTAACGTACTACATACCATTCAGACTTCGAATGCATTTAATGTCGAGGTTTTTTAGTAACGATTCTTCTCTGAGATCCAATTCTTCTGGTATTTCTTGCAGAGCCAAACGGGCAAATAAAATATCCATCTGAAATTTTAAAAAAGCAATCAGCTTACAATGCCTGTTTTCTTAGGCTTGTTGGCTATTTCTAAGCTTCGAAACTGTTCGCCATTTAATAGTCTTAAACACTATTGGCTAAATCCAACAGTTCACAAAGAGTAATACAATCTATCATGCTCTAAATCTATTATTTTATCCGCAAACAGAGTGAAGTCCATAACGCTGAATGAACGAATAGAAAAGAACCGAAAGACTACATAAATCAAACATTTGTGCAAATGTTTCACTTCCCTCTAATGTCTTCAGCTCTGAATTTATGTGAGAAGAACAGCATCAAAGTCCTTATTTATCCTTGCTTGGCATCAGCTAAAGAACTTTTAAACAAATTATCGAAACCTTCAATAATAGAAATTGCTCAAATATCTGTAACGTACATCCTAGCAATGCTTTTAACTACGTCATGGTAGATCCTTCTGCAATTTACTAAGCTACTTCTTAAATTGCATGTGGAAGTACCCACTAAAAATATAAAAATATAGGTATACAATCAAGGGAGAACTTCACAAATGCACCTTTAAGATACCAGGTTGGTCCTTACAAAATTCCATTTTAACCCAGTTCTCAAGTTTTCTAAAGAACAAATGGTACATATGTTGTCCACACTCCACAGTCTAAACAACCTGAGAAAAAAAATCCACCCATCACTTGTTCCTTGATTTTGGACATAATTAATATGTGGATGACTTGATGGCACAAGTTTATTGACTTTGTTTTTATGCACTATGAAAAGTATGCAAATATTCATCTTGACTAAGATACCCACACAAACCGAATTAGCGCAATCAAGATGAGAGGAAGAAAGATTTAGAAAAGTTTGTCGTGTGCAATCAGAATGGGAACTTACTGTCCAGCGTTACCCACAAGTGTTTCAACCATACCTGATAATGGCACAACAGTGTCTGCAAGGTCATTGCTAGAAGGCAATGGGACAGACCAAAGGCGTTAGCGTGAAGCGAACAAAATTGTATCCGACTGGGCTTGTCTGGATTTGTGCCACTTTGTGGAAAACCATCAAAACAGAACCACGCAGTGCATGCACACATAAATCAACTGACATCTCACAAGTTTTAGTTTACCCAACACCCGACTGATCTTACCTCAATGCCATCAAATGTCATCTTGATTACAGGAACAAAAGCATCTTCAACGGCCTAAAAGAGAACAGATCCATCTTAACACATCTGACCACTTCAATCAGACTTGCTAAATAAATAAATAATCCACACAAATTCCTAAAATAAAGACTTCTTCTTCATGTTCTCCGCCCTCAGGCAGGTTCGTATGTCCAATGACGCCATTTTCATATAATAAAATAAAATAAAGACATCCCAGTTGAATCGGCAAATTATGCCATATTATACTTTCCTTTGGATACATAATTACACATGTGCACGCAACAGTTCATTGACAGTTGACACAGAGCCTTTCTACGAACTTCTCAAAGTCTCTACACTACATCCATCACAATCTAAATGGTCTCAAAAACTGCACCTGAAATAAGTAAACCATGCAACATCTAGGAATCATGGAAAGTTCCTCTTGAAAGCAACCAATAATGGTAATAGTTAGATAATTAACTGAACCTATTTTAGCTAAAACTGCATCAACAAGTCATGAATCACAGGCAGCGATGTCAGTTACTTATTCAAGTGTAACTTCAATCATGAATACTGTTTCAAAAGCAATAGGCATCAACCGATAGCACACACCAAACTCAAGCTGTTACGACGTCGAATCCAGAAAATGAGATACAGAGGACCTATATGCAGATTGTGGAAGTCAGGCAATTTGAGAAAGGTAAAATCTTAGCCGAGAACAAACTGACGAAATCTGCATGCATGAGTCACATGATGACTCAATACGCGCTTTCACACAAACTTGACACAACCAACCAACTTGTGAGTAAAACATAGATTATATACGACCATATCTATAACAAGCAGAATCATCAGCCAGCAATTAAAGCACAATCAATTGTGAGGCTGTTCTATAGTACAACAAGGCTGTGACAATCAGTCCAACAGATCAAATATGTCAAAACATTAGCAACAAATTCTTCTCGAATGCTTACCCTGATATCGCGGACATCAGGCTCATTTCTTAGAAGCTCGTAAAAGGAGGCAAAGAAGTCCAGCCGGTCAACATGTCTAGGCGCAACGCACAGAGTATCTATGTCGGCACCTGTGATCAACACAAAACACAACACAAAACAATGCCTAAATTTTGCACTGAACAACTTACTGAGAAACAAATGTTAAAAATAACTTAAGAAAAAATGCTAACACAAGTTCTTGCTGAAAACCTATTTATTAGCACTTGACATAGCAGTGCACTCGTGTGCTTGACTGTCATGCAACAATGAATAAAATCAATTGTTTTCTAACAATACCCTGAGGCTCACATCGTGATAATATCAGTTTAACAACTCCAAACATCAAGGCAACAAGGAAATGAAATGACCATTTCCTATTATCTGTGCAATATACTAGCATAACTTAAACTTAAATACTCACGGTGTCATAACTAACCTTTTGCATTGATGCCCAGTCTGTAAGAACCGAAAGTGTAAACTTTGCCACCGACTTTCTCAATTAAGGACTCTGGAATGTTCTACAGAAGAATTGTAAATTTGATCACATAGTATACAACTATACACTGCATAAAAAATATCAAACTTGCTTAATTGCCACATGCAGTTTTACTCATTGTTATTATACTACACAGCCTTGGATCTTATGATTGTTACGTTAAAGATCAATCCTACATTTCAAGGTCATACTCTGACTATGCTATCGTAACCTGCTGATATATGATCAGTCAGTTCACATCAAATAACAATTCAGTGAAATATAATGGCACGATGCTCAATTGTCATCATACATATATATTCAAGTTGGGTTACTAATATATAATTCTTAGGGAACCAATAATTTGCTGTAGAAATCCAATTTTAAACCAATTATCAGTCTCTTTAATTGGTCTTAGAGAAAATTCACAGTCTCTAGCTTATCTGTTATAAACAAAGATGGCAGCCACTGGGATTCATAGCATAGCAAAATCACAACGTAATATTCAACGTAAAAAAGTGTTTAACAGGTTCTGTAATCAATCTGGTTAACTGTGAATTCTGTATGGCTTTCATTTCCTTTTTCAAAGTCTTCAAATTTTACAAAATGTGTGACGATTTGCATCCAAAATGCCACATCACGGCGTCATACCATGAGTCAACGACCACTCATATATAAAGGGGCACGAGTAACGGTGGCTACTATTTATTTGCTGCAATTAGTTTGTTTTCACAGTAACCTTTAAGCTGGTAAAACCAAGTAATGAAATATCAAAATTTTTGAAATGATATTATATGAATCAAATCAACATAGCATAAAACTCTGTGAAGTGTGTATCACAATGAGGCATGACCAATACAATGTCATGCCATCTTAAGCGCAAGCCTTGTCAAGCAAGAAAAGAACAAAACTGAAGCTTACCTTTTTAACACTGATATCTCTAATCCATATCTTGACCAAGTCGTTCACTTTGCTTAAAACTTCCATCCTATTAAATAAAATCCAAAATCACAATTTTCATGACGATACAATTTTCCAATACAGCATAGATCAGTGCTTCCCAAAGTAGCGCCCTGCAGACTAGTAGTGCCGGTCCACGAGCACTTAGTTGCCGGTCCACAAATGACACAAGAAGCTTGTCAAAATGTCTCGGAATCATAAAATGATCCCAACACATTGTTCGTACAAATAAAAAAGATTTTTCCGGCGAGTGTGCATTTCAGCAATTGTAAATGAAACCAAAAATGTTGCTTGTGACATTTGCAAATTTTTATATTGAAATTAGAACTGGATGTAACATAAACTGGACATCAGTCCTCCTGCAATGGCAAAATTCCAGTCGGTCAATGACACTGAAAGGCTTGGGAAGCGCTGGCACAGATTTTTTAGCACGCAGATCATCGGGTTCAAGAGTTATTTGATGCGCAAAAAGCACATTACAAATAAATGACCACATTTTTCCCTAACATCTCCTCTACTTGGATATTCTTTGACAATGGGATACAAAACTTAAATAAATCAGTCAGAATTACATTGTCAATGTCCTGACAGCTGGACCATTACCAGCATGCAGCAGCCATACTCATGTTAGCAGCAACTGAGACATGGCAGCATGAACTGCCAGCACACTGACTGCACCTATATAATTATCACTGCATACTGAGGTACGAGCCATCTTGTATCTGGCATCTTTGCCTAATAAATAATACATGAGGTTCATTGTATCCAAAGTGTTACTTAATATGAATGAGAAGCACACATGGCCAACGCAAATGATGCTAAACTTCAAATTGTGCCTGAACATTTTGATTAAACACTATTGTAAAGGCTTAATGGCAAAGCAGAGTTTTAACCTTTTGTTTCGCTCATCTTCACTTTCATACATGTCCATAGTTTTTAGGCTTTCTTCGAGCTGTGCAGTCAATCGTGAATCTATCTGTGTTGGTTGGGCCAGGCTGATCGGAGATGTAACGCCATGATACTTTGGTGTAGCAATATCCAAACTGTTTCACAGGAAATCAGACAAAACCGTCATCACGATTCAATACCATCAATCATTAGAGATAATACAACAAAATGTTGCAAAAAATTATACACAAGATAACACAGACATGTAAAGTTTGGCAAGTCCCTTGATTTACAAAGAGAACACATTCATTAGTCAGTCAATGTCACTCACTGACCTCATCAGTCATTAACATTTCCTGAATTCTAATTAACAAGAGTAATCGAATTTTTCAGCTGCTCAATCACGGCTCTAGAATGCGTTATTTTGTTCACTCGGTCAGTTCTCTGATATTGGGTAGGAACATTTTTTAACTCCCTAAACTTTGATCCTACGCAGCACACATCTTTCTGCTCCTGCGAACCTTTAAAGTGTTGTATGATCCCAAGGATCATCATCGCAAATATGGCTTTGCTTAGAAGAGATCGTCAACTGATGCCTTAAGTATAAAAATAACTAATTTATAAATGGCTCCAATAGATCAAAAACGAATAACAAAGGAAACTATGATAAATAAAATATAACAAAGAAAATGCAACATGAAAGGCCAATAAACACAAAAGCACTCGCAAGCTAAGAAAAGGCATGTCAAATGTATTCTAATGATTTTTAAATTAATACTAAATAGCATAAAATTAAAGGTGCTGTAGGTACAATGAATTTGAATGATTTTTTAAATAATGCAGCTCTTCAAAAAATATCAATGTATAGCTCTCTTCATCCACTAAGTAAGAAAATGACAGAAGATATTTCACAACTCGAATTTTATCTGGAAGAATCAAACAAATTTATTTGTTATTTGCAATATATAGAAATCGCCAAAACAATTTCTTTACAATTTTGCGTTACCTTGCGATTGGTTGAGACGACGCGAGTTTGTCTGGTTCTGTTTGTTTTGCCAATTGTCTGTTGATGCTAAATCTGTTGCCCAACTGGCGGCTACAACCACAAGAAAACGTCAAGAAATTATTTAATGACTGATTTACGGCTCGTATCATGTCACAACACAGTTCAGAATTTTTTACTTTTGTGAATTCTTTACGCAGTGAAAATTACACACTGAACTTGAAAAATAATTTATTTAAACTCCTACAAAAAAGGCATCCGTGACTTAACACAAAAAGCAAATATTCAATACAACCACACTGAATTGCGACTAAAGCATCACATCAACACTAATTGATTGTAATAATTCCTTTAGAAGTGGCATAGAAGAATTTATTTGGCTTTTTGTCAACTGAAGACTGTTAACACTATTAAATAGTAAAGCAGTTGCATAATGCACATAACTAACAGATTAAAATTAACTACTCCCGGCAAATTAATAGTCAATACATACAATTTGTCAAAAATTGGCAAATTGCAATTAAATGAAAGACACAATTAACTTAATGTAAATTCATCACAAATACCGTTTTAAAATCCAAATGTACACATATTGATGCTCTCCACACTTAAAGATCGTTGGCAACTGGGACACTGTTGGCATCATGCAGGTTGAAAAGGGCACATATGTGAATGATGAAACACATGAATGCAAAAAGCAGTTCCGTCCGGCTTCAAAATACATTAAAATGTACGAATGCGGCCCGAATCGCCAAACCCGAATCCCCGAAACGAATATCGGCCAGGTCCCCGAATCGATTTTCTAAGTGCAAGCCGAATTTTTTAACACTAAACTGTATTACCAACAACACTATATATATTCGTTTAATCAGAAATCAGGTTGACAAGCCGCAACACAGTTACAAGGTGAACAGAAAAAAGTTATATATGAAAAATTTAAAAAAAAATTAAATGTTTGTACATTGTTCAAGAGTTGCATTATTTATTAATTTTAACACTAATTTTAACATTAATTTTAACACTAATAGGATCATGTATTAAATTTAACTCTGACTAGTTTTTCGAGAGTTCAGCTGCTTTTTATAAAATGGTTTTGTGAAATCGGGCTATTGTGCATTTTGAGCGTTTTCGAGGATTCGAGTTGACCAGTTGCCTCAGGACTGTTGAATTAAAGTTTGGCTACGCCACTGCTGCTGAACTTCTATACATCGCAATTAAACTGTCAAGGACCACCTGAAACAATTCTAAATACGTGACACTTACAAGAAAACTCATTAGATACCCAATTCAGCCGAAACTCAGCTCACCGCGCGCGCAAACATTGTTGAATTCACATGTTCTACGTCAAACGAATGCACTACAGTAAAACAAAGCCGGACAACCACGACAATCACATTCAGACCTTTCCTGACTTATCGAAACCAGATTTCTTAAACTTTCTATTTGCCCCGTTAAAACAAGTCCTCTTACCTGTCCATGTCAGCACGGCGTAATTATCCAGTGCAGAAAAAACTTAAAAACTTAAATTTTTAAATTCAATTCCAAAACAGACTGACCCACTTCCTTTCAAAATGGCGAATATGAAAACACGCTACGGTTACCGTACCTTAAAACTAATTCCACTAAAGTAAGTAAGTCTGTTGAAAGTCATCTACCGTTTATCATTTTAATTCATTATATTTGTGCATTTGAGCCAGTGTATGTGTGTATGTTTGCATAATTACATGTATCAATTGAGGGCCATATTCTGAATTTTTGAGGTGAGCACACGCTGCCGCCGAAAAAATTTCTGACAACCTTTTTAGTCATCAAAATTTCTGACCTTTTTTAGTCGTCAGATGGTTTTTTTGACGATTTTTCACCCGAAGTGTTTTCTCATGGTGTAAACGCTTCGTAGATCACGATTTATTCCCCTTGCGTGTATACGCATTTGGTCTTTATGAGGTGAATATATATATAGGCCTACGCTGTACCCGGTATGCCCGCGTATAGGCCTAGGTAGGCCTACAGCTTATGTAAATAATAGCCTACTATCTTGTAATAACGCATCAATTATGCAAACTCGTAAGCTTACCTTTTAAAGGCTGTAGGCCTATGAAATGAAAATTCTAAATCATGGATTCGCAAACTGTTTTCCATACTATCCAATTAGGTCTAGAGCTGTATAGGCTACGGTAGTTGATATAGGCCTAGTGCATTGTCCTCAACGTAGGCCTACGTCAATGCCAATAACTTTCATAGATCCATATGGAGCCGGAGCAGCAATGCGAATTAATTGCTTCTCAAGATCTCATGACGTAGCTTAATTAATTAGTGCAGCGATCGCCAATGGGATGTCATCTTTTGAGTGTTGCTAGTGAGCCTGGTGATCCAGCATCGCAGTTTGATGATTGATCATGAGTTTGTGTTACAATCCATGCATGGATTGCTACGTACATTTCTTTTCAGCAGCACTTGTGCTCAGTGTGAGAATTGTGGAAAAATAACTGGGGGGGGTTGGACCATTATCCACTTGGAATTGGGGTGTAAAAAACATACTTTAACATGGGGCTCTAAGAAAGACTGGGGGGGTCGAAACCCCCCAACCCTCCCGGCAATTCTCACCCTGCTTGTGCTGCCATAGCGTAAATGGTCGACATATAGGCTACTCGATAGTGCCTAAAATGGAGCCAGATGAGATCTTTGGGCAACCATTATTAGCTCTAGGCCTACTATCACCCTCCCAATTTTAATATCTGCAATAGGCTTAATTAAACTATGGCCCTTAATTGAACGCGCAGTTATAGGCCGCGCTTACGCGATCTCTGTTCATCTTCATTTTCAATGAATAGTAGGCCCAACATCGAGGGTTCTGTTCTGTTCTCAGCCATCCTCGATCCGAGGGGCGGCCGCATCATGTACAATATTATTAATGTTCCTCGATCCAACGTTTTCTGTCCTCCGTCAGTCTTATCATTTCTCACAATGTCAATCCAGTCCATCCCTCCAAACATCGAGGGTGCGCCATATAAATCCTCGTTACGAATGAATGGATAAATGAATGGATGAATTGATAAATGAATGAATGAATGATTTCTTATGCAACAGAGTATGGATCCAGAGCGCTGCTTTTTGTATAATTGGAAGCATAGGCCTACAAAAGATTGATTACTGGTGTTCCTAGAGTTAACACTGCTGCGAACAGTCTTAAAAAGTGCTCCCCTCTCCCCCTCTCTCTCTTCCCCTCTCATCTCCCCACCGTCCGTCCCTCCGTCCGTCCGTCCCTCCCCTCTGCTTTTGAATTGCTTTAATAGTCGAGCTGCGTTGAAAGATTGATTCAAGCCTGAAGTAAATATGCCAAAGATATTAGAGTTTATAATTAAGGTCTTTGAATATGCTGCCTTGAGGCTGAAAAATCTTTCGACAATTAGAATGTCGCTTTCGTAGGCTTAAAATGGAAATAAGACCCACAAAATTAAAATCTCTTATAGTATAAAATTATGGCTGACTCGACGAAATTCGGAATTAACGATCTTTAGGGAACCAGTCTTGGCCATATTGAAAATGGCGAACGATAAGGTTTTGCTAGATTTGCTTTTTACAATTTTTCATGTTTAAAACGAGGAGTCTAATTACAGTGTATTATATCTAGCACGTACAATAGTCTGACATTTTAACGTTCAGATTGTTGTAAGGTCTTATACGAAAATTTTGTAATTTTTATTAATTGCCTCGGTGTGCTTGGATTACTTACTTACTTTTTTATTTTCAGCTCGAGCTAGTTGAAGGATGCAGAGTTCCAGTGAGGTTGAAAAATACTGGAGAATGGCGTAAGTAAATATGCAGCTTATGCGTATTTTTTTGTTTATCATCTGAATGGGTAATTATACTTTTGGGTGACCAGCGGCCTAGCACTGTATGCACGGCATTAATCTCGAAGACCGAATGCATAGTCGCAAAACAATATGGCTGCCCCGACTTTGCTCAAATAGAGTGCTGCGACCTACCGGGCGCATTCCGTAATGCAATTTACTCAGTAAGTAAGTAAAAAGCAACACCGCCACCGTGCTGTTTGTAACATAGGTATTTTTGCATTGCGCGCCAAACTACATATTTTCCAAAATATTACTAAGTATCCCGAATCGTTTCAATCATTTGCAAAGAGTTCATTGTGTCGACGGCTTGTGAGTAGAGTTCTGCAGCACTTGTTCAATGGTTATAATTATTATTGTGCAATGCAGCTTACGACAGTAGTGGAAGCAGCTGACATACTGTGTGCTGCATAAGAACTTTCGTATAGGAATACTATGTAATCTGTTCACTATTGTTCTAAGGGACCGTCCATAGATGATGTCATGCGCGTAGGGCAGGGGTTCTCAAACTTGATTTTTATTGTACCCCTAAGCAAAAAAATCGAATGATAGCGTACCCCAGCAAAGTCAGATCAAAAACAAAATGCCACTGCGATGTCCCCATGCAGTGACAACAAAAAGTTCTTTTAATCGTTAGCGACATTGTGTATTCGAATCGTATATAGGCCTATGGAACAAAATTTAAAATAATGTATGGTTTTAATCATGCAATCATATCAACAAAAAGAAAAAAGGGTCTGTAACCCCTGTAAGAATGAGCAACCCTATAGCGTTATAGATTTACAATGCTATGGGCTTGTTTTTACTAGCACAGCAGTGCACAGATTTAAAATAAAAAATACCTGGTTTAATATTCGTCAATTTCAAACGCAAATCTAGGCCGTATTTGTTTTTGATAGCAAAAACTAAGTTTCACTTAGATGTGACGTGCTGAAATGAGTCAAAAATTTTAATGCTCGACAAGAAATCAATCCTTAGGCCGACCAGGTCTCCCATTTTGAGCTCCAGATATGCAGCAAATTTCAGGCTTTGTCACTTTAAACCATTTATACCTGTTAGGCCTACATCATTTTCTTTCAAAATTATAGTAATGGGCTTAAAAATAAACATGTTGCATATATACTATTATACTATATATAGTATGTGAGTCAAATCATATGTTGTGAAAGAAAGAAATGACGATGCTGTTATATGTTGCAACATTAAAAATCAGTGTTCAAAAAAGAAACTTGGACACCACGACCATAAACTCAAAGAAAATTTATATTTCTGGACATTTTCGCGTACCCTACCGGCACCTGGCGTACCCCTAGGGGTACGCATACCACAGTTTGAGAACCCCTGGTGTAGCAGGACTTTGATATTTGGGGAGAGGTAGTAGGGAGGAAGTTAAGTTACTTTGGTCACATCATGAGGAAGGAAAACTGTCTGGAGAAGGATATAATCACTGGAGAAACGGAGGGAAAGAGAAGACGCGGAAGACCACGTAGGGCGTGGATCGACGACGTGAGAGAGTGGACTGGGATGACGTTGGAGCAGGCGATTCGAGCAACGCAGCAGAGATCTTCTTGGAGACAGATCGTCCTTTGTGCCGCCAAAGTTCGGACGTACGAATAAGGCACCGACAACGACGGTGTAGGGAGGCAGTCACGCATCTGTAACGATTTGTGACAAAGAAGGGGCGGTGTTTAAGAAATATGATGTCACATAATCACATGAAACTTCAAAATGCGTAACTGTATTTAAAAATGTCACTTAAATTTACAGAATAACGTGCTATATAATTTTCTAGAACTTTAAATTTGAAGATTCATAAACAATGTCATTTAAACAAACCTTCTGCAAGTAATAATCTGGATGACTTTTTAAAGTCTATGCTAATACTGTATTTGCAGATAAACATCATATTGTTTTATTCTAGCAACATATTGTTTTAGTCTAGAAATATTGAAAATGATAGATATATCATGAGCAATGAGACGAGCGTATGCTATGCTCACTAAATAGTTTTGGCAGCGTGTCTTCAAACACGTCATCCATTGGCATCCACGGGGTGCAAGGGGAGGGGGCTTATGTGCGCACTAAATTCTCTAGCTTAATGTATAGAGTTCTCTCTTAGTAATATGGAAATTCATATTGTGAACCCGAGACGTCAAACTGCCTTCAGTCGTGTTGGCTAATTGGCATCGTATTCTCTTTACCAGCGACTCTAGTGTTATTCTTAGCTGTTCAGTGTTCACTGAGAATATAACAGACCCCACTGGTGATCCGCATTGTGAGGTTGCTATATATATATATATATATATTAGGGTGTCTCTTAAAAATGAAAGTTCAAAATTTTAATCTCTCACCCCTTCAAGTCGTGAGGTTGATGGAGAAAAAATTTATAAAAAAATTTGATCGAAATCAGATAATATTTAGAGGTCGCCCTTTGATGTCAAAGTTTAGACATGTAGCCCCATTGTTTAAAATTATGCTACATAGTTCGCATTGTTAAAAAAGTCCTAGATTGCCTTATTAATTGGCTAATTTCAATCTATACTAGGAGTGAAGCAGGCTAACACCTTCCATTCACTTTTATTCATTCTGATAATTTATATAGCACCTTTTCAAGCGACCTACATATATGCGCTCTCAGCACAGCAACAGCTGACAGAATGAGATTTGAGCGACTTATAAAAATCAGACGAGATTTACCCGGCCATCAATCACAAGTCTACTGGGAGGCCATTCCAGATTCAGGGACCCACAATCGGAACGGCTCAACACTTCTAATAAAAGTATGAGCTCGCAGAACTGACAGCTCCCCAGAGAACAGCAAAGGGTATGATGATCTTTGTTGACCTGTCTCTTTGACTTCGCAAAGGAAGATCCAACTTCCACATGGCATATTGGCCATCTTCAAATTCTCATATCAAGTGCTGGAGTGCAAGATAGCAACTTTGCAGTTTGTCTTCCACCTCAAGACCTGGGTTACTATTCAAGTCAGGGTTGAAGCACCTCTGAAAGACTTTTGACTCATGACCGAACCCCAAAATGCAAACTGAAGCAATTTCCAATGTCACATGCAAAAAGCTTGGACAGCATCAATGCTACCTTTCTGAGGAACTTCTTGATTCCGGAAATGAAGAAACTGATCTTAGCCACCATGGAAGACCCACCCAGCCACGGATCTTGCACCAAAGAGACCAGCAATGAAATCCTCAGCATTTTTGAGTACTAAGAGCCTGGAACAGTGCTGGATAAGAAAACGGTTATTTCCATACATGTTCTTCCACGGATTTCCCTTGACATGGACCCATTGAATGGGTTGGCAGACATCAATGACAGGGCTGAAAGAGGAGTGGTTTCATTCACGAATTCCATAAAAGAGTTGACCGACCGGAAGAGCAAAAAATTCCTCCTTCAAGTTGTCTCTGGCAACTGATCCTGCCTGTAGCAGTGTACTAGTATTCTTTAGTTTTAACATAAATATACAGATAGAAAGTAGACATGTGGGGTGTAGTGGTGGTTCATTGCCTTGCAGCCGGGGGGTTTGCAGATTCGAATCCGCCCCGTATGGAGTTACCTTGAGCAAGTCCCCAACAATTGCTCATGCGCTTCGGCGTGAATATCAGGTTCAGTGTCCGGTGTCCGAACTGTAGCCGGGAGTGCTTCTGAGTAGTAATCTTGAAGGGGCCCTATATCAAGTGCACCTACATACATGTCTGTTATATAAACAAGCCAAATTGATTAGCACTAGAAATGATGATTAATTATTATGCGACATTAGACTACATGATTTCCCATTGTCGAAGCAGGCCTATTACATGCAAAACTTTGAGGCTCGGGGGCGACCTCTAAATTTTATCCGATTTTAATGAAATTTTTTGTAGAATTTTCTTTCAATAAACCTAACAACTTGGGAGGGTGAGATGAAGAAAAATCCCAAAGAATTTTTTTCCCATTATGCTAAGAGACACCCTAATATATATATATATATAATATATATATATATATATTATGTATGTATATATATATACACCGTGTCTCAATAAAAAAGGTGCAGAATTGTTTTTGTCAGAACTTCGTCAAATTTCCACCAATCTTAATCACTTTTGGCAGGTAGATGGAAAAATGGCTGAAATTTCATGCTATATATAAATTTTCCACTTCACCTGATTCATATCACCGCACTACCTTGTTAAACACAGATGTACCAATTTTTCATATAACGGCGTCTAGAAGCTTGACTGCACTGAAATCAATTGCATCGAACCGGATGTCAAAGTGAATGGGGCATATGCCTACTATCGCTACAACCTTCTTACCCAGAAGATACCGTCAGACATACGCCGGATATCCCAGGGCGAGTTTTTTGTCTTCCAACAGGATGGTGCCCCGGCGCATCGAGCACGCGACACAGACTCTTTCCTGGAGCGGGAGACGCCCGACTTCATTCCTCCAACTCTGTGGCCGCCGAATTCACCAGATCTTAACCCAGTCGACTATAGCATATGGAGTGTGCTGCAGGAGAAGGTTTACCAGTCCAGAATAGCCAGTGTCGACGAACTCAAAACGCGTCTGATCGACGAGTGGGCGCTCTTTGACCAGTCGATTGTTGATGGTGCTATCGACCAGTGGCGTCGCCGTTTAAGAGCTTGTGTCCGCGCATGCGGAGCACATTTCGAGCACCAATTCTGACACTTTTAAGCAGTTCTGTCATAACAATTAAGAAACTCTGCTATTTACTTCATTGCGTGCTAATTCAGACGTCAGATAATTTGTTGGAAGTATTAAAATCGAGCGTTATATGAAAAATTGGTACATCTGTGTTTAACAAGGTAATGCGGTGATATGAATCAGGTGAAGTGGAAAATTTATATATAGCATGAAATTTCAGCCATTTTTCCATCTACCTGCCAAAAGTGATTAAGATTGGTGGAAATTTGACGAAGTTCTGACAAAAACAATTCTGCACCTTTTTTATTGAGACACGGTGTAGGTAAGTAAGTATATACTTTAATGAGCTGCCTGCAAACGTACTGCGGGAAGGTGTGTAGGGCAGTGTGTGTATATATACACAAATAAAAGAGCCAATATATATATATATATATATAAATATATATAATTGACACTCCCTGGAGCAAGAGTCGAACTTCAGCTTCTTCCCTTCGGTGCCAGCTAACACATGTTCTGTCAGACTTTCTAAGTATACTCTGCTTAGTCCGCTAGTGCTAACTTTGGAACCTGTCCTAGGTCTGCATGGAAGAAGGCAAGAATGCCAATCCACTGACCTTTGTTGTCATGCGAGTTGTTAAAAACAAACTTTCAGGTGCTACTACACTTTGTAAGTTAGTCGGGCCCTATCTCAGGAGTGATTCTTCGGAGCTTTTCATTTTGAGGCATGCATAATGATTGTAATAATTATACTGATATCATCACTACATTTTCAAGTATTTTTGTAGTTATAATTACTTTATTTGATAATTATATGAAAATTTGCATGTAATATCCTGGTTTTTCGGGGGTGGGGGTGGTGGGGTGCAGAGCATTGTCATATTTGAGGGGTATGACTTTTGTGATGACGTGTGTCTGGACATGGGTAAAAAATCGTCCTAAATTGTGTGACGTCATTTATGGACGGCCCTAGGTCAATAAATTTGCTATTTGCTTAGAACTTTTGCTAATTACTTACTTACTGAGTGCATTGCATTATGGGATGCCTAGTGAGTGGTGATAATGAGTGGTAATGATAATTGTTCAGATTTCTAATTAAAAACTCCACAGTAAATGCTTAATTTGGGTCTAAAATCTTGCAAATATATTTCAGTTGAGGCCCTGTGGATACATGTATAACTAGTGCTCTACCCAGTGGTCTTAGCTCTTAATTGTATTCGACTCTGATTGCATGTCCTGTGTTTTCCCGCAATGGCAGAAAGAAATGTGGTCAGCATATGCAAACAGTTTAGAATTGTTTTATACCTTTACAAAATTACCGGCTTGAATATTATAGATGAATGTTCTTGATTTTTCCCAGTTATGGTAGTTTTGTTTTTGTCATTTTCATTTGGCTTACGGCAGTCCATGAAACTGTCTTTGTCGTTCAGTGGGTGTCAGCATTTTGTCATTAACTTAGTAAATTTTGCTCCTTGCTGTTTTAACATATTTTATTGTGGTGCACAATCTTTTTCTTATTTTTAGATTGGGCAGAAATACTCAGCAAAAAGGAATCAAACGGGAAATGCCTCTATTACATTCACTTCGACGACTGTATGACTATTTCAATGTTTTATATAATCTTGGCTAACTTTCACGTAATCTGTAGAAACTGAAACCATGCTTCATTGTAATTGACGATGATGCTGAGGTAATTAATGTCGTGGTCCATGTGAGGTGTTCTAGACGTAAAGGCTGAAGATTTCAATGATCTAGTAATAATAGGATGTCGTATTAAGATTTGAACAACAGAAGTGATCTACGACTAGGAGCGAGAGCCCTAAGGTTGAATTATTGTTTATTTTGCGGATTATCTAAGCTTGCCAGTAATAATTAAACCTTGGGCAAGTGTTGCCTTAAACTGAGAGCTGTTCCAGTTATCTGACTGATATGACATAACTTGCCAACCTATACCTTATTTTTCTAATGCATGGTCATCTTGACCTAATTGTTGTGTATATTACCAGGTGAAACAAACTGGGAGGTTTATCAAATTTTAAGTCCTTTCAATCAAATCAGTTGAGTCATGATTTCTTTTTGATTGTGGATGATTACTGTAGGGATGGGATCTCATATTTGTATACTAAGCACGATGCCTTGATGATTGTTGGCAGATGTTTGGCAGGGCAATCGAGCACCAATCTATCTTTGTCCCATTTTTAAAGGTTGAGGGGCTGGGAGATGCCATTTAGATAGCCCTTCAAAACTGGTTTGTGTAAAGGTTGCCAACCAAATTTCTGAAGGAAAATTAAGATGCAATAAAATTTGGAATAAAAATGAAGATTATAGAAAGTATAAATAAAACAGGTCATGAGAATGAGCACTGGAAAGCAAAGACAAGATGATAAAAATATCAGAAACCTTGGAAAAAGGTATAAAAATGCCCAAGAAAGTAAAGAATATTCTGAGACTATGGGAGAGTAAAAAGAAATAGTTACAAATGATGAAAACTATCTGCTTACTAAACTGTCTGCGTGGTGATGTCAACAATGTTAGGTGCAGCCTTTCTAATGTTTGTTTGTTTGTATGTGCATTTGTTATAGGCCCCTTCAGGCTCTCGCTCTCTCTACTCAGAGGCGCTCCCAACTGCAGAGCGGACACTGTATCGGAGCTTCACACCGAGGCGCTGAGCAATTGCGAGTGAAGGACTTGCCCAAGGTCCCTACGCGGCGACGTGAGGTGGATTCGAACCTTGAACTTTCCGGTTTCAAGGCAACGACGCCACCACTACACCACCGTGCCCCACCCTTTTTAAACTTTTGGATCTTCCACTGGTTGGTGAGTTCATGTGTTAATTTTACAGTCAACAAGCGACTGGACGACTGGATCTGCGTCGACCAGATGGATCTGAGTAAACTGGAATTGCCGAAGAAGGAGACAAAGACTCCAATGAAGTTGATGAATGGCTCACGACCATCCTCTCCAGAACGTGAAGTCGTAAGTCGCACACATTATGGTTGTTGGCTAACTGTGTAGTATCTATAACTGAATGTGTCTTAAGCGCCATTTCAAGGAAACTCCTCTGTGGTTTCGTATCTGGATTGCTACAGTTTTTTCAAGATTCTTTTGATGGATTGGCACTGTATCTAGTTACTTGTGAGCAAGGGGCTCTTAAGAGGCGTTACTCTTTGTTTATTATTTATAGTTCAGCATAAAAGAAATCAGTGGCAGAATTTGTAAAAGCAGTTGTGTTAGAATGGATCAATATCTCATCTGATAGCAATGGATGGTCTTAAAGAGGGTTTCTGCCCTTAAATGTTGCAGTTTTCCAAGGATTTTCTATTGAACTGATTTCAATTCTTTTAATTTAATGTCCTGGTAGAGTACATGTCGAGTGTCAGTTTTAAAGCTTAGTGCATGTAAATGCTGACTTGAAAGCTCTAGAGCTTGGCTTTTCATTGTCTTCCAAGCTTGACTGACTGGTCTAAAGTTTGAACAATAATTTCATCTTGTCTTCTTGTACACCTCTAGGCAACGTTATCATATTGCATTTCGATGTCTTTTAGAACTAGTCTTATGAGACTTTATTACAGGATTGGCTTGGAGTAATTTTCCTTTGGTATACATAAAAATGTAATGTAAACACAATAAAGTGGCTGCGTGCAAATTATAGAAAAGCTGAACTCTAGTTGTTAGATTTCATGTAATATGTTTAGTTATTTACTGTGTATTGAAGACTCACTGTGCAATGTGTATGGCATAAAAACCACACTTTCCAAAGATTGAATGAATCTAATCACCAATTTCGACAGAAAGTTGACGTGCAGCAGTTACTTATGGTTTTCATGGTTTGCTTTTCATCATGTGCTTTTTTTAAAATTAATATGTTTTACTGCCTCTTCAGATTGCTAACTGCACAATAAGAGGCATTCCTGTTTTGTAGAATGGTGCAACGAAAAAGGCCGGAGCAGTCGGACGAAAGAGAAGGCCTGTGGATGAATCAGTAAGTCAGGTTGCAAAATCAGTTTACTATTAGTATGCTAAGAATACATTGCCTAATACTTTACCCGTGGAATTTTTGTTGCCTTGTTTTTTTAATCGTTGGCTATTGAATGCCAGAAACTGTGTCACCATGTTCTAGCTCCAGTTAGATATTTGTGACCGTGCATGAGAAAACCCTCCCAAAGTCGGAATTTCCATAAAATGAGTTTAAGTTTGTTTTAAATAGTACAGATATAGTTGATCAAATTGGTGAAAACCGTATATTTGCATCTTTTGAAATGAAATATTTTTATGATTTTTTAGCATCTTGAGAAATCGTTTTAGGGAGAAATCGCCAGTTGAAAATTACATCCATTACATGAACCACACAAAAGTCAATAGATTTTCATCAGAATTTAGTAATATGTTCTAAACTTACAATTTTCTGCTCTTTCCAATGGTGTCAACGGCTTTTCTTGGAAAATTAAATTGAAGGAATGGCACAGATTTAAATAGGAGTCTCCGCACAGTAGCGTGCATTTCGTTGAGAACTGGGTGTAGACCTTTCCGCTCGATTTACTCGGTTTCAATATTGGCGACTTTGGCCGGGTTTTCTCATGCACGGTCACATTTTGTTGGGATTGGTTCCATTTCTCCCCTTTACTCTATATGGACAAGTGTGTACTAAACTATACTGGGGAAATTATAACTCGACTCAGATCTACTGTTGCTTTGGGTTTTCATCAAATTGTGATGCGTATATATCAAAATTATGTAATAGTTTGTTTGGAGGCCCTACTAGCGGGATGTCCTCCCTTCTGGGTTTGCATTTATGTCCTCTATTCCACGAGTTTTGTTTATAACCTTGCACTCCAAGTCTAAGGCTAATTGACTACACTGGTATCACTTAACCTTACAACCACTAAGTTTAAACAATCCTTACCTAGCCTACTCCTTTAGAGAATATCCCTATCTAGGCCTTATGACTGAATCATTTACGTTAACTAATTGAGTTATTGGATTGATTAATAACTTGGTGAGATACTTGAGATGCTTTGTGTAATTTTCATTCCTGCCTTAGTGTGCTTGTTGTTGTTACAAACGGAACAATAAAATTGATTGATTTGATTTGATACTGGGGAAGAATATTTCTTGTCATTAAAGGGTGAAGAGGAAAACCATTTCTCATGATATAGTCATACAGTCTGCTAAAGGCAGAATTAATGTCTTATGTTCTGCGCTTCTGACACACTTACCACTTGACTTTCTTCAAATCAGGCTGCTACTTAACTCCCTGAAGATGCAATTCATATGACTGGCTAAGATTGACTTGGCTGCCCTCATGCACGAGTTTTGTATTGTAACCTTCTCTACCCATGTTCGTGACCTTGGTGTCATCTTAGACCAAGAGCTCTCTTTCTGTAAGCGTATCTCTACTTAGTTTTGAGTTTGTAGGCAATTGGCTGATAAGGTGTTTGATTTATTTTTAGGATATACCATCATCCATGATGTCTGAACTTCCTCGAATTCACTCGTCTCCTGCCATACGGGTTTGTAACTATCTGCTAATTGGGTTAAGTTCAGTTTAGCAAAGTCTTTGTTTTTCATGTCTGACTTCTTGATTTTGTAATATTTCTAAATAAGGTTCTATCAACTACGAAATTTGGATTTTCTTACATTTGGATTTTTGTAGCGTTTGATTCTCATTTTGATTACAAACTGGGAGATTATTTATGTCTTCTTTGCAAAATCTGAGACATCAGCTTATACCGTCACAAGGAATGAGTATGTAATTAGCTGCAGATTCTTAGGCATTGAACTGCTATAAATTTTTTATATGCAGTTCTTGATCTAAAGTAGCTGGAGATATTAAGTTTTTACATAATTTGTGTGTTCAGAAGTTGCAATCTATCTTGAAGTCTGAAAACCATTGGTTTGACTGATATTAATATTTAATCAAAAGTAACCAGTTTTTGTGTGAAATCTTCTTCTTCTTTTCCTTCTGGCTAGGATTAATCCCTCGCCGTGAAGGGGTCAGCCACTCGGATCCTTTGTCTCCATGTTCTGTCTCCAGCGTTTTGGTGAAATGATATTTTAAAATATTCATTGACATGGGTAGACAAAAAAATTTTTAATGTAAATTTGTTAATGTATTTGCTTGGAAGTTAATCAAAGAAATGGCTGACGTGTATTTGTGTTTTTCTTGCATGTTTCAGCTGGATACAGGACAGGTATGTGATGAAATCTGTATTTTCTTATAGGTTCAAATCCAGACTGTTTTTGACACTTAATAAGTAAGACGCTTAAAAGGTTTGAATGGGATTTAAATATTGCATTATAGAAGTCCAACTTAGAATGAGAGAAACGACAGCATAAGATAGATGCTTTTAAATTTATGTAATGTTTTGCATACAAAACTTGCTTCACTTTTCATCTTTATTGTCACACATCAAATTTGCGGCCATCAGTATGAAACAATCTTTTGGTAGTGTTTTGAGAATGATATGTTCCCTCGTTTGCATGGTGAGTTTTTCGTGCATTGCGAAGAATTTATGTGTTGCAGATTCTTGCAGCACATTTCCATTAACCTTGATAAAGTTGTTAAAAAAATTTATTTGGCGATATTTTATATGAAACTTGCATGGTGTGTCGCCAAATTTGGTTGTAAGGGTTTGTGTGTCATGTGCCAAAAAGAGCATCTGTTTTAGGGTATGTTTTGGTTGGTTTGTAGTAAAATAATTTGCAACTAATATTAAGTAGTTGAATAACTTTGTTAGTCGGTTAATTGTCGTTTGGAGTATAGGAGTCACAAGATGTTCCAGATCAGAAGATTCCACGACAGACCGGTAGCATGGTCGCCCATCACGATGACATTGTCACTCGAATGAAAAATATTGAACTTGTTGAAATTGGACGACATCAGATCAAGCCGTGGTACTTCTCACCTTATCCTCAGGTATACTAATATTTCCTCCATCAGTTTAAACAAGGAAATGTTAATGATATGTTTTTGAAGATGAAAATTGCATGAGTCTTCAAACGAATGCAGAAATTTTGAAATGGAACTGTGTATAATGAGACAACTACTCTGCTGAGTAACATTGTTTATTGAAGACTCTTGTTTAAGTGGAAGCAGTGCATGATGGTTGGATATTAAATATAGCACTGCTGGCAAAATATGTATGAGTGGGAAATAGTGGAAAATCAAGACTCAAGTATGTGTGTGAGATCAGCAAGACTACGACAGTCACTAAAGAAATAACTAGAAGAATATTAGATATCTCTTATTTATGACATGCTTCTTTCTCCTTTGGCTGTCTTTTTGCTTCTTTCTCCTTTGGCTGTCTTTTTTGGGCGACTGGCATTGTTATACTCTGCTTCCAATCTTGTCTTGCCACTCCTGTCAAAGCTGCTAGTGACTATTCGCAGCCCTACCCTCTATCTTGTTGTGTTCCTCAGTGTTCTGTCACTTCTCTTCATCCTTCACACTGCACCCCTCTAATTATTGTTTGGTTTTGAACAGGTGTAACTGCTCTATTACCGTACACACTTGATGCATTGTTGCAGGAAATGACAGCACTGCCCGTTATCTACATTTGTGAATTCTGCCTCAAGTACATGAAAAGTCCGAAATGTCTAGAGCGACATCTGGTGAGAAATAGCGCAAAAACAAAAACTAATCTATAAACATTAAACTAGAATATCTATGAAAATTATGAAGATTTTTTATCTATGCAGGTATCTTGACTTTTTTAACCTGGACATTTTAGGAACCCTTCAAACGTGTTTTAAGATTCATTGAGAAAACTTCAAAGCGTTCTATATCTACTCTGCTACTATCATGATGATGCCTTCTGACTTGCACGTACGTGGTAGAGAATGACACTGGAATCAGTGGCGTAGCCAGTTATTTTTTCATGGGGGGGCAGTGGGGTGGCAGCTTAAAATGATGGGGTGGCTACCGTTGGCAATTAAAGCGTGCATCGGCATCGGTATATTGCCATAGACTATGTATTTTTAGATTTTGGATGTATTACAGTATTGGACATAATACGCAAGCAAGCCTCACTAGCTTGTCTGTCCCACAGTGCACTATAGTGGCCTGTCCCACTTTCCCATCACCCACCCTATAAGAAGTTGTACAGGAAATTGTATAAAAAATAAAATAAGTCAGAAATTATATAACATTGTTTAATTCTTTATCACTCGTATGAGTAAAAAGTAAAAAAACGCAGGGATTGGGGGGCAGCCCTTTCATTTGGGGGGCGGCTGCCCCCCATGCCCCCCCGTAGTTACGCCACTGACTGGAATAAAATTGACCTATTCTCTAGCCTTGCCTTGATCTCAATTCTGCTTCTGCATGAAGGTGACAAGGTATCATTCAAGTATGCTGGAAGTAACATCATTAATAGATGGTCTTCCATGCTGTGCGCTAAAGCATTTTTCTACGAAACTTGTGGAATCTCCTTGAACAATAGAGTATGGGCGATATCTTTGACACGCATCCAGACAGTGCTATTAGCTACCACATTTCTATAACACAAAGCTTCTTCTCACTATTGCGCATGAGAGTAGCCATTATAAAACATGAAGTTTTAGGTGTGAAAGCATTCCTGGGACAGCTCTTAAAAATCCACCTAAGTTCCATCTTTAGCACTTCTAATGTGAATCTGGTGTGCAGTTCTTAGAAAGGAAAATTGTCAGTTGAGTCTCAGTGTCATTAACACAACTAGGTTTTGCTTATTTAAATCATTGCAATGTGAAGTTTTTGCAAGTATTGATGTTGTCAAAGTCAGTGAATTTTTAATTAAAATTGTGAAGCAACATGCTACTCCAAAGCGGCAGGGGCTGACCGGAAGTTTTAAAAATTAATTTTGAAGCAATTTAGTCACATAGTGTGATTGCTTGACACTGAAATGCAGTCCTTGTTACCATTGAAAGTAATATGTTTCAGTAGGTAAACTTAAAATTGCTACATTGTTAAAGGTATGCTCCTAACGCAGAGTTTCAAAACCATCCCTTTAGTGTTGTTGCTGCTTGTTACTTTATCGTAGTTTAATGCTTACCCCATTATTGTGTCACTCTTTTGTGCATCGTACCCAGTTCAGCTAGTCAATATCCTTTGCTATTCCTTCTTCCTTAACAGATTAATCTTTATCTGAAGGCTGAGCAATATCATAAATTGGACTACGCCTAACTACTTTGGACAGAAAAACTTTAAACAAGGTCTTAACCGTGTGATAGCGAACAGTTAGACACATTCTATGCCTTCGTATATTTTGAGTATCTTTCTTACAAATGAACATTTCTGACTTGGAGGATTTTCTTAGGTACGATCTGGGGTATTATTCATATGTTTTGAGAAAATTCAAATCTAATTGTGTGTTTGTTTAACAGGACAATAATTCAAATCTAATTGTGTTTGTTTAACAGGCCAATAATTCAAATCTAATTGTGTTTTGTTTAACAGGCCAAGTGTCCAATGAATCATCCTCCAGGAAATGAAATCTATAGAAAAAATAACATATCGTTCTTTGAAATAGATGGTCGTAAGAACAAAGTATGCACTGAAAATTGTGTCTTTTTTCTTTGATTAATTAATTGGGTTTGATGTACTGCTTGGCAATTGTGCCATTTGAAAGAAGTTGGTGATGGCTGCTTATATTTACAGGAAGACTTAAACCTGCACTTTATGTTTTAGAAAAGCACCAAACCAATCAGACATTTATTGTACCTTATTGTGTCTGTATGTATTTTTATTGTACTGCTGCTGTACCACATTCTGCATAATTTGCTTTTAAGTCTTTTTCTGATCTACATTGCTGGTTTGAGTAATTATTTGAATGGTTTCTACCACCTTCTGAGCAAACAGAAGTTGAAAAATCTGTCCTTCATAAAAACAATAATAATAATAATGACAGTGTTACCTTATGTTAAAAGCAATCATATTCATTAGTACAAATGAGTTTGTAAGTTTTTTATAATAATATTAATAATGATTGACAAACCACAGTAAGTAATATTGAAACATGACGGTACAAATTTCATGATCGTATATTTAACACATGTCTTGGCAGAGTGTTTGGTGATTGCTCATGCTACAGCTGCCTCTAGGGAGTGGAAGGCTGAGTCGACGTAGAGGTGTCAAAAACTGCATCTTTCAATGTTTATTTGCTCTTCAAGCCAGAGTATTACTATCTAGCTATTCCCCTGTCACCTATACATACTCTCTGCAATGTGAGGAAATGTTATAAATGCAAGTAAATTAATTACTGTGTCTTCGTGTCTTCCACCAGACGTATGCACAGAACCTTTGTCTTCTTGCAAAGTTGTTCCTTGATCATAAGACGCTCTATTACGACACAGACCCCTTCCTCTTCTACGTGATGTGCGAACTGGATTCAATTGGATTTCACATTGTCGGATACTTCTCAAAGGTAAGAACGTTGTTGGTTATGGTTGTTTTGTTGCATTATGTAAATATGTCTGATTGTGTAGCATGCAGAATGCAGAGGAAGATGACAGGAAATAGTTCAAGATGAAATTGAGATGCAGACATTTAGTGGAAGGAAGCACAAAGAGTGATGTTGGCAAGATTGAATTTAGTGAAATTTATTTGTTAGGAAGAGGAAACTGAAAGAATAGTCACAAAACAGTTGATGAAAGCAGATGAGTGTTATTGATAAAATGAAAATTACTCAGCTGAAAAACATGAAAATATTGCCAAAGCAGATGGGATGAAAGAGCTTTGATTCAGTACATAAATTAAGATACATCATCATCTGCCTTAAATGATTTCTGGTTATTAGCCACACACATTGGAGTTTAAAGTCTACATCAATGCTCATAAATGCAGCGGGTGTAGAATTACAAAAACTCCAATCTACAGATTCTACAAGCTGTTTGTAAGCTGTTTGACTTCAACAAATGTCAGTTAGAATGAGTGCTGCCTGTATTTATATCTCTTTGCTGTCTGTCATTCAGGAAAAGGAATCAACCGAAGATTACAACGTTGCCTGCATCTTGACTCTTCCTCCGTATCAACGCAAAGGATATGGCAAACTGCTCATTGAATTTAGTAAGGCCGGTCTTTCAAGGATCTTTTGTTAGATATGTAAGAGGCCTTAGTCAATGTCCTCTGTCAGAGGACATTGAGTTGACTGTTATTTGGAATGACATCATTCACATTACATTGCATCAAGTAACATATCATCAGAAACACCAGGCATTTTGTTGAAATGTATTGCAAATTAAATTAAAGTCAAAATCAATTATGTATCAATATAACCTCTGTAGTTACTGTTGTCTGTGGAGTGGCGTTGCTTAGCTGTTATAAATAAGATTTTCACGATCTTATATGAGTCTTCGTATGTATTTGCTCCAGCGCTTTGAACATCATTGCCATCAGAAGGTTTTAATTCGTAGGTTGCTGCATTATTCCTTAGTTCACAATTCTTCACATTCAGCATTGAAGACATGGGTGAAATTATTGAATCTTTGAATCCACCAGTAAAACAACAAAGGGATAGAGATGTGTCATCTGAATCTTCTCATTCACAAAACTTGCCAGAGAGGCATAATAATTATTTTAGACGATCTTCTGAATATATTAGTATTAGTGGATTGAGATTATAAGAGGATTTGTTACATGCGAGAGCAGACTTTTATGAGAACAATCATAGAGAGAAGAATGGAGAGCAAGAGGAAGACAACAGATGCTGCTGCTGCTGCTGAACCAGATGTTGATGGGTGAAAACAAGACACTAAAGGAAGAAGACCACCGTCGAATGGATTGACACCATTGGATGATTGAATCTGCTAGGGGCAAAGAATTCAGAGAAGAATCTGCAATAGATGGGGAGAAATTAGGATAGACCTGTAAGAAATCATCATTAGAAAGTACATGAAAGGTCAGAATTCATTAACATGTATATTAGAAAGTTCACATAATTCCAAATCAGTTATTGTTAATTTAAATTGGGCTTTGAGAAGTTCATCTTGATTAATGTATTAATCTGTGAAATTTAGGTTATGAGTTGTCAAAGATCGAAGGAAAGACTGGATCTCCGGAGAAGCCGCTGTCAGATCTTGGTCTTCTGTCGTACCGCAGCTACTGGTCGCAAACAATACTCGACATTCTGCTCGGTTTAAAACCTTCAGAGACAGGAGAACAACCAATGATTACCATCAAGTAATGTCTTTCGCTTCTGGTCCCTTGTAATTAATATATTTAGAAAACATTGGTTCATTTATATTCCACAGGAATATAAATTATATAAGGAATATTAAAAGAAAAAATATCTAAGGAATATAAATAGTTAAACTGTTGAGACCTTCTACCTTGAAAAGCACTTATCCTGTCATCTGCTTGCCAATGATGTTTTTGTTCTTCTACCACAGACATCTTTTAGCCCCAGGGCATTACATAGTTACTTGTCGCTATGAATGAATATTTCTTTATCACCTAAGATGAGGACCGTTTTTATTATAAGCAATATGTTTTAGTAAGGTAATTCAGTGTTGTGTTACTGTAAAGTTGTATGGCACTTGCTGATGGTGCTTACAGATAGCCCAAGTGATACAAGAAGTTCAAGCGAACAGAATCATCTATAATCAAGTAATGATGCTTGAATAAGTTAATGTTGTGCTGCATTGGTTTATCAGTGACTTTTATCACACACTTATCATTAGAGTATTAATGAGTGTGTTTTGTTTTCTTACGTACTGCAGTGAAATCTCAGAGCTTTCAAGTATCAAGAAGGAGGACGTTATATCGACGCTACAGCACCTGAATCTGATCAACTACTACAAAGGACAGTACATAGTGACAGTTACGAAGGAGGCGATGGATACTCACGAGAAGGCGTCGGCGAAGCGCACAATCAGAATTGACCCGAAATGTTTGCACTGGCAGCCGAAAGACTGGAACAAACGTGGAAAGTGGTAGCAGAGCTCTAATGTAGATTTGTGATTGATGTAATTATGATAGCGCTACCGTACACAGTTTGATTGGTTGTGTGACAAGTGCTGTTGGACTGATAAAGCTTTGGCATTGGTAAGAACTAGTACTGGCTTGTCTCGTGAGTTCCAAAAGTGGTATTGTAGAGACATGGTAGCCAATTACTGCAATGTATGAATTTCATTACCATAGGAATGAAGTAAACTTCTCTAAAAGCTGAATTTAGCATTATTTTGCTGGAATTGAGTATCTGTGTTAGTGTGTTACAAGATTAACCTTTGGTTTGGATTGGTATGTGATCAAAAAAATTAGCACAGAGACTGTTTTGCAGGTTAATTGCCTGGCATTTGTACTTTGTTACTTGTATCGGATAATTAATTTCATGTGATGATCTTGAACAGTTCAATATTCAGGACAGCTATCTAGTATAAACTTTGCTGCATGCAAGATTTTTAGACGGAACTCTGTATGTAGTGTGTTGGTCATTGGAGATGTGATGATTGGAAATTCTGTTGTCGTATTAACAACAAAGTGTCATCATATTGAATTTCAGGGAATATTCTTAATAGTTCCATACATCTGTTTTTGTATAGTGAGCAGGAGGCCAATGGGGCTCGAGCACATGCTATATATTTGAATGGGAAGCATGTCTTTTATAGTCTTCGTATTCATACTGTACTGACCCAAAGTGAAATCTCCAGCCGAGCCATAAGTCCATTTTCAGTTTCCTCACATTCTATAAGAAAACTTTCATCATCTGATGACTACTACCCCCTTTTAACTAATTCAAGTTTCGCTGGTGTCAGACTGTCAGTGCATTCACTATCGCCAAAAGTCCCTTGTCTTCATCACCCACCTTTCAGAAGCTGTATGATTGAGGTCAATAAAACGAAGCTAAGGTACACACGCGAATTCGTGCAATTAGTCCAACATCGTTGCTTTGCTGTGTGGTCTAACTTTTATATATCAGCCTGTGATGATGATGATGATGATGACGATGACAATGATGATAAGATGAGCTCGAAAACTGATCTATTACCATTTTGCCACCAGGAGATGAGATAAGTGAGGTTATTTCCCATTGCCTAACCTCACAGACAATTGCGGGTTAGCAACTTGTGGGTTAGAATCTGCTATGCAGTGTAGTTATTTGCACACTATTCTTATGATCAGTGATGCTGCATTGACGTAGTGAAAATGCGTTAGAATTCGTTTTCACACAGAAAGTTCATGCAAATTGATCTTTAGGTTCTCCTATTGACTGCTGCCCTATTAGGCAGCACAAAATGCACAGAAGCAAAATCGACATCACATTTGTGTATAACAATATGTACTGTCACTGCTATATTCATTAGATGGTATTGAAAAATACAGTATTGTAATACTCTAACAGACAGTCATTCTAAACACTTGTGATAATCAACCAAAAAGGTTTACACAGATGAATATGCTAATAAGTTCCTTTCAACTAAATGGTAATTGTAAACTCAAAACCTCTAAAGCACCTAAAAAAGCGAAGTCAAGGGAACTACTTTATTTGCAGGTGCTCAGTCAAGGGTGAAACCCAAAGTCAGCCAGACAGACAGCTATGGTGGGCATGTTTTGGAGTTGAAACAATTTGGGATTAGAGGAAGTGGAAGAATCAGAAAACGATTTTGTGAAAAAGCAGTGGTTTAGTTTAGAGTGAAAGATCTTTGGAGAGATATGGAAAGGTGAGACGTGGGGAAGCTTGTAGGGTGGGTTAGATATTTGTCTTAGTAGACCCAGTGGCGGGAGTTTGATCCAAAGATGTGGAGCAGATGCATGGCTGTAGAGTATAGATTGATCAACGAATTTGACCATGAACAAAACCCAATGGAGATCGGACAGCTGAGGTGTGTTGTAGGTTGATATGACTTAATATTCTATTCGGTGAGATATTTTGAGCCAGTGGAGTTATTTGAGAACAGAAGTGATGTGCATGGTGGTGTTTTGGGCTTTAGTGATGGCTCAAGCAATTCAATTCTGAACAACTTGGAGGGGGTTAAGTTTGGATAGTATCTGTATGTTCAGAAAAGTATTTACAGAAGGCCTAGGTAGCCTATATTATATAGTCCATTTAACTGAATTAAAGCTGTTGACTTAGCAATTGTAAATGCAATTTTGAAATCGAGCACATAGTGATGATGATCTTCGTTTATTAAATAGTCTGGAACTCTGGATGACACACCATATCGAATATAGGCCTATCGTAATCGTATTCTCGAGACTTCTACAGCGCCCACAAAAGCCAAGTCGCAGGAACCAGCTTATTCACAGGCGCTTAATCAAAAAATCGATAGGCAGTGGGTCAAGTACGGAGAGTCAGGCAGGCAGATAGATAGACGGCTAAGGTGGGTGATGTTTAGAGTTGAAATGACGAGGGATGTGAGAAGAGGAAGAATCAGGATAGGATTTGTGAAAGAGCAAAGTTATAGGTTAGCCTACATGAAAGATTAAACAAGCAAAGTCCCAAAACAAAATACAAAATTCTGCAATGGTCGCAGTAGCATACTGAATGTCGTTAGCATGAGTATTTATGCATTTGAAAAAGGACAAGTGTTGGCATAATGGAGACTCATCTAGTGCTGCCAGAAAATTCAACCTCGTAGTGGCTCTTCAAGAGCCCATGTAAGCTACAGATTTTTAAAGATTTTAATGAAACGATCTATTCTGAACGTTCTTCCGAAAATGCTTCTATTATGCCCATGTCTATTGCTCTCCAAAAACTCAGTATTTTATTAATTAAATATTTTTTCATTTACCATTACTTTAGCTTCAGGACGTAGAGTATAATTATTATCTGGTTTGGGACTATTGCGCTATAAAGTTACGTACATCGGACATATATTGGGCTTTATTCTAAAGTTGTGCAATTTTAGCGAGTGCATCGTAGTACGTGTTATTGGCGTTGTTGTTTGAAAGTTGGTTAATATTATATTTATTTGTAAATCTAGATTCTAGACAAATCTTCTAGGTTTTTCAGTTTATGAAAGTCAGATTCGAACTGTTTCACTTTCATCAGATTTAATGTAATTGAAGCGAGAACATCATCAGAAAGAGAAGATTGAAGGGGATGGGGCATGTGTGTACTCAAAGTGTGTACTATGGATGACTACGACAGATCAGACAAGTGAGGTGCAGCATGTGCTAGAATTCTGGAAGGAGAAGGAAAAGAGGAATATAGAAGACCACTTGAAGGAAACTGTCTGGAAATTGGCGGAATCGACTTGAGATGCCTGGAGAAGTTGTGGCATACATGGAGTATGGAAGGCAGAACCTTACGGCCTTGGTTCTGCGCTGTGATTGATTAACCTTCAATAGAGGGGGTTAAATATGGGGGCGGTTCGAAATAAGTAAGTAAGGTATATAAACAATAGTGATATGCTGCAATCCGGGGTAAAACTGTATTTTAGCGTATTTTATTCCAAACGCGTAAACTCAAAAAAAATAGCGTATTTAATTAAAACTGATGGAGAAGTTCAGTGATTTCGGTTCATTGTCAAATAGTACTTCAAGTAAGGCTTAGCCGAGACAAACAGCACTTCAAATAAGGTATAGTTCAGCCAAAGCAGACAAAATTTTCTCGAAGATTTGGCTTTCTCCTGCTTGGCTGCGAAATTCAAACTCATGCATATACGAAGTGAACAGTGCCCGGGTTAGCCACTGGAATCTACATGCACTCCGTTGTTGTTCATGATCAACATTTCGTAGACCCCAACGACAGCCGGAAAAGTGTTCTCCAAGTACCTCTATGGTACTTTCTATGAAAGTATTTACTCTCATGCAGAAAATTGAACCAATCAACCATTGTATGATCTTGAGTAACACTCGTCTCATGTCTGGTTAAGTTTTGTGGATAATCGAATGCGAAGCAGTAAATGATCAATATGATTTGTTGGAGGGGTAGATGACTTCGGGTGAAGAATGGTTGCAATGATTTTTATAACATAATACACAAATACACACGCTAAATAATAAAATACGCTAAAATACATGATATCGATTTTGAGATAATAAAATACGCTAAAATACAGTTTTACCCAATCCGGCAGGCCCAGTGCAATCGTGTTTGTAGGCGGTGTAAGACTGTAGAGCTAGAAAAAAGGCGTCACATTGCTATTGTTCTTAATGTTACACTTTTCCAACCCAAGGTGTTTTTCAAAACTGCATGGCCATTATTAGGGTAGAGCTTTGCATTAATCCATTGGTGACTGTGACCACAGTAAACTATTTGGCCGTCCCGAACCCAGATGGGAATAGAGAACTTGCTACCTTGAGAGGTCGACCACTTCTGCTCAAGTGAGTACTAACTAACAAAGTGAAGTATGTAATTATGAAGACTAGCTGTCTATCTGCGTTAACAATATGCCACCCCAGACTTCGATTTAATAGAGCACAACTTCCAGCTTTTGATATTTATTATTTCTATGGATTTATGTAGCACTACTTCAAGAAAGCTACTCAGGAGCACTCCCAGCTCAGCCACGGCAAAAGAATAACGACTTTATAAAACAAAATCTCGAAAGACAATTAACTAAGTGAGTGGTGTATTTATGAAATTGAAAGTTTAGCTTTGTACTTCTTCTAAAATTCTATAATATAAAAAAATTAAAGAAGTAAACTTCTATTTGGTCCATACCTGACCGAAGGTATCAAATTATGTCTCTGCAATGGATAGGAATGTTCTGAAACGGCTTCTTGGTCTGAAATGAGTTTTGTCACATGAATTGATGAACAGCTTGACCGTTCGTCAATTACTTGTGCCAATACTTACATTACCAACCAAATAGAAGTTTTTTTCGTATAATTTTTGAGCAAATACAAATTAATGTACAAGAATAGAAAATGATGCAATATTTAGAAAACTGGCAGGCGATGCAATACACTTATCAACAGATTAACAGCTGTTGTGTAAATATGAATAGACGCAGTGTTATATATATATATGATACATATATTATATATAAATATACATTTATGTAATATATAAACAATATAGTGCACGAAACTTTGAGGTAGTGACAGCGCTGTAGTTGGGAGCGCCTCTGAGTAAAGAGCTTGAAGGGGTTCTATAGCAAATACAAGAAAAAAAACAAATAAATAAAATAAATGTATATATTGTGACTTTATTTGTAGGATTTTCTTCAGCAATACAGGAATAAAGAGTTATGAATTCTGAAGAAAGTGAGCAACTGATAAACAATCTTTGTATCAGAAATCGGTACAAGGATCAGGTTCTTGATAATCGATGTCGTGAATTGCGAGCTGCACACGAGACGTTGTGGAAGTTGAAAAGACAATGCAGCTATTTGACAGAGATGCTTGATAAGAAGGAGAAAGATTACTCGGATGACACTGCAAATATGGAATGGAGTAAAGAATCGAGCATTGTCTTAGCAGGTAGCCACAACAGCTGTGATAAAAGAATATTGTATTCGGAAGTAAGAAAATGTCAGCAGGATGTATTGCAGATACATGGGCTTTCTGTGGCAAGCACTTCAGCGGATTTGAATGTTTCAAAAGGCATCAGTGATTGCGATGGTGAAAGTTTAAAGGTACCATCTCAAGCATCAGTGTTGCTGCTTGATGCATCAAAACCAAGTAACAGTTTACAGAATTTGACTGAAGAGCAGAGAAAAGATATAGAGTTAGATGTAATGGCCTTTGAAAAGGAGGAACTTCAGATGGAGCTAGCCTGTGTCCTTCAAGAAAAAGTTCGTGCTTCTGAGGATTGTGCATTGTTGAGGACGCAGCTGGATGTTTCAAACCAGCGTGTAGCAGAACTGCAGAAGCAGGCTGCTGAGAAAAGCTGTGATTTTGAAATGGTTTCCGGGAGGCTGTCCCAATGTGAAGAGCAGTTAAAGAGCTACAGCCAAATGGTTAAAGATCTTGAAAAGATAGTTCAGTCAAAGGAAGTGGCCAGAAATGAAAGTGACTCAAAGATAGAAGAACTCGAAGAGTTGTTGATGGTGCTCCAGAGTGAGAAAACAGAAGAAGCAGAGAGGACATGCCTTGAAACAGACGTCTCCAAACATCACTCTGACTTCAGGGATATGGTTCAAGAGAATGAAAATACGATTGGCCAACTGATGTGCGAAAAAGATGAACTTGACGATCGTCTGGCAAGCCAGAAAAATTTTGTGGTTGGCTTACAAAGTAGGATATCTGAACTGGAAGAAATGCTGCAGCAGTCAAACAAAAGGTTAGAAGGAGCAAAGGCTGAAGAATGGGCAAATGAGAGGAAGGAGCTCATGGAGCAAGTTGAGATACTTGGAGGTCAGTTTGCCCAACTTCAGAGTGAGCTGAATGGTAGTCAGCAGAGTGATGGGTTGCAGTCGCAGCAAATGTCGCAGTATTTTACACTTCAGGTTGAAAATTTGACACTGCAGACAGAAAAAGAAGACCTTGAAAACAGACTGAGACAATCAATTGAGGAATCTATCTACCTGAAGGAATGCAATAAAAAGTTGGAAAATCAGGTGAAATGTGTTGAGGAAAGTGCTGGCAAAAGTCAAGAGCTCTTAAAGCAAAAGCAACGGTTCCTATTTGAAAGGTCACAACTTTTGCATTCAAATGAGAACTTACAAAAAGAACTAAAGGAACAACACATGCTTAGAGCAAAGTCAAAAGATCAGATTAAACTTCTGGAGAGCCAGAATGCAGAACTGCTTGGTCAGCTGTTGGTATTCGAAGATAGAAATACAGATGTTGTAGGCCAGTTAAGACATCAACTAGAGATAGCAAACAAAGAAATTGAAGTCCTGACCTGCACATTAGCAGAATCATCTGGCTGTTTAAATGATCTAAAAGCACAAAATCAGAAATTGCAGTTGGAAAGTCTTCAAATCACTGGAGCCCTCGGAAGAACAGAGGAGGAGTTTCGTAAAGCAAGAACTCAGGATGTAGAAAGAATCAGCTTCCTTCAGACTAAGCTGGAAGAGGATCTTGAGGAAAGGAGGAACCTTCAAAGTGAACTGAAATCGACAAAAGTCAAACTTAGCATCTTAGAAAATGAACTTGAAAAAACATTTGCTCAAAATGTGAAACTAGATAATCAATTGACTACTGGAAGGAAGGAATTGGACGAAAAACGAAACTTAAATCTATTTTTTGAATCAGAAATAAGAAGGCTGCTTTCAGACATTGATCTTCTTAAGAGTACCACAATGGTAAAGAGCACACCTGTAGAATGTGGCTTGGTAGAAGACTTTTCGACACCATCTCAGAAACGCTTGAAACTGTGCCAAAGTTCTGAACGAAAGCAGCTCTCAACAACACAATTACTTCAGACGCCATCCTCAACTCAGAAATCACGACAGTTTGCTCCACTTCGAACTCTTCAAAAGGAAAATGTGAATAACTGTATAGTTGTACCTGAATCGCCACCTACAGATCGTTGTCTGGAACCACTTAACTACAGACAGGCCAAGACTCCTGGTAAACTGATCTCTGATAATTTTACAGGTCTGAATGTAATGAAAATTGTGTTATTTTTATGATAGATCAATGTTATTATGAACCAAGCCTCTTAATATTTAGAATTTACAATGAAGCACCAGTAACACATGCATTAATGATGAACGAGTCCAGTTGCGCACAGTGTTACCATGCCTCACGATGCCATAAGGGGCCATAAGGTTAAAACATGCAAGTGTATTGTACTTAGCAGAGCAAAGGTAAGATTTTAGATAATGATGTTCTGATATTTGCCAACTATACACTTTGCAGATAGGCAATATGTGTACACTGTACAGTACTGCTGTACCTCTCTCAAAGCATTCTTACTGGAAGTGTTAACTAATAATAATTATAAGGAGCACTGTACATTTATTGACAAAAATGAGTAATTTTTCACAAAAAGGTCATTTTTACTAAGGTTGTGGCCAGTTTGATTTCTGCCTTTCTTAGAACAGATTTTTTCTTTTTCATATCTATATAGGCTCGGTATCTTGTCAGTCTAAAGAAAAGTACGAGCCAAGCCTTCAGAATCAAGTTGCACACGAACAGGTTAGTTCTTTATTCTGAGGTTTTCTGTGCATAATAGAAAGTTCTGCATAGATCATTAACTTACATGCTGCATGAAATGATCCCTTATTTGGGGCATGACAGAGGCAAATGAAGCATGCAGGTTGAGAGTGAAGCACTTGAGGCTGGCTGGGGTCTGCATAACATGTAGTGCATGAAGTGCCTGAGCTTTTCTGATTGTTGGGCATATAATATGTGTAATTAGTACAAGTATGTTGGGAAGTGGCATCTTTTGCTCTATGCTGTTTCCAGTTGTGAAAACTGGATTACAGATCATATGAAATGGCGACATCACAGAATGTTGTAGTCTCGTGCTGTGACTGAACCCCATGCATAGCACTCAGTAGTCAAGGTCAAGTGACCTTCAGGGCTAATGACTCTGCCACAGTTTGCAATGTAACCTATGTTTTTTTAGATATTATTGAGAAGAACTTGGTTATCTTAGTTGAAATTTTATTGCCATTACTGGTATAATGTGTGTTCTAGGCTGCAAAGGTAAATACATTATGATTTACAGAAATTTTTGTGATAAGCTCCGTTTAAATATATTTTGTCATTTTACAATTTGTACTTCGAATTTGTGGCATTTGTTTTGTTATTGTTTTGGCAGCCTACATCTGTTGCTGAAGACCCTACAATCACACAGTCTCGTTTATTAGCATCTGGGACACCAGTCTGTTCAAAGCCAATGCCGTCTGCTCGCCGATCCCTCTGCCTGACTCGCAGGAGTAATCTGCCAAAACTATCTTTGAGGCCAACAGCAGATACAGGCTAATCTTTCTGCAAGTTGTGAAACATGTGGGACGAGCTTTTCAGTAAAATATACAATTTACAGAACTGCAGTGGAAAACTTGAGAAGTTCCACTTAATGGAAATGCACCATTGACAAGTTTTCTCTTAATGGTATTAAATGTTTGCTTGGTAATTTCAGTATCCGTGGTTTTGCAAAAACATAATCGTTTTTTATTCTTTTAAACTTGGTTTAATTGATGACTTTGTGATACAGTTGAAGTATATGGCTGATTTGTGCACAGTTGGATATTTGCTAAGCTGACAAATGTAATTCTTGTTTCTAGTAGATAGCATGCTTAATTATCAACAAACAGGTGTTGACATACCTGCTTGGTCATAGAGAGAGGGCTGTTTCAAGATTTCTGTACAATTGCTTCTTGTTAGTTTGGATAGTGAAGGAGAATGATGCCACCTGCCCTGGTAATATCACTATCTTGGGCTTGGCATATTATGCAATATGCACAGTTGCACACATAGACGGCCACAGGCAAATTTTTCAGGAAGGGCAAAACACAATGGCCACTGTAAAAATTTTACCAAGAACTTGAAAAAATGCAAAGCAGGAAATTAAGAACATGGTAAATATTTTCAAAAGGTTTCAAATGTACATTATTCCGTTTCACTTTTATCATTAGTATGTGACAATAGTATGTGCATAATTAATCAGTATAGAAGTGTAGAAAATTAAGTGCCTGAATGCCCTTATACCTTTCCATGCTGTTCTACAGCATTCAGATTTTAAAATAAGGGCATGGACGCCGTCCACGACCGTCCAGTCACACTTTAAGGCGAGTTTAAGCCCTATATATAATTAGTGCTTTAGTGCGAAGAAATTCATTAAAAACTAAAAAGTAGTAAACAAATAGGTAGATTTTCCAGGGGTCGTGCCCTTGGTGCGGGCACCCCAGTGTGAGAATTGTGGAAAAATAACTGGGGGGGTTGGACCATTATCCACTTGGAATTGGGGTGTAAAAAACATACTTTAACATGGGGCTCGAAGAAAGACTGGGAGGTCGAAACCCCCCCAACCCCCCGGCAATTCTCACCCTGGGGCACCCGTGTGTGCACATGCATTAAATGTTAATGTACAATTTTTTTAAAGCAGACATAAATAATATAGCTTATGCCTGCTTAGTTTTCAATCAATTGATTTGGTAGGATTCTTTACCACCGCCTGCTCTTTGAATGGCATTAGACATTTGACCTCCTTCATCACTCTGACCTGACAAAGGCCAAATCTGTCTGACCTTATCTCACAAATGTTATACAATACAAAACGATACAGCTGTAATTTGAAAATGTCCAAATTACAAAGCTCTGAAGTGCACATCAAAGCCTGGTCACTAGGGGAGTACGTTTTCAGTTTAGAGCAAGACAGTCTCATTAAGAGAGTTGCGAACATGAGTAGTTAGAGATTTAGGCTACAGATGGAGGGACCAGCAACTGCGAGTTAAGGCTGGCCAAAGACGTGAGTCACGTGACATGTACCAGTGAGCATTGTAGGCCTACTTTCCAGCAGATAGTTCCAATGTGTGACCATAGAAGATAAGTAGGAGGCAGATGATTTGTACATGGGGAATCATTGGGGATTGCCAGCTTGAAACAGCTACACTCACAGATAGTCTGTGGAGAGTGAAGAGCAGATCTGTGTGATCTGGTTTTGGTACGAGAGTCCACATCCACAACATTCTTGCAGCCCAATGCAGTATTCTAATTGTAGGAAACAGTGGACTCTCGGAAGACCATAGAGTAGAGTTTCAGTACTCAGCTCGCATCAGAATAAGGCAGTGTATCAATGTTTTGAGTCGAGAGCAGAGGGAAGCAGTCTCATTCTTGAGATGAAACAAGCACTCTCAAGAGATGGCAGCTGTATGAAGCAGTGTGTAGATCCTGACCAGTGGATGATGGATAGAATAGATAGCGAGTGAGATTCCAGCTGTAAGAGTTGATTGAATGATTCTCCAGGTTAAGTTGGATATGCATAGATCGACTTTGTGATCTCGTCAGTGCAAGCACAAAGTCTCTGCAGCATTGATGTCAGTGATGTTACAGTAGCCTACTCTAAACTAAATATTTAAATTAATCTTTGACTCTCATCTGTCTAGACTTATAAGTACAGATATGTACAGACAGACAGACAGACATCTACAGCCACAAACAGATCTCAGAGTTTGTAAGACCGCTGACGTATTTGCAATTTAATTAAAGACTTATAATTGCCGAATAAGCGGTTTAATATTAATAGGCAACATAGTTTTAGAGGAATCATTACTCTTGAAAAAAATGCATATCCGTTTCACACTTAAACACAGATGTCGAGCCATCGTAAAACTGCTTCTGATATTAAATACGGCACTTAAAATTTCTATAGGCAATTTTTCTCTTCGCAAATCATATTATTCATCGAAATGCGTGTGTAATATAATTTACTAAAGGAGTTTGTTATGCTAAAATACTAAGTTTTGGGTACCTCTATTTTCGCCCAGCGCTTTCCAGTTCCGCGTAGAGTAGGTCGAGTATAGGAGCTACAAAACTCAATTGTTCGGGCGTTGGGACAAGGCTGTGATCGGCGACGGCGTTGCTTGTTCGTCAGGTTTGAAATTTTCTTTTAAAACTAAACTTGTGAAAGTTTACTCTGAAAGACACTGCCATAAATAGCAAAATAGAAATCTCATCTGGCAAGATGCAATATCTGAGGCTATAATTTGTATGCGTTTGTGTATAGTTTTGCACGTTTATGCGGTGGCGTTTGCTGTTGTCCGTGGCGACTCGTTTTTTTAGTTGTAATACGGGGCTGTTAGAATATTATTAAAAAGAGGATTTGCCAGCGTGCGGCAATACATCTGCTTGGGCAGCATGTGGACTAAACATCAAAGTAACGCGATTCTTCGCGTTGTTACTGGTTATTTTGCGTTGCTACGCGAATTTCTAAGCTTGGTGCAATACCATCTTCTCAAATTGACATTGACTAGAAAAACCGTTCAAAGACAATCTAAATGTGTAGTTTTTAAAACATATATGCAGAATTGTAGACTGTTTATTAACTTTCTGACATTGTCCCGAATTCTATTGATGTTGATTGGGGGAAATTTGACAAGTTCAACCATAAATAAGTTCTGAACATATTAATGGAAGCTCAATGAGAGTTCAGGCTGAATTATTATATTTTAATGAGTGCTCAAAGGGCAGGAATCTTCAATTTTTGAAAGAATTGTGGTCAATGGTCATACATTTTTTTCACCTCATACTAGGGCTGCTAACTTTTCATTTTGGCAAATGTGTTCCGGGATGCCAATTTACACATGACCATGTAATGTAGCATTAATTATTATTATTATTATTATTACATAAATTTATTACGCGTGCAAGGTCACACCTAAGTGTGAATCTGAGGCGCGGATAGTTAGCCGCCGGAGGAAGCTGCAGTTAAAGGTCCATGTGCTTGAAAGCCAAAGAGAAATAGTGAGTTTTGACCCGTTTTGTGAAGGTAGGGAGTGAATTTGAGCAACGAAGAGAGAGTGGAAGTAGATTCCATTCTTTGGGAGCAGAGGCATGGAATGCACGCATGCCCATAACAGTTCTGCATCGAGGCTCAGCTAAAAGACCCATGCTTGATGATCGCAGGCAACGAGGAGGAATGTAAGGAGTAAGCAGTGACTGAAGGTAGGGAGGTGTTCCGGTAGAGAGGGATTTGTAGGCTGGCAGCCCTACCTCGTCTGTGCCAACGCTAGCAGATTTTGTGTGTACTTCATTTATAATTCTGATTAATAGTATTGGACGTAAACATATGAGCAGTATTTAATGTTATTCTTTTTAATTTTGCTGGTACTTTAGGTCTTAATGCTGAAAGGTTTCACTCTAACTCGGCGGGTCTCTGGTGGCAACAGGCGAGTTCTATTGAACTGGACAGTCTTTCTTGTTCGGTCGTCATCGGCAACTGTCTGTCTCTCGCATGCTACCTCTGTTCTAACATCCACACCCTGCAACAGCAGCAGACCCTTTCCGAATCCTGTCCGATATCCGAAACTGTTTCTTTCCATCCGTGCATTTGCCCGGCCTTTTGTCTCTGACGGTGATTTGGACGATATGGCGTCGAATCGCTTCGCCTGTGATTACGCCCGGCTGGGAACATCGAGCTGTAAAAAGTGTAAGCAGAAATTGGAGAAGGGTGGGCTGAGACTGGCAAAGGTCACCGCGAACCCATTTTCGGACGGTGAGGGAGACATGAAGCAGTACTACCACGCAAAGTGCCTGTTTGAGACGTTCCTGCGAGTCAAGTCGACGACGAAAGTTATAGAGGATCCAGATGATGTGGAAGGATTCGAAGAGCTGAAGGATAAAGACAAAGATATGATTAACGAACTGATTAAAGGTGAGCTGTCTGTTGCCTGCATGCACACTGACCTTGCTGATGTCAGAGTCTACATTGTTGTGGTGCTATTGCATTTTACAACTGCTATGTTCAGATACTGGCCTAGTTAGCTACACCGGTAAGTGCGAGCTGCATTCGTCTGTTGGTTGCAACGGACTGCGGTTCAAACTCCGGGCTGGGAGTTGACATTCAGAGATTTAGATATCTCGGGCTAGCACGCATGGGACGCGGTGGCGTAAGCTGCTGCGGAGCGACCTTGGGCAAATTGCTTACCCATCATTGTCTGTGGGGAAGGCAACGGGAAACCACCTCACTCATCTCATCCCCAGGGGCGTAAAGCCAATGAACCTGCCTTCGGGCAGAGCACCATCATCATCATCATCATCATCATGTTCAGATGGCAGATTTATGGATTTTAAAGATCTTGGATCAATTGTGGGTGCCTTAGTATTGTTGTTTTTGTTATTAGTTTTTTACCTGACGTCCAACTGGACCCTTGAGATTTAACAAATTTATGGATAGCATGTTATTACTATTGTTGTTATTACTTGGTACTTTTAAAAATTACATTGCAATAAAACAGATACTGTAATGCATTGCATTAAACTGTGTAGACCTGATTTATTTAATCTGAATTTTTTTCTGTAGACCTGAGCCTCCAGAGGAAAACACCGAAACGAGCTACTCCCAAGAAGGCTCCAGCAGCAGCAGCAGCCAGTGCTAAACCTGAACCCATGGACACCGCAGATGTCAGTGAAGCTGCGGAAAAGGACAACTCCTTCCGCCAGTTTCGGAAGCTGTGTGCTGACCTTGACGAGGAAAACAGCCATACTGGCAAAACAGCAATTGTGAAAAAATACATCACTAAAGGCACAACAGGAGGTAGTTTGTGGGAGTTACATTATCATCTATAGTTCTATACCTATAAAGTAGAATAATAAATTATGTATGTTACTATATTTGTAGTTAAAAATCTTCTGATCCACACAACCTATTGTTCCCAGACTTTACAAAAATGCTTTTTAGCAATTAGCACCCAATAACAAACATAGTGGGTTTGCGATCCAAAATCTGACCTTTTCCGAGTTTGAAACATTTTAGATTTCTATCCGAAAGTTAACTCAGTTTTTAATCCGTCATAAGATGTCCAGAGTTGGTGAGACTGCAGTGGTAGCATGTGGCCGAATAATAAATATTGCGTTCTGATTCACCAGCTGTTAGGTTTTAGATATGAAGATTCGCTATCTCTGGGAGTATAATGTAATCACCGAGTCAGAACCTTTGAGTTTAACATTACCTGGGTTAGCCTCTTTCATGGTTTAGTGGACCTTGGTAAATGAATAACAGCACAGTCAGGCAGTTCAAGAAGGATCCTATGATCATGGAAGCTTACAGAGGTGTCTTATTTTGGAAGGCTAAGAATGTTTTTTATATTTTATAAAGATGTCTTGGCATTTTAAATGTTTTTAGTGGGGTTCTCATTTGAACTTGTTAGTAAGGTGTGTGGTAAAATGTATATTCTCATTTTTATATGGCAGAAAGGTGTGTTGTAATTGGGAGATGTTAAAATGTGTTGTCATTTGTACATATTTGAAACTTGCTGTATCGTTTGGTTGGGTTAAGAGCTTTCGTGTTACAAGTTTTTAGGTTGAAATGTGTGTTGTCGTTTGATAAGGCAAAACAGTTTTCTGTCATTTCTGCGTTTAAACTGATGTCCTGTCATTTGTAGATGGTTTTTATGGTGACCTTCATCTGCTGCTGAAGCTGCTCCTAGCAAGTGTCATCAAGACAAAATACAATCTGAAGAGTAAGCAACTGGTCAAGCATTTCAGCCAGGTATGCTTCAACCACTGATTGTTGTAAGTTATGGGTGCAGGTGGTAGAAGATAGCAGCTGGTCAGGCAGTATGTGACCATCGTCCACCAGGACAGCGGCAAAGATGTTGGAATCTGCCTTAGCACATAGCTGTTCAAAGGAGAGAGTGTCCTTGGGGAGGAAATATAATTGAATTAAGGGGTACATGATAGAATGGAGCCGATCCTGATCGCCTTGACCATTAAAGCTCGACCAGGGGGATATAGCATCCTGGCCAGTGTTGCGGACCTAAGTGCCACTTGATAATCTTGATAATAAAATCCTTCACAGGCATTATCCTTTTGAGCAGTTGCTACACCACTTAAAAATGACTCATGCTATCCTGAGAACAAATGTGAGAAGACCCACATTTCATCTTCCAAAAGACATCGTTATTGACAGATCGGGACCTTGATGTCTGCTTTAACCAGACAAATTAATAATTTTGAAATGTTTATTAGATCTATAGTTTATCCTGCATCAGTTTCTGTCTGTTTCTACAGATATTTAAGACCGATCAAGATGAAATGGTTGAAGACCTGGATCAGGGCGATGCGGCCGAAACCGTCCGTACATTCTTCGAGAAAAGTCGCGCCTGTCCGCCAAAGACGAAGAGCACACTGAGCATACAAGACGTGAGTTGCATCGTATTTGACAGCATCTTGGGGATCATCCATTAATGACACCCGCGCAGAAGGGTTCGCCCAAATACATGCAGGTGATGAGGGTTGGGGGTCAGTGTGGAAGCCTGGATGCATGCAGCGGAGATAATGTCAGATCTGCACATGTGAGAAGAGAGAGGTTCAAAGCTTTTGTGTGAGACTCATTGCACTGTTTGCATCAATTTAATTCATCTAAACTAAAGGCAGATGTACACATGTTGCAATTTCTTAAGCGTATTTTGAGAAATTCTCAGATGAGCGTTCTGTCTGGCAGAAGAACGGGGATCTTGTCTGCATACAAATAATCATGCTCACGAAGCTTGAATAGCTATAACAATCACAACAGAACACCTTTTGCTCTTCTGTTAACAATGGCAATAGAATACCTTTTGCTCTTCTGTTAACCCTTTACCGATTGAATGAGTTATATGATTTCCCATTTCATTATTTTACTACACTTTGTTTGGTGAAGGGTTAAAGACTTCCTGTGATTAAACAGTAGGTTGTTGATTTTTATATTAACAACAATAATACTGATTGCGTTTGAGTTTGTAGAGGCGCCTTTGTAACGGCATGTGCTGTGTTATGGCGCCGTAGAAATTGTCATCATCATCATCATTATTATTATTATTATTAACTATTGGGCCTCAAATACTGAAATAAAACTCACCATTATTGAAGCTTATGCCCTTCTAGATTTTTCTACCCTAGAGATTATTTCAACCGAAAATAAGCCACAATTATTGTACATAGTAATAATATAAGGAAACACTTTATTGGGTGGTTTGGTCTTGTGCCACTCAACCTGTAGTCTGAGAGTGATGAGATTGATTACCAGGCCGTGTAATGATGACTGGAAGCACAATATGCGTGTTCTCATTTCGATATGTTAGATCGTACTTAAAAAATATCAAATTTGCCATGTTTTTTACATTAACTTAAAACAATGTTATTCAGTGATACTTAATACTGTGTTTATACATGATAATCGATTTTGAACATGCAACGACAGCAAAATCATATTTGTGGATGAAGCATGACAGTGGTGTGAAATTTAATGTAGACTTAACAGGACATATATGAGCTGATGTTGAAAGGCACTGGTACGTGGTGTAACTGGTAATACGTAATAGTCTGGTATATACAATTACCAGTCGACAGAATAGGAAAGTTTGGGAAGCACTAGGCTAGTAGATAAGGGATTGAAGTAGAGGGATATGATGATGGTAATAAATAGTATTTTCATGAATCGTTTTTGATTTTTTTCTTTTCTAAATTTTACAGGTGGATGGATTTCTAAATGAGTTGAGTCAGTACACCCGTGATGATGACCAACAGAAGTGCCTTGGAAAAATCGCCAAAAGGTATTGACTTCTATTTTGGCCAAACTTTATGCCTTCATATATTTTCACTTTCCACCTCTCAACAAGACAAACTTCTTGTCCACTATGCGCGTACTTCTATCAGGCAGCGATGCACTTTCTTTGTGGCTGGCCCTGTGGTTGGGAATGGGCTACCTCCATACCTGTGCCTACTGTCAAGTGTCCACTCTGACTTAAAGTTGTTCTCTTTAGTTAGCGTTGGGTCGGGAGCGCTCCTGAGTAGTAGCCTGGAAGGGGCACTATATGAATGAATGAATTAATTAATTAATTAATTAATGAATCTTGTGTGATGTGTTCTGTCATCCTTTCTTGAAATGCATGTATTTGGTTGTTTTGACTGTGCTTGAGGCAGGTTAGTTTGGCTAGAGCTATGATCTATAATTCGTGTTATCAGCTTGGTTTAGAGAATGGTAAGGAGCGGTTGCAGACACATGGTTCTCATCCAACTGTGTTCTTGTGGACATAAATCATTTCATTGATGGAAACGGATGGCTTGGCTGCTACATCTGACCTAGCATAGCTTTCTATATTTGCTATCTAGATCTTATCCTTTGAGTAATTACATTAGGGCCATAGATATCCTTACATTGAATTAAATTAGATTGCAGTACTAAGGTTTGCTTTTTTCAAAGTACAGCGCTGGACAAGTCTGCTTACATTACGACATGCTGCGATGATTGTTGTTTTGTGCAGAAGTACGTCGAATGATCTGAAGATGATCATACGTTTGATCAGTCACGACCTGAGAATCAACTGTGGAGCTAAACTTGTGTATGGTTCAGTTCTTATGAAGTTTAGAATATCAACGTTTTCTTGCATAGCAGCAAATTACCAACCTTGTGTTTGTTGCTAGATATGTGTTCTTTTACTTACCTAAGTAAAAGAACACATCTCTGGAGGTAGAATACTGTGGATATAGTGTGCATGAAAACAGCTATTTGAAAGTTTCTATTTGGCAAAATTTAAGTAATCTGAGTTCAAGTAATCTGAGACCAGTGTAGTGAATTAATGTGCTATTATCTATTAAACTAATTTATCTCTATGTTAGCCGTTAATTATAAGTAGAAGTTAAGCTAGTTAATTTAATACTGGCGTTGGATTAGTTATTTAATCATTTGGTGAATTAGATTCATATAAAATGTAAGGACTAGAAACCAGAAACCTAGAGTGTTAGTGGAATGCAGTGCTGGCAACTTAACATTGATTACCAAGGTATCTACGTCAACAGATTTCGTTGGGAATCAAAAGCCAATTAAAACACGTAAAACGAACTAACGGATAAAGTGAACGTCAGAGGCAGTTTGGAGAATAAAGTTTGATTTCCGAGCTGAACGCTAATGGAGAGGGACGCTTTGTTGAGACAAGCATTTCCTAAGTTGAATATTAGTGGCCGGGATGAGCAGAACTGAACACTTGCGATAGAAAATTGAAGTGTTGCAACTGGAACGTTTAGTTACGGGACAGAGTGTCATTTGGAGGGATTCTGCGTTCTCGTGTAGAACTATTCGTCGATTGTGTGGTGTTTGGTGATTTGAACTGTGGAGAGAAGAGCGTGAAAGTCGTTGGTGTGCATTGGTGATTTGAACTGTGGAGAGAAGAGCGTGAAAGTCGTTGGTGTGCATTGGTGATTTGAACTGTGGAGAGAAGAGCGTGAAAGTCGGTGGTGTGCATTGGTGATTTGAACTGTGGAGAGAAGAGCGTGAAAGTCGGTGGTGTGCATTGGTGATTTGAACTGTGGAGAGAAGAGCGTGAAAGTCGTTGGTGGTGAATCACTTTTGGTGATCTGGAACGGATATGGTCGCTAGCTTTGCGGCATATCTCATCAATTCAAGTACGATATCTGGTGGTGTGAATTACATAATTATTGAGGTGACTTGGTTCCGCCTGGATCAAGATTCTTCTCTGGTGATTATTTCCCTCATCATACACGAAAGCACTTGGTTTCTTCTACACAGAAATTCTGAAAGATTCAAGACAGTTTACGAGTGGCTAAACATTGAAGAAGAAACTCATCTGTCAAGTGAAGCTAAGAAAATAATAAATATGTTAAATAATCAACACCAAATAGGTAGTTAGGCTACTGCATTAATGTATGTTCACAGTATTGTTTGATTACAATTTTTCATTATCAAAACTGGTTCTCTTTGGTCAGGCTACTTAGATGTCAAGTAATACTTCAAACCTGAAAATCAAGGCATGAATGTCATTAGACTATCACAACCAGCATGAGTTATATAAGAAATCCCAGCTATGGTGCTTCCCACTCGCATAGAACTGTAGGATAACTTGTGGAATCTAAGCTTATAGTTGGGCACCCATTTCTAGTTGCTGTGTATAATGGGTTGGGTAGTTTAAAGAGTAATATAATTCTAGATTAAGAATGTTTTGAGAGTGATTAATGTATCGTGTATCGTGATATTTTTAAGGTACATTGATACATTAAGATACAATTGTTTGGATACATAAATGCATGTATGTATAATATAATTGTAATCTAACATTATGTCTATGATACATATGTATGTTTATGAATATTTATGTATAGTAATCTGACCATATGTATATGTTTGTGCATAAAGGCAGTTATGTAGTTCGAACAAGTGCATACTTTTTTGTGTCTTTAAGGCTGGATGCATTGGATTCAGAGGCGTATGAAGCATTCAAAGCATCTCGGGATCTGAAGGACGTCGTTGACCGAGTGATGAAGTCGAGAGAAGAGACAAGCCGAGGCGGAATAGCGAAGAAGCTCAGCGTCCGTGCGAATCTCATGACTGCGGTTCAACCAATGCTCGTACGTTGCCTTGATTTAACTCTTTACCCGTTCATTTTTAAATTTTAAGGCCGTTTTTATGTCAAACACTGTTGTCAACTGGTGTTGCCTTGGTATTATGGAGGAGGGGGATATGGGTTCGAGTCTCTGTTGAAGTGGTTGCTGCGTAGGAACCGTGAGCAATTCTTCGCAATTGCTCAGCACTATCGATTACTGCTTGGTCATTAGATAGCGGCAAATGACTATCTACGTCCAGTGACTTGACTCTAGGGTTCCATCATTTTATGCTTTGTGCATTAGATGCTGATGCAGTTGATGTTGCTGTTTGCAAGTGATTGCAATTGCATTAATGTGACTGATCACTTTGAGCTGACGGTTGACTCCATCATGTCATTGACTCACTTCTGTGGGCCATGTGCAATTTATTTTACTTTTGAAGTCGGAATATCTATAGAATCTGATCTCACTTAATTGTTGTTTTGTTTGGATGTGTCAGAAATCATTGGAACAAAAGTTAAATGATTGTTGTTTTTAAATTGATTTGGTTTTCCTTAGGCAGAGGCTTGTAAGTCGGTGGAACAGGCGTTCAAGAAATGTCCTAATGGTATGTATGCTGAGATCAAGTATGATGGAGAGAGAGTCCAAGTACACAAGCAGGGTGACGATTTTCTGTACTACAGCCGCAGTCTGAAGCCGGTTCAGCAGCATAAGGTACAGGGTTAATGTCACCAAGTGAACAGTTAATTATTATTAAATAAAAAAAATTCTATGATACGTTAAAGGATTTAAGATAAGAATGTTGCATAATCAGCTGAACAATATTTCGCCGATCTTCTATATCTGGAACAGTATGGGATGCAGAATTGATCGTTTTTGTGAGATTTGAAGCTGCACCTCGCGAATCGAGCAGTTGCACATCATAGTGAGAAACGGGGAGGGATAAGTTCTATGAACTCATGTACCAGAGACACAGGCACTAGATCGGGTTTGCACTTTTTCGGTGCAGAGGTTAGGATAAGTGCATGAAATTCGGCACTTTTAACCTCATGGATGGTGTATGTAAAGTCAGAGGCAGTAGGTGGATAATCAGGCGGCGAAGTCGTGGAAGTCACACATGGATTTGATCTTGGCAGTCATTCTCTCCAATAATGCGTCAGCTATGAAGGATGGTGTGTGCGTCTGATGGATTGATGAAATACTTGTAATGTATTTGCGGGGCGCGGTGGTGTAGTGGTGGCGTTGTTGCCTTGAAGCTGGAGGGTTCGAGGTTCGAATCCACCTCAAGTTGCCGCGTAGGGACCTTGGGCAAGTCCTTCACTCGCAATTGCTCAGCGCTTCGGCGTGAAACTTCGATGCAGTGTCCGCTCTGTAGTCGGGAGCGCCTCTGAGTAGCAAGCTTGAAGGAGCACTATAACAAGTGCGCATACAAATAAATAAATAAATGAATACACATTTTTAAACAATCTGCCTTCTGTTTGAATTTCCGAAGGAGCTGAAATGGTTGTCTTGTTTATGTTCTTTTCAGGTGCAGCATTTTAAGGATTTTATTCCAAAAGCATTCAAAAATGGTGCTGATCTTATCCTGGACAGCGAAGTTTTGCTAATCGACACGAAGACTAGCAAGCCACTTCCATTCGGTACCCTGGGCGTTCACAAGGTAAGTGAGGCACTTTTCATGGGATTACGTTTGTGTTTCTTTTTTCTGATGACTTCATGATCAGATAGACATAGCATCAGCAGACTGATAGAAAGGCAGGACATCTAGACAGGCAAATAGTAAATAGACATGAGCATAGAGACAAATAGAGTAATAAACAGAGAAAAATACAAACAAGCAAATAGGCAGACAGAAAAACAGACAGAAGGACAGACAGATAAATTGGCAGACAGAGATTCAGGCAATCAAACGGTCAAACACCGATGAAAGACATGAGCCAAAAGTTGGTTAAAAAAAACTGAAGATGTTGTTGAGAATGGTTTGACTGTGGTAAGCATTTTAAAAAAGAGATAGTTTAATAAAAGCTGAATAGATTTCTTAAACGTGGCTTCTGCCGACACCCAGCTACGTTGTTCGAAGTAAACCTAATTTACTCTCAAAGTAATGTAAAGTGATGTCAGTAATTTATGCTTGGAAAGATGTTACATTAGTTGCTGTTTTTCTGTCTCAAACGACTTTATGCACAGCCTGAATCAACTCCAATCCTTGTGATTATTTGCTTTGTTGAGCTTCTAAAGCTTCGATGTTTCTTGGTTTCTTGTTTTCCAGAAGGAGAGGTTTAAGGACGCAAATGTCTGTCTGTTTGTCTTCGATTGTCTACATTACAATGGGGAGAATCTAATGAACAAGTAAGGTTCTTCAGAGCAATGGAGATATAGGTTATTAAATGGAATTTTTGGTCAAGTTGGGGGAAAAGTGGTTGATAGCTGATGTGTAAGAGAGAATGAATTTTATGGTCTTGTAAGTTAAGCGAGTTGCATGCATGAAACTGGAAATTTAAGAACCTCTGGATTTGCTGCAGTTGACATGAACAATATTCCACTGAGAAAGTCTTAATCTATGACCACAAACAGCTCAAGAAACATTCTCGGCTTATCCAAGTCACTGCATTTTTACTTGTTAGCCATGTTTGAGAAACTATAAGCAATTCCAAAATGTGTTTTTTAACTTTTGGAATATATTCATTCATACATAGTTACATGTGTGCACGTACGTACATACGTACGTACAGGTGTGCAATTGTGCATATATGCGTCCATGCATATTCTTTGTCTGTGGTTGGGCAGTACATTTTATTAAGTGACTTTTGTAGACTGGACATTGTATTGTATTTAGTAAACTGCATTGGGTTAAGGTGCCAGTGTCACTTTATTTCTTCTTGTTTTAGGTCAGTGAAGGAAAGACGTGAGATCCTGCTCCAGAATATGGTTGAAATACCGAACCGAATCTTGTTCTCGGAAATGCAGCACATCACGGTAAATGTTATTTAATTTCTCATTTAGGCACTTATGCTATTCATTCATTCATTCCGAAAACTTATATAGCGCCCCTTCAAGAAGCCTACTCAGAGGCGCTCCCAGTCCAGCCACAGCTAAAAAGATAGGTCTTGAGCAACTTGTAGAAAGCAGGCAAATTATTGCGAGGTAGTAAGCGTAGTGCAAGCGGGAGCCCATTCCATGGGCTATGCTATGCTGCATCATGAATTTATCTCAGTATGGGAGTCTGGCCAATACCCAGAAAGTAGTTAATAGGTATTAGACATTCGTCTTATGTATGTTACTAAGGTTCTGTCCACACCAGCCTAAGCGGTTCTAGAAGGTTATTTGCAAAGAGAACTTCATCTGTAAGCCAGCCGTGATAAGATGATTGGAAATTTCACACTGAGACTGGTAGTGGGACAGTGAATATTATTGCAGCCATGCTTAGAGGTACTGAAGAGTTGCTTTATGCTTTAGTATGTCTCACTAACGCATACAGAGGAAGAGTTCTTTTGTATGTCTTTCTTTCTTAGTTTACTATATTTCTTTTCCTTTTTCATTTGTGTGATGTTGAATTTGTGTGATGTTGATGCTTCCCCTGTTGAGGTTCAAAAGGTGAACTGGATTTTCGTTACTTTGAATTTGTTGCTAAGATTAATGGATGTTGTTTTGAGTAAGATTGAGCTTGTGTGTGTTTTCTACTGGATGCTTTCTATTTAGGAGGAGAATGACCTTGGTGACCTGATGATGAAGGTTTTTCGAGAAGGACTCGAAGGTCTCGTACTGAAAGACGTCGATGTAAGTTGGCTTTTACTGCATTTTAGAAGATTGATTTTGCCATGCGGAATTGACAGTTCGCCTCCTGAAAATTATTGTGGTCTATCATATATATTTTGGTGAAGCTGAAAAAAACCACGTCAAAGTTTTGTCGATGTTTTAGAACAGGAATTCTAAATTGTATTGTGTTACAGTACAGTGCGATCATTTTTAAGTTCCTGCTGGTGACTTGTTTTGAAAAAGAAAATACTATAGATGTTGATGAAAAAAAGTTTAAAAAATATAGAAAATGCCAAAAATGCAGGTTGAAGCAATATGATTCCAATGGACTTAAATTTACAGAGTGAATTTAACCATGTAAAGTCGTAAGCGAAGTGGTAATGCTCTTAGTTAAAATTCGCATTCTATTATTTTGCTCTATCTCACATTGTGATTAGACTTCGCTCTAACTTAGCATGTTCTCAAGTAAAACAATGGTAGAGCATTTTGTTAGCCTATTGTTTAGTGAACTTTGTTGTATTTTTACGAAAACAGCTATGATTGGATGTTATTCATAGAGCATTATAATATCAACTGTTTTTAGAAAATATGACTTCATAAGAATGAGATAAATATTTTTTGTCATATCTATGAAACCGCTGCTTAAACTTGCTGGCATTTTAGTCTAATGATAGAGCAAATGTTCCACCGAAGAAACTCATAGGAAACTCTGTTTTAAGCAAAAAATCATAATAGAGCATTATGATTTGCGGGAGGCAGGTTGTTCAAGGCATGGTCTGTGAAACAAGGTTTTCTGGTATTTATTTTAATGTCTTTTCTTTAGTCAGATGTAGGAATAAATATTAGTTTGCGAGTCTGAGGACCATTAGTTTCTGCTTGAGTTTGTATGTACAATTTTACATATATGTATCGAAGTATTTATATAGCACCTTTTTCAGCATGTTAAATTCGAAAATGTGTTGATTGTCTCACGAATTTCTTGCTTTACTTAACTTGCCTTCCGTCAGAGTTACAAGGTTTTTGTAGGACAAATACCTCAATGCTTTAATATTGCAAATTGTTAATTTGGTTTGAGTATGCCTGTTTGATGGTTAAACTAGGGTGTATACGAGCCCGGCAAGCGTCACTGGCTAAAGGTCAAAAAGGACTATCTAGCTGAGGGTGCCATGGCTGATTCTGCAGACCTCGTGGTTCTTGGCGCCTATTTCGGCACAGGAAGCAAGGGTAGGAAACGTCTACTCAGTCTGTATTTAGTTACGGCATTTTCATAGATGGACTGAATGGCAGGATTGCTGGTCATGCTTGAGGTTTATTGTTTTTACAGTTGAATGGTTGCAGGATCTACCGAACTTCAATCTGGCTCCTTTGATGGCTTACGATTTACTGTTTCGATTTTGCTTCATGTGACTATCGACTGATGTCGTGAACATTAATTGTAACATTTGACATTATAAAAGTCACTGGATTAGATTGGGTTAGGTAAGGCGGCAAGGATCCAAAAAGAGTCATTTGCTGTACAGCTATTTATTTACAGCTTTTTGGTGTATGCATCTATTTATTTATTTCAATTATTTTTTTTATCAAGCTAAGTACCTCCAGTCCCTCATCTTTGTAGTTTAATACTTCACTTTTTATTTTGTTCATTGGGCAAGTAGTTGATTTATTTGAGCGATCGGCTTGTGACGAGGAAATAATTGGTTCCAGCCTCTGTTGATGCAGTCATTGTACTATGTATGTCTACTTTGTTTATAACGCCCCTTCAAAATTTCTACTTGGAAGCGCTCCCGACTACAGTGCGGACACTGCATCAGAGTTTCATGCTGAAGCTCACGAGCAGTTGCGAATGAAGGACTTGCTCAGGGTCCATACGAGGCAGCTTGAGGTGGATTCCCTCCGGCTGCAAGGCAACAAACATACCCACTACACCACCATGCCTCACATTGCGCGCTTTAGTGTAGGGAGCGAGTGAGCAAGTCGATTACTCGTGGTTGCTCAGAGCCATCGATGTTCTGTGACGTGGTCAGGTGTGCGGTTCTGAACTTGGGTGGAAGCAGTGCAGTATTTTATTGCATGTGTTGAATTTTATGTTACACGTCGCGTCAACGTTTTGTCTGTTCTTTTTAGTTTATTAACTTTATTCTGGTCTCTTTCTGTGATTTTTTCCATCAGGCGGAATCATGTCCATATTTCTGATGGGCGTTTACGATGAGGACAACTCAAGATGGCTGACTGTGACGAAATGTGGAAGTGGATTTGATGACAAGACACTAGACAAACTGCAGAAGGACCTCAAAGTTGTGAAGATCAGCAAGGTAGGGCCCTGACATATTTACACGGTGCATAGGTAAATGGTAAGTTGAACTAATTCCTGTGTAAAAAGTCTATAGTTCTTCTTGCTCAATCAAAAATTTTATAATCACATTTGTCCAACCTAGTTGCTTTTAGTTTAGTCAACTTGGCCGTGACCTATTTACATGCCAATATATACGATTGACTTTGACCTAAATATGATCCATATAATTATGTCATGATAGGCTATGACAACTTGTACCTTTATGTCAGGTTATTACTACATTAAACCAACGCTGTAGCCAGGATTTGATTTCGGGGGTGTTTACCAACTTTTTCAGCCAGATGTTCTGACAACCTTTTTTTAGTTGTCAAAATTTTTGATGACCTTTTTTAATCATCACATGTTTTTGTAGGATTTTTTGCTTGAAAACCGTTTTCCACAGCTTACAACGATATCATTTTATGGTTTTTTCTTCTAAAATCGCGATCTTCTGTGGGTTCTGGGCGGCCAATACATTGCACACTGTGGTTCTTACATTATGTGTTAGTATATTATTATGCATTATATTATTTTTGCATTTTTCATTTCAAGGGTGTTCAAACACCCCTTGCCCTAGCTACGGCCTTGCATTAAACAGGGTTTATTCTAATTACATCTATTATGATTTGTTTATTAGGAGTTCAGAGGTGTGTGGTTTTTTAAACAGGATGCTTCAAAAGTGCCTGCCTGGTTGAAAGTGACAAAGACGCTGGTTCCAGATTTTGTCGTCAGTGATCCAAAAGTAAGTTTTTAGTTTTTTCTTGTTATTATTACTAGATGTTTACCTAACCTTAGATGGTTAAAAATATTAGAAATTTATCCAACCATCAGTAAAATGCGAAGATTGTTAAAAAGTGCACGAAAATTTTGACAAAGAAATTCCTTTGTTGATGATATTGTATACTCATGCAAAATAAGAATATTGGACAGCATGAATTTTTGACTATGTGCAGAGTCTTATGTCGATAAGTAAGGACACTTGGAACATTAGTTATTAGCTTATAGATCCTCAATATTCATTTAAAATTATGTTGCTTTTAATTTAAATAGCAAACTATTGTGCTGAGATGATTTGACAGTGTAAAGAAAACTTATAAAAAAACTGTAAGATGGTTTAAAAGAAACTTTAAAATTTCACTGCTTTGGTTACATGCATACCCACGCTGTTTAGTGAAATGTTTTGTTATCCCTAGTAGTGAAGAGGGATGTGGTAAGTACTAACTGTATAGCACTCGCTTGCAAGGCCGTAGCCAGGATCTGATTTCGTGATTTCGGGGGTTGTTTCACTCACCAATTTCCCTTCCTAAAAAACAGATGACCTTTTTTTAGTCATCTGGCATATTTCGGGGGTGTTTTATGGTTTTATTTCATGGTTTTTACATTATGTGCTCGTAAATGCATTGTATTATTTTTCACATTTTCCATTTCGAGGGGTGTTCAAACACCCAAAACATCCCCTAGCTACGGCCTTGCTCGCTTGGATAGTTGCCCCCTGTTTAATGGTTAGGGGTGCTTAAAAAAGATTGTTAGTGAGGCAAGTTCTCGCCGGCTAACTCTGGACTTGTGCCTTTTAGAACCCCTGAATATGAGCAGTATGATATTCAAATTCCTGAAATGAGCCACTACTGTACCAGTATGGGAACTGGCACCAAAATGCTCAAAGGTTCATAGGCACCTGGATGTGGGCTTTAGCCTGTATAAGCAAAGTTCTGATTCATGGTCTATTTTTCATTTTGTGATATTCTCGTCATCATCTGATAACTATTGGCGCTTTCAAAGCTTATGACAAAAATTGATGCCCATATCAGTGGTATACACTTTCACTCAAACCCTCATCTTTGTAAAGTCATGTTCTGATTCTGTATGATATCTAGGTAAACAAAGTGTGATATTAGAAAATGTGTACCTCAAATGACGAGCCCCTTCCAGTTTCCAGACATGCATGTCACCTAGTCTTTGCTTCCTACCTGGGTCCAGTTTTAGCAAGGTCAATCCTTACAATGAGGCCACGGAACACCCTTACAGAGTCAATAGCAGTGATGGATTCAAGGTTGCTTGCTTGGGGAAAGAAGAATGTCATGGAGGCAGCACGACGTGAGCACGTTCTATGGCCTCACCATACATAAGGCTGACTGTAGAGGAATCCAATAGAACTAAGAAGAGCAAGGGTGTCATGATGTCATCCCTTAGGAAAGTTAGGCATAGATAGCTAAATCTGCTTAGCCTGCACTCCCAGACATACATACGTATACACACACAGTGGGGCTCGGTGGTGAAGTGGGTATGTTTGTTGCCTTACAGCCGGAGGGTTGCAGGTTCGAATCCACCTCAAGCCGCTGCGTAGGGACCTTGATTAAGTCCTTCACTCACCATTGTTCGTGCACTTCGACATGATACTCCGTTTCAGTGTCCACACTGTAGTTGGGAGCGCTTCTGAGTAGAAATTTTGAAGGGGCACTATGACAAGTGCACATACATACACTCATTCATACATACATACATGCATACATACACTCGCATATACAATTATACATACATATATACAGTCGTACATTCAGTACTTGTCAGAGTTGATTCAGGAATTGCTGTACTTATTCCTAGAAATCACAGGTATGGGAGATCACGGGAGCAGAATTCAGTAAGTCGGACTCCCATACAGCTGCTGGGATATCTATCCGCTTTCCACGTTGCTCGAAAATGCGCCCAGACAAATCCTGGAAAGAAGCCACCGACCTGAAACGACTTCAGGTATATGTTCACCAATCTAATCGCTTCTTTAGCGCCATTGTAATGGTCGTTATCTGGTGTAGACAAAAATTTTATTGGAATAAGTCTGAGAATCCAAAACTTGATGGTTATGGTTATGGCGGTTGAAAGAGATGAGTCGCAAGTTTAGACGAGAATTACCTCCGAGGACTGACAGAATGAATGGAGCCGAACAGAGAATTCCAACAGAGAATGCTCGAGAACCCAGCGCTTCAATAAAGTAATTATAAATAGTAACTTCATTAAAGTAACCATAATTAGTAACTTCTCTTGCACCAGTATCTAGTACACATCGTCCTGCTAGTTAGGACCACCATGGCTAAAACGTGTGCCTTTGCTCTCATTGGTCCTGCATTGTCGAACCAGCTTCCTCCTTCGAATTTATTAACTGGTGGGCCAAGTGCCTCTTTTCATTGTCACAAGACCACTTTTTTTTCTCTTCTCTCTTGGTCTAATGCACTGTGAGTGCCTCTTGTGGTGTTCGGTGTGAGAGGCGCTATATAAAATTATAGATTCAATACAATACATGGCATCAACGAATGGTGCTCGAAAGCCAAACCGTTATTTGGTCAAATCCAGAAGATCAGTCTGCAACTGCAAGACAGAGAGTTTGCAGCCTGTGTGAGACAGAGCAATATAGTTGCAGTGTCCATTGATTGAGATCTACTGACAATAGCTATGAGATATGTAGCTATTGACACTAGATATCTAGATATATTTAAATATCTTATTGAAACCGTCATTCAAAAAAATTATCCCATGGCTTCCGGTGCAGACTTTTGAGGATTTGTGCTAGTGTTTCATTATGCTTGTGCTGTGAGCTATCACAGGTAAAACATTGTTACATAGGATTTTTCCATAAGCCCTTTGCACATGACGTAATTTTCATTTTTAAATAGCAACATTAGAAATACATGTATCTCTTGTGGATCACTTTTCACTCATAAGGTATTGCCCAAATTCTGTAAATTGCCCTGTTGAGTGGCATTCAGACTGACCCATCCAAGTAATGGGAAGCTTGTCAATTTTGCTTAGAGACATCTTTCGATTTATGCTATTGAGGCTTCAGACTATTACTGCTTTGCTTTACTTTTACTATTTCTTTAGTTTGACTTTTTATTTTCACTTTGTTTCACCTTTTCCCCTTCAAATGACCAGTTTCTGTTTGCTGTATGAGCTGTCCTAACTTACCTCTTCCAGCCTGTTCATTACTCTACATTTTCATCTTGCACGGTGTTTATTTACAGCTGTGAACTTTTTAACGAGGGCAGTTTCTTATAACAGTTGCCACATTTTGTCGTATTGCAGGGATGCTATTAGCGGTTTTCAGAGCAGTTCGCTATATAAAATCCTTACAATTGTGCTCTAGAAAAGCCCAGATGCATACATAGAATACTTATAAACTTACATTGAATACTCCAAGACCTCCACCACTGCTTGTACCTTTGGCAGTGCCAGTCCCAGGCCTCGAGAAACGAGGAGGGCGACCTTAATCACCTTTGATATAACACAGTGTCGTTAAACAACAATAAGCTTAGACTAACAAGCATAGACTACTTACTTACATGCATGCAGCAATACATAGAGGTACTGTATGAAATATTTTGTGTCGTAGGTCTTATATGCCAAATCAAAAGAATACTCGGACATTCCAGACATCATCAAGCGAACTCCAAAGAAGAAGAAACCAGCTAAGAAGGCAGATGATGATGATGACGATGATGACGACGATGACGACGATGATGATGATGAAGAAGACGTCAGTGATGCACCCATTCGACGGGGAACAAAGCGAACGGCAGATGAGCCCCCGAATACCCCGACGAAGAAAGGGAAGAAGAAGGTATAAATAAGTCTAGCTTGACTAACTTCGGTTAACTTCGCTGACATTCATGGATGGCCTTTTTATTTTTCTGCAAGCAATTTCATCAGTATTATTAGTGAAATTGTATGAAGACATTGAAGAGGCTGAAGAAATTATATATATATATATATATATATATATATATATATATATATATATATATATATATATATATGAGCAGAGCTTACTCCTTTGTTTTTGTTTATTTAATTTGGTGTTATTTCATGTTTTTGTATATTTAATATTTTCTTTGAATGACTGTAATATCTATTGCTACTGGTGTTCAGTTAAATTCGATTCTCTTGGCAATAAGTAACTGGTGCAATTAGTCTGTAGAGTTGAAGAAAGATGTGTGTCAGAATGTTAATGTCATCACAAAATCGTGACTGACATAACTTTAGACAAACAATGGACACAATTTTCTTGTTTAAATTGTCTTCATATGCTTTGTATGAATGTGTGAAGAGTAATTATTGAGTTACGCTACAAAGACGATTACAATGCAGCTTACAATGGATTTAGAGTCTATAATACTACACGAGACAACAGACTGAGCACTGTTGTAGATCTGCTTTGTAAATTAAACATGATTCTGTAATGTCTGTCTGAGTTCATTCTTGCCAGGAATCTTGTGTTTGCCACAAGAACTACTGAACTACAGAACTCCACTCAATTGATGATCCTTTTCCCTTTTCTTATAGTTCATCTCTCCCTCTCTGTCTGTCTGTCTATCTGTCTCTCTCTCTCTGTCTGTCTGTCTGTCTGTCTGTCTGTCTCTCTCTCTCTCTCTCTCTCTCTCTCTCTCTCTCTCTCTCTCTCTCTCTCTCTCTCTCTCTCTCTCTGTCTCTTTCTCTCGTCTGATGATCACTTCCTTCCTTCACAAAGCAGCTCATAGCTAGCTAAAGTTCTGCTTGGCTTTCAAATGCTGGGATATCTAACTGCATTTTCTGCTCTCAGCTGACTATCTGCACCTCAGATTTGCATTTCACATGACCATGTTCACGTTACAAATTGCTTCTGGCTTCCCATCAGCATAGTTTGCCTAGCAGGCTGTGCTAACCTCAGCATCTAGTGGCAGCTTCAGTTTTTTTATTCTAAGAATTTATATTGCACATCTTCAAGAAAGCTACTCAAATGCACTCCCAACCCAGCCACAGATAAAAATATTTAGATTTGAGTAACTTATGAAAAGCAGGCGAGTTTAACCTTGGCATCAATCGCAAGTATAATGGGAGGCCATTCCAGATGCCGAGACCCTCAATCGAAAAGACTCGGCGCTGTCTGATATAAGTGTGAGCTCGTGGAACCAAAAGTTCTCCCTTGCGGACAGGTTGATAAAGATCAGACACGTAGGATGGAGCACAATCAAGATGGCACTGCCAAACAAGTGCTGCATCTAAGTGGAATATGTGCTGTGAAACAGGGAGCCAGTGAAGGACATCGTGCATATAAGCAGAGACGAGAGCATATTTGGCAAGATGGCAAATGGGGCGAGCAGCCGAACGAATATCTCGATCAAAGCGCCAAATTAGTTTATGTGACACACCTACGAGTACCAAACTGCAGCGATCAATTCTACTGGTGACAAAGGCATGCAAAGGAGCCACAATGGCATTAAGATTGAGAGATCTTGAGACAGTTCGGAGTCGACGAAACTGGAAGTAGCAGCTACAAGTGACCGAGGACTTCCTCATCTTGGATTGCATACTTGCACATGTCTCTTTATCTGTCTGTGTGTGGTGTGTGGATGTGCGTGTTTGTGTGCGTGCGTGTGTTTGTTCCTATGATCTACTTTCAGTGTGTCTGTACTTGTCCTTGTCTGTCTTCATCCTTGTTTGCTCATTCACGATCTACTACTCTCCAGATTCTAGGACATTTCATTCATGGATCTCTTGTGCTTGTACTTCTGGACTCTGGCCTTTGGATTGAATTGGGTCACCTTATTTCCTGGTCTTAGAACCCATCGATATCTTGGTTAATTGTCTGACTGTTTGACTTTCAGCAAAGCAATGGCCTGCATTATCCCTCGTATATTACTACTTTTCTTTGCTTATGTAGTAGAAATATGTCGTTCTGACAGTTTGTCTGTTCGTGAAAGCTTAAAACAACTTTTGTTGAGCAATAGAGAGGTGCAAAATGTACAGAGAACTAAAAGCTAGCTCACAAAAAAACCAAAAGATAAGTGAAAAATCGCTAAGCATTCAGAGAAGCATATCTAGATGCGGGAAATTGATCGCACAGTGACTAATGAATAGTAGAAAACAACTTGTGTTTGTAACTGATGCTGCACAGGACAGACTCGAAAAGTCTGATTTGTTTGCGTGAAACTCCGATGCAGTGTTCGCACTGTTGTTGTGGGCGCCTCTGAGTAGAGAGCTTGAAGGAGCGCCATAGCTAACGCGAGAAATAAAGAAATAAAATAAATAAGAAGACAAATGTCATATCGCAAATGGTAAACTAGGAAATTTGTAGTAAACAACCTAAAATAAATACAGAAAACCTTCGCAAAAGAGTGACAGAATTTAAAGACATACGGGATTAATAGCCCATCCAAACAGAAATGGTAACAGAGAGCGGCTACATAATGCGTAGAGCATCACTATACAAGAAGTTAAACGAAACAATTGAGCACATGGCGAAATGCTTCCCGATCGAGTGGCTCCGAGCGGTGAGTAATGGCGGCTGGGCAACAGTTGAGGCTTTGTGAACAATCTAATGGTTTACTTGTTGTTGTTGTTGTTGTTGTTGTTGTTGTTGTTGCAAAATTGTTGTTGCGTCTAACAACATTGTGAAGCACATCTTCGTTGTGCATAAAATTACAAAGAATATATATAATATATATTATATATAATCGTTTATTATTATTGTTAATCTATATGACAGCCTCATCCATTAACACAGATTGGAAATACTAGTACTGGTAGGAAGAATTTGGGGATGTGATGTTAATTGTTTTAAGAGACTAATCTATGGCACCCAAGGCATTCTTGGCATGTTCACCCTAGCTTTCACACAAACTCAAAGTCTTTCTGTGAAGCTCAGCATAACCTTGTTGATTGAGTCCTGTGGTAACTAGTCCCATATGAGCGGAAAATTTTTCTTCTGCTCATCAATTTTCTTTGGCTTGGGATGCAATGTCTTGTAGCAGTGTCTTGGTTACTGATCAGATTTCTGTAGATTACACCAGGTAGTAGAATTTAGTAGCTATACTATTCGTTAGCGACAGTGCTAACTTTGGGTCAGGAGCGCTACTGAATCTGTGAGCGGCGCTATACAAGTGTTCAATTACAATTGTTGTGAGAATTAAAGGAGCAATTTTCCCTAGAAGAAAGTGCTGTAGTGTTTCTCTTTACACAGAAGTGTAATATGGATACAAAGATTTTAAAATTAGCAATTTCAATTAAGCAAACCTGGACCAGGTGACAGTAAGCACACAGATCTATCATTCATTCTATTGGTAGTGCATATGATGTAGAAATGGACTGGTTAAATTATTTTGCCATTGATCCGGCCAAACATTACATTCGCTTACATTTTTGCCGACACAGACGTTGGCCTTTGAACTTTAGTTTGTTGACTATTCCAGCATGGCATGCAGGAAACATTAAACATGCGCGTTGTATTGACAGTTACTAACATGATTATATGTATAAAGACTGAAAAGTTTGAAACTGTGTACTAACACTTTGTAGATTTCTTATGTTAAAGATATGCAGAAGTTCTGCCTGGTATGTTCAGTGGCGTAGACAAGGGGGAGGGATTTCGGGGGTTAAACCCCCCCCATTGGCCTAGGAAAAAGTTTTTTAAAGGTTATTTATCCACTTAAATAAGAAAAAACAAAACAATTGCTTGTAGTAACAACTGTTTCTCTTACTTTATTCCCTTTGTTACTTTATTCCCTTTTTATTTACTGTAATACTGTTGGGTTGGTGTCAGAAAGGGCATTCAGCCAGGCAAAAAAACATCATAAATTCCTGGCTACGCCACTGGTCTATTCTACTTGAGAAAACTGCTGTAGTAGCTATTAGACTTTGTTCAACTGCAGAAGTCCTCGTTATCTTTGTACCGTTTCATGTAGTTCATTTATCTAAGGTCATCTCTCTCTCTCTTTGGTCAGTCTCTTCCTCCAACTCTACACAATCCAGCAATCTATTCTGCCAGACAAGCACATAATTTCCTTGTCACTAAATGTTATAGTGATCATCTCATGCTACGCTTCAGTCTATCCCATTTGTTGCTACTGGCTTCCCATCATCATAGATGACCTAACAAGCTGTGCTGACCTTAGCATCTAGCAACTGCTTCAGTTAGGACTAGCTCGTCTTGGATGCTTCCCTACTTCCACATATCACTGCACCTATCAAAGTGTGTATATGTTTGTCTCTGTGCTTATTGTACTCCGCCACTGGTTGTTCTCTGCCAGTGCCAGTCCCAAGCCTGGATAAAGGAGGAGGGCGACACTAATCATCTTTGATATGGCAGTGTCGTTAAACATGTAGCAACATATAGTTCTTTGTCAGTGCCTCTACATCTTCTTGTCTGTCTGTCTTCGTCCTTGTTTGCTCTTTTAGGATCCACTTTCCAGACTCCAGGACATTTCATTCCTGGATCTCTTGTGCTTGTCCTTCTGGACTCTGTCGTATGGGTTAAATAAGCCACGTTGTTCCCCATTCTTAGAATTCACTGGTTAATTGCATTGTTTGACTGTTCGTCTTTCAGCACAGCAGTGGTGTATTTTTTACCTCTGATACATTACCAGTGGACATTGCTTAAGGGGTATATGTCTCTGTCAGAGATGCATTTCTTGTGTTTTATTCAAAGCAGTTAATCTCTGTTTTTTCAAAAGGAATCAGATCCACGTCCAGCGTGTAGATATGGTGAATCGTGCTACCAGACAAATCCCGAACATCGAAAGGCGTTTTATCATCCAGGAGGAAGTGAAGTGACGTCAAATGAACCAGGAAAATCATCCACGGTTTGTTTCATCGGTTTTCTGAGTAGGTTTATAACAGTGCAGCGATTAATTAACGCACAAGACTGTACAGCTCGAAAAATTGGTGAATTGTTGCAAATGGCTTCCAATCTGTGAAGTTCTTGTCATTTTAGTTGCACCTTTGGATGCTAATTAATATTTTTCTTTGTGTGCTGTAATATTAATTTTTACTGGTTGCCCGATGTGCAGATCTGCATGGGAAGGACTAAGTACTAAGTAAGTACTGGTTAGTAAACCTTAATTATATTAAGCCCATTAGGCAATTATGGGTGTACGGTGTTAGCAACTTTATTTCCTTAGCCATGACAAATGGGGCGGGACCAGTCCTCTCCCTCACCGTCTCGTCTTCCTATCAACAGTGTTAGTGCATTCATTATAGTTGAGTTGGGTTGCGGATGCTGGTGGAACAGTTATCTCGAACCTAATTTTGCCCTGGCAGGTTTTGAACCAGGCCGGTGGGATCACGTGGTTTCTGCTGAATCATCTTGTGGACTTCCTCGTAATCATTCATCACACATACTATTTTTAGCTCAGCCAATCACAGTGTTTGGTGGTTCCTTCGTGATGTTTCATTGGTTGAGCTAAAAATAGACCATAAATCCGACACATAATATTTCATGTTATACTCTTGTTTCTTGCTGCTTCAACGTCACTGGGCAGCTCAACATAGGAAGCTCCGTCTAGTAATATATGTTTTGAACCGCCGACTCCTCAATTGACAGTGCACACTAACCACTGCACTATCTGCTGAGATTATGATGTTCATATTCTATAAATATGTAATCAAGAAGTTCTTGTAAATTCTGTTGCAGCCTCTGCCGGACATATTCCACGGCATGAAGTTCTACATAAAAAGCAACTCAACGTCGACTGACCATGCCAAGCTACGACGATACATTATTGCGTATCTTTTGATATTTTCATCTAGTACCGATGAACATCCGACAATTACCTAACGTGGTCAAAATCGTTGCGGTGTCACTAGACCAAAATTGTTTGTTGAGCTGGACTAGAGAGGAAACAGTACATACATGCAGACCAATATTGATCTCAGCCGGGAGTGCCTCTGAGTAGTAATCTTGAAGGGTCTGCTATACAAATTATAATTGATTGATTGATTGAATATTGACCGAAATAGACCTGTGATTTTGTTTTAAGAGTAAGATTGGTTGGCTTGGTTTTTTGTCGTTTGTCTTGTGCGAATGATAATTAAGCAAAAGATAGAAATAAATGCTTGAGAGTTTTTAACCAGCCTGTGTAGCAATGTTTGTCCATGCCTCTTTATTCGGATCCTTAACAGATGCTTAGCTTTGATGGAGATTTGGTCGAGTCGTTTGACCAGGGTCACGCCACTCATGTTGTGCTAGATGCAAAGAGTGTAAGTTTAACAATGTTAATTCCATGTTTTCACATGACGCAACATGAATTATTTATATTCTCGTCTATCAGTTCTAAAAATATTAGTACCTAAGCATGGTGATTGATCTGATTACAATGACTATTGTTCTACTGTTGCTATTCGACGCCAAGTCGTAATAACTTTAAACTATTATAATCATGACATGGAGAATTGTTGAATCTCTAGAGTTTGTTAGGATTACCTTGGGTAAATGAAAAATAAGTATAATGACGTTTTGAGGGCATTTTTGCCTGCCTATATACCAGAAGATGCGTCATGAATGCTGCAGGTATAAATTTACTTGAATGATACCGACTTCAAGGTTAATAATAGCGGCACCTTATATTTATAAGTATGTATGTATGTACACTTGTTATAGCGCCCTTCAAGCTCACTGCTCAGAAGCGCTCCCGACTACAGCGCGGGCACTGAATCGGAGTTTCACGCCGAGGCGCTGAGCAATTGCGAGTGAAGGATTTGCACAAGGTCCCTACATGGCGACTTGAGGTGGATTCAACCCTCCGCTGCAAGGCAACAAACACTATTATTATTAATATTATTTTATTATTACCCACTACACCACCATGCCCCCCAAAGTGGTCAGATACAATACAATATGGGGGAAATGTAATAGTGCAAATATGTATTTATTTTGTTAATGTTAGTGAAACCATATAATTACTAGTACAAATGAATTAATTTGTTTTCTGTGTGTTGCAGGATGTGGATGAGTCTGATCGACAACGATCGGTATCTGTCGATTGGATCTGGTCGTGCATTAAAGCTCGAAAGATTTTGCCCGTCTCTAAAAAATAACACAGGAATACGACGATCTGTAGATTGAATTAACAGATTGAATTAACGGCAGATGAAATGCTATGGGTGCTGTCATCATCTGAATTCAGGGTCGTAGGGTTGTAGAGATTTATTTGTGAGTTTCGTGTGGAAAATGTTTTAATTGTGAGTCCTGTCAGATGTCGGTTGGATTGGATCTGGTCTCGAAAGATTTTGTTTATCTCTAAATAACGAAGAAGGCATGCGATCTGGAAATCGAATTAACAGATGTAATTTCAATGCCAGTAATGTATTTATCATCTAAATGCAGGGTCGACCTGGGTCGTGGAGATTTACTTGTGTGAATTTGATGTGGAAAATGTTTTAATTGTGATGGCTGACTGTCAATTTAGTGTGTGATGCATTGCCTATTGATATTTTGATCTGAAATCATCAAAAAATTTAAACTGCTGTAGCTTTTATGTTTTTGGCCTATTCCTTAAAATTTTGCAATTGGGCACTTCAAGGTTAAACTAACTTCCTTTATGTTTTAAACGAAGCTTTATTTAACTTAACTCGTTGACAAGAAATGAGTTTTTGTACAATTTTGCCAGTTGCTGACTGAAGATAGCTGAACAATATGCTGACATTTTCAGACCCACTGTTAGAAAAATTGGGTCTCTACCGTCTCTTGAGCATTTAAATTGCTTGATTTGTGAATGTAGACATAAATGTATGCATGTTTCTACATTGACTGCATATTTTGCTTAACTTGTAAATGTTTGCTTAACTTGTAAATGTTTGCTTAACTTGTAAATGTGGGCATTAATGTATGCAATTTTTCCTATTGACCATGTAGCCTTGACCGTTTCATTTGTCAATGAATTGATTTGGTTAAGAACTTCAGTGCTACCAATTTTCTGGTATTGGCCAGTGGCCACTGTACTGCTGCATGACAAGTTCACCAAGCAGTATCATACCAGTTTGGATGTAAACAGCACTGCCATCTAATACACTGGTCTTGGATATAATTGCTTAGATTGGTTTGATTTCTCTTGTTGACTCTTATAGTTTGTGATTAGATTATGGATAAGTTATGTAAGAAGAGCGTTTCTTTTGTGTATATATATATATATAAATATATATATATTTCTTTTCTCGCATTACTTCAGTTAGAAATGAATTAATCAGAAGGTCATGAACTTGAGGTCAATGCGTCTTAAGGATTTTCTGTGTTCATCTCAGTGCATGTCCACCCCAGAAAGCTGGTCTGATTGACCAAACAACCTGACTTCTTGAGACTTGATTTGACGCACCACTGGTAAAACAAGCTGGTCTTCCTGACGTGGCTTTTCTGTGGTGCTCTGAAATTTTAAGAATTTGCAATATTTAAAAAATATTATTTGCCAAGTGGTAGCATGACATCACAGACACACGCACGCGCACACACACACACACAGCTAACGAACAGAGTTTGTGTCTAAGGTTATGCTTTATCAAACGGCTAAAAGCCTTTGTTTGGGTCTATAACTGAGCTGTGCAGATATATCCAGCATTCACATTTCAGGTAAATAATATTAGCAGTGGCAGTTGATTATTTTGATTATTGTATAGTTGTTATTGTTAGTCGCATGTCTAGTATTGATTAGCCTATTGCTATTTTTAAAGTGGAAGGTAATCTCGCTGCATGCTTCGATCTTTCTCGCTTATCACAATGGGATCGAAGGTTAGATGATCAATCGATCGATGATTTCTTGTTGGAAATTCTTTGCATATTTATCTTATTAATGTTGACCTAAGACTGACCTTTGGCCTAGCCTTAGATTCAGTGGCGTAAACAAGGGGGTTTCGGGGTTAAATCCCCCCCGTTGGCCTAGGAAAAGTTTTTAAAGGTTATTTATTCACTTAAATAAGAAGAAAAAACAAAGCAATTACTTGTAGTAACAATTATTTTTATTACTTTATTCCCTTTGTTACTTTATTCCCTTTTTAGATACTGTGATACTGTTGGGTTGGTGTCAGAAAGGGCATCCAGCCAGGCCATAAAACCCCCCATCATAAATTTCTGGCTACGCCACTGCTTAGATTCTTATGATCTAAGCGTCTAGTCGGGCAAATACCCCGGTAATCCCATCTACGACATGCAGCCTACAGATAGCAATGGCCACAGAAGCATCAACCGTGACATGATTGAGTTGACGCTGAATCTATGCATGCTTATTTATTCGTTTGAGGTGAATAGGGGATTACTTTCATAGACTCGTTGCTCATTACCTTTTGTCCATAATTGGAGTTTCAGCCTTAGATTAAAAAAAGAGTCCAGTAGCCTTGTGTATTGGTTTTTGGTTGCACTGCTGTATACTGCTTAATGTTGTATTATGCGTTATTCAAAATGGAATATTTGAATGAAAATCTACCTTGGCGTACAAGCTGTGTAAATGTTTTGAAGCTGATTCTCATCCTGATCAACTTTAGGCCTACCTAGGGCTGACGAAAGAATTTCCAGACCATTAGGCAGAGCACTCACTTATGGGCCCTTGACTATCTTAACCCTTTGAACCCGGAGCTCTCGTAACGCTATGGATAACGGACCGGGAAACCGGGCACTCGGGTTCAAAGGTTTAAGGCTTTATGAGAAAAGCATTTGTAGAAAGAAATTGAAATAATAAAAAAGTAGCTACACTGGTACAGCCTATTATTTTTGTATTTATACTGGCTGGGTTACCAATGTGGCCCTGAAATTACAGTTTTTGCCCCCTGCCTGAAGGCAGGTGTGGTGTGGTTCTGGTGGCCCTCTGTCTAGCTGGAAGGTTTTAAGTGAATAGGTGTGCCCAGAATATCTTGGTTTTTCATTCTCCACCTAGCCCCCACCCCGCCTGTGAATTTTAAACATATTGCTCAGTTTTCCTGGTAGTGCTCTGTCTAGCTACAAAGTTTCAGGCAAATAGCTGTGAAACTGGTAAAGGTGTCGAAATAACCTCAAATAGGGAAATTTAGGTTTTCCGCCCCCCCCCCCCCCCCCCATGTGGGGAGATTCGCCAACCCATCAGGTCCTCTGTCTAGGTGCGAGGTTTGTGGTCAATAGCTACAAAACTGGGGGTGTGCATTCTGGACAAACATACATACAGACTTCTTTTGTGTACAATTTTTGATTTTATTCAATTGTTATTTTTAAGTTTAAACTGATTGTAGTTAATTCTCTGTAATATTACATTTAAAAACGACATGAATCATAAACTTTGTATAACTACCTAGCCAGTAACCTAGGCCCCTAAAAGTCGTCGGACCAGGGACGGATACAAATTATGAAATTTTCAAGGGGGTCAAAATTTTTCGGTCTTGGGACTGGTAACAAAATTTTGTCTTTGTTTGTCGAAAGATCTGATGACCTTTTTTGTTGAATTCTTATAAAAAAAATACAATTTTATCTGCCAAAATAGTTGATAACCTTTTTAAGTCATTTGTTGAATTCTCAGAAAAAATTCCATTTTATCTGCTGAAATAGTTGATGACCTTTTTGTCAACTGGTCAAATCTCAGGCAAAATTATACCATTTCCCAGAAAAACCATACCATTTCCCCACCAAAATAAGTGATGATCATTTTTTAGTCATACAGTACTTTTTCCATTTTACTATCTGTCTTTTCTGTCAACTTTTCCACTGTATTGTTGAAGCCCTGTACGAACGTCATGGGAGGGCCTATACGAAGCTGAAGAAGGACCACGTCCACTTTCCACGCCAGAATAGCTGGTGAGAACTAAAGAAATTTCTAAATGGAGGCCATGGCCGGATTTGCCATCCTCCCGGATCCGCCCCTGCGTTAGACCCCGGGCATTTAGGCCTACCACCCACTGCTCTTCTCTCATGACCACCGCTAACATAATAATGAAATAATTACGACAATTTATATAGCGCAGTAACACAGCGCCACGCCGTTACATGGGCGCCTTACAAAGCAGCTCTGGTGGCACGGTTGGTTGCTAATTGGTTAGAACACTCGACCTGTCCGCTTTAACTCCTCTACCCCATTGGGTATTCAGAAAGCACAGAATGTGTGAAAGAAGATGTAGGCCTACGTTAAAGGTTGATTATTGTAATAAAAGCCTGTTTAGGTAGTGCCCGGTTTTCTCCTTTAGGTGGTGGTCCTCAGATCCGGTGATATCCAGCTGAACATACACACTGGGTTTCTGGCTACAAGCTAATCATGTCCGGTTCTATCTGGACTCAAGAAAGACCTCTCCAGATTCTGGAGAGGTCTTAATTAGTTCATGGCCCTACGACTATGACATGATGCTTACCGTCGATGTTTTGCGATGACGTTTTACGATCAGTTGCTGTCCGCAAAAAGTCCTGTGCTCACTGCTTGCAGAAACGGCGACAGGTCCGATGAGAAAAGACGACGTGGCGTCTGGCAATTGCCATCTGACACCAGAGCCCTGCGCCGACTTGGTACTTCCGGCGGCGGCGCGCCGCTCATTTTTGGTCGGCGGCGGCGGCGCGCCGACCTACAAAAGTCGGCGGCGGCGGCCCCGTCAAAATATCGGCGACGGCGGCGCAGCGCGACGTCGAGGGGCAAAAGAAGATACTACCCCAAGATCGGTCCATGGTCATTTGAAAGGGCCCTCAAGGGTCCTCGAAGGACAGGAGGACGAAGGTCTTCTGAAGCTGTAGAAAGATAATGAAGTAGGAGCAAAAAATTACAGAATCAGCGTGGTAAGAAATTTGGATTGAAATCAAATATCCATAAAATAGAAAAACTTTTACTGCAAAATAAAATTTCTAATGCTAGATTGACTTAGGCGTAGGGGACATTTCGGCAGTGGGGGGGGTAAAGATTTGACTTTTGCCCAAAAAATATATTTTGACAATTTTGGGCGGACCGCGAGTTTTTACATTATTCTTCGGACAGGCAGGGCCGGATTAAGGCATGTTCGACATGTTCGGCCGAACAGGGGCTCCCACACTTTAGGGGCCCCCACACAAGCAATAATATTTTTCATCACAGTTAATCATGATAGTAAAAATGAGTAAAATATCTCGGAACAAGTTGTCAAATTATTTGAGAACTATTGATTTTAGCATAATAGACTTACAATTTTTGACCATATGTGTGGGGGCCCTTGTTGTAGTTTCCAATTCCAAGCAGACTTATCTTAAAGTCGGCGAGAAATCACAGTTAATCATGATAGTAAAAATGAGTAAAATATCTCGGAACAAGTTGTCAAATTATTTGAGAACTATTGATTTTAGCATAATAGACTTACAATTTTTGACCATATGTGTGGGGGCCCTTGTTGTAGTTTCCAATTCCAAGCAGACTTATCTTAAAGTCGGCGAGAAATTCTAGCAAGGGGTATTAGTTTTAACTAGCCTGCTCAATTCAATATGATTTTAGACACTTAACACCTCTTCCGATCGAAATTTAATTGATAGCCTATGCAACGTATTTATGAAATGGCATCATCATACACTCTTTGCTTTTACGAATTAGGCCTATAGGCCTACTACTTGCGTAAGCGCGATAATATAAGCCTATAATAGTGTGTGATCAGTGGCGGCGCTACAGAAGGACAAAGCATGGCAAATGCCCTGGTTCAAATCCTTGGCCTTGGTCGTTGTCCTGCCATATAAGACTGCCAGAATATTTTCCATGCCAAGAATTAACTTAGGGCATAAATCGCTCCTGCACAATTTACTTGTATGACTGCCCTGACTATGGATGCCCTGGTAAAAAAAAGTCTGATTCTAATATTCTTATACGGTAATAGATAAATACTTGAACACTAGACTGGAATATAAAAAGACATGTAGGCCTATGTTCATTGTTCATATTGTAAAAAGAACAGTGTTACCACTGAGGTTTCTGAAATAAACCCAGATTTCCTTTCGAAAAAACCCAGAAAAACCCAGACTTCATATAAGCTATTTTAGACCCCCTTTGTTCAAACCAAGTTGGGTTTTCGCTTGTTCGCACGAGGATTAACAAAATGTTCGTCAAAAGAGTCGAATAAAATGTAATTACAACTTTAAAATATCAATTGTCAAAGTTGTCAGAGACTCGGAATCCATACTGACAATAAGCTTAATCGATATATTCGTGTGCGCATGCGCAGCGGGACGAGTCTACCAGAATCGTAAGCACATAGCACACGTGGCCTAAGTTTACAAAGTTTTAAAGTTGTCCGAGGTTTCCAGCCAAATTTCCTTAATACACCAACAATCCAACGTTTTAACCACCAAGAACATTAATACTCTGCAACAACTTGGCTATTATACCACTAGAGTATTGACCTGACCAACAATGATACAGCTTTAGGCCTACGAGGAAAGTGACCTGACCTATTTTGAAATGTCAAAATGGTTTATTTCTGTGCAGAACTATTCTTCGGGTTATAAATTATTTGTGAATTTACAACATGAGATCTTGATTGTGGAGTTTAAAATTAAAGCTAGTGGAAAAAATTATGTATCACAACCATTTTACATTGAATTTCACAGAATATTCATGTGTTGTAAGTACAAAATGTCAACTCACCAAAATAAACCCAGATCTTGCCAAAACAAAACCCAGAAACCCAGACGAAGGCCAAAAAACCCAGATCTAGTGGAAAAAACCCAGCTGTGGCATCACTGAAAAAGAAGGATCGAATTACTAACAGTGGCGGCGCCAGGATTTCAGTTTTGGGGGCTGAATTCTCACGGAGGAAATTTCCACTCTCATCCGCAAAATTTTCTGCCGACCTTTTTTTTAGTCATCCGCTCGAATTCTCATGAAAATTTTTCTTTTCATCCGCCAAAATTTCTGACCTTTTTTCAGTCATCCGATCGAAAATCGTGGAAATATTTCAGTTTTACATGTAAAAAAACCGGATGGCCTTTTTAGCGCCCGGGTTGCCTTTATTGGGGGCTTAGCCCCCTAGTCCTCTAGCGCCGCCACTGATGATTACTAATAGACGAGTGTTGATTTGTTGAATATAACACGTTTTGTGTCAATTGTGTGTTTGAGTCTGTAAGGTTGGGGCCCCCACAGTTTTACCGAACAGGGCCCCCACATTTGTTAATCCGGCCCTGCGGACAGGCGAAATCATTCAAAACATGAAAAATACTACAAAAAGAAAAAATAAATCAGGGTGGCATCAGCGGCGCGCCGACAAATTGTCGGCGGCGGCGGCGGCGGCGTCGGCGCGCCGACCAACAAAAATCGGCGGCGGCGGCGCTAAAGAAATGTCGACGGCGCGGCGCGGCCGGCGCAGGGCTCTGTCTGACACTGAGAAACTGCATGTTTATGACGCAATTAGTCGTTTGTTACGAACCTCGTCGTCTGACGTCACGTAGCCTACTCCTCAATCGATCGTCGCTATTAATAAATTATAGCCTTCGTTATGGTCCAGTGACGAATGTTTAATCTATCCCATCCTCTCGGGGTCCATGTTTATGGGGGGGGGAGGACAGGGACGTCATTTGGGGGGGGCAGGGGGGGGCATTTGCCCCCCCCTGAATTTGAGAAAAAAACCTATTTTTTATGTGTATATCTGTGCATTTTGTCATTTATGTCAGAACTTTGCACACAGTGGTTTCCTAGAGTGATAGAAACTCCCAAGAGATTGAATGGATCTCGGGTGCTTAATTTGAAAATAGCTAAAATTGCAGAGCACCCCTAGAGAGGTCAACAATGTACAAGTCAGGGTCGTAAATCCTGATGATGAAAGGGAAGGAGCTTCCTCCCTATCTATACCGAGGTCCATACTGCAGTGTATATCTTAAGCCGGCGAAAGGCTGACTTTGACCCTAAATGGAGGGTCAGAAAGCTATAGGTGACTTCTAAGTCTCGCAGTATGATATATAGCGAGCATTGTGGACACCGATACTGGAAACCTTAGCCTACTCTGGGCCCGATTCTACTGAAAAACAGATGTCGTTGACAGATATGCTGAAGCCGGAGTAGATCGAGGTGGTCTGAGGAGGAATGTGACGACTAATTTATCAGACTGGACGCATTAAGTGTTAGGGGATAGGAAAATTAAGGCAGCTGGATATATAACGTTTTGGATATTATATATATATATACATAGTTATATATATATATATATATATTTGTGTGCGTCAGTAGGCTACATAGTATTCTGCGTGAGCTTTGGGAGTGGGAGTAGACACCTAAGAATAGTTATATAGTATGTTAGTCACAGAACCAAGATCAGTTCATTTCGAGACCTGATATTGAAGTGTCTATATATAGAGGATTATTAGTGAATGTCAAATAAGTTAAATTGATAAATCATAGCCTACAGAGAGTGCTCTGCTTTGCCTTTTAAGTTCTTTTCTGCTTGTTTCCAAGTCACAGTAGGCCTAGTCGCTAACAGCTGTATAAAGGTGTGATGGTAAGTACAACAAGTCACTGTTTTTCTCGCATGGCATGAATCGGGACCGCCTCTGAGTATGAATCTTGAAGGTCGCTATATAAATAGACCTATTGATTGATTGAATCATTGAACGAGATAAACAGTGCAAGTGCAAACGACTGCCTATAACAGAGAGAGAGAGAGAGAGAGAGAGAGAGAGAGAGAGAGAGAGAGAGAGAGAGAGAGAGAGAGAGAGAGAGAGAGAGAGAGAGACAGACAGATAGACAGACAGACAGACAGACAGACAGAGAGAGAGATTTATGTCATTGCATAACTGTAGGCTATAATGTAACCGGATGCGTTCTGTCAGACTGTCAACCCGATTAATTTTTGTTCAGTAAAGAATATTATTATAATTACGCAGACAATCCAGACATCGTGCAACACCGGCTCGCGATAGCTTGCAGTTTATATATATATATATATATATATATATATATATATATATATATATATATATATATATATATATATATATATATATATAATACTATATAGGTCTAGGCTAAATACGAAGCATAAGCTAGCTAAGTTTTGCCCCCCCCTGAAAAAAACTGAAATGACGTCCCTGGGGGAGGAGAGGTTTGGGGAGGGGTACGTGTGCCCCTCCTTATCAATTTTTCTGAATTTCCACATTGAAATTTCTTAAATGAATTGAAATGGCAGTATTTTAAGCTATCTTTTTAGCAAAGTATCTGTACTTTTTCTGTGCTGACAAGAGCTGGGACGCGGCGGTATTATAGTCACTAGGCCTAGTGGTAATTAAGTTCGACGCCTTGTAAGAATTAAGTTGCGACTGATTAAGGGTCGAAGGTTCGAATCTACCTCAAGCCACTGCGTAGGCTATATATATAGCGACCTTGGACAAGTTGCTTGCCCATAATTTCTCTGTGAGGAAGACAACGACACTCATCTCATCCCCAGCCATAAAGCTAATAAACCCACCTTCGGACAGAGAACTTATCTTCATCATCATAATAATAATAATAGTCATCATCATCATCATCATCATCATCATCATCATCATCATGGTCATCATCATCAGTATTTTAAGCTATCTTTTTAGCAAAGTTTATGTAATTTTTCGGTGCTGACAAGAGCTGGAGCGCGCCTCATCTTCGTCGTCGTCATCATCATCATCATCATCATCATCATCATCATCATCATCATCATCATCATCATCATCATCATCATCATCATCATCATCATCATCATCATCATCATCATCATCATATCATCACCACCACCACCACCACCACCACCACCACCACCACCACCACCACCACCACCACCACCACCACCACCACCACCACCACCACCACCACCACCACCATATCATCATCATCATCATCACCACCACCATATCATCATCATCATCACCACCACCATATCATCATCATCATCATCATCATCATCATCATCATCTCTATCATCATCACCACCACCACCACCACCACCACCACCACCACCATATCATCATCATCATAATCATCATCATCATCATATCATCATCATCACCACCACCACCACCATATCATCATCATCATCATCATCATCATCACCACCATATCATCATCACTATCACCACCACCACCACCACCACCACCACCACCACCACCACCACCACCACCACCACCACCATATCATCATCATCATCATCATCATCATCATCATCATCATCATCATCATCATCATCATCATCATCATCAAGAGTAGGCTAGGCTTCAGACTTCAATAAATATACTTTACAAGAGGCCTACGCCGGGCCCTACGGTAATAATTCAATTCCGAGTTTCCACATTGCATGAGGTGACTCTCATCTGAAACAGCGAGCTTAGCCTATGTCGGGAGCGCATCTGGCTAGTTTTGTTGAAGGGCACTATATAAACTTCCGAATGAGTGAGTAAGTTGATGAATGAATGAATGAACGAATGAATGAATGAATGAACGAACGAATGAATGAATGAATGAATGAACGAACGAACGAATGAATGAATGAATGAATGAATGAATGAACGAACGAACGAACGAACGAATGAATGAATGAATGAATGATGAATGAATGAACGAACGAACGAACGAACGAACGAACGAATGAATGAATGAATGATGAATGAATGAATGAATGAATGAATGAATGAATGAACGAACGAACGAATGAATGAATGAATGAATGAATGAATGAACGAATGAATGAATGAACGAATGAACGAATGAATGAATGAATGAACGAATGAATGAATGAGTCCAGTACGTCCTCTTCGCTGCATGATGAATATTTTACAATGACGATCGAATCCCACTGTCTGATCATGCGCAGTATTCGACTTACGGAATTTTTATTTTCAAAACCTTTGTGGCTGAATATGTATAGCCTATAAGGCCTAATAACCCATATATGCATAAGTCATAATATATGTAGAAACCTATTAAGAATAGAGATTTGTCAGCTGACATTAATGTCTGCAGCGATCGACCGCGATTTGTCTGCAGTGACAGATTCACCGGAAATTAAAATTGGCGGGCGAGCTATAAAACGATTCGTAATAACTCTATATCTTGTCCGTTTGATCATAGCAGAAGTCCTGATTTATTGAAATAAATCTCTTCACGCTTGTTCTTACCTAACTTGTCGAAGGCTATCATAATATTGGATGTTTAAATCTTCCAGTTTCTTTGTTGTGTGGCTTAAGGCCTGACGCAGATGGCAATAACAAGTCGTGAAGGCATATAATAATGCGATGTACAACAGCAGTAATGAAGGCATGTTGAATGATGTATAGGCTAACTGCGGCTGTGCGTAGGCCTATATGCTGCGCGCGCGTATGTGTGTGTGTACTGTGTATACAGGCCTATGCAAATTAGACATACTTTATTCTTTACGTGGGCCTAGTTGACATCTTTGCAGTGGCCTCTGTCCCCCCCCACTAAACAACAGGGTTCAATTCCTCTCCCCCAAACCGGCTTTTCCCTATTCCCACGGGCCGGTTTTAATAGGCCTATATAATTATAGTATACGCGGCTACGCCTGATTTATCTAATTTCTGCAGGGTTGCTCTGTTTTTCACTGTGCTCAAGTTGCGCTCACGCGGAACACCGAACACGGATCGAAGTAGACCCTGCATTTTTAAAGCATATATTAATATGTCGATAGTAGGCCTAATATTATTATATCATGAACATCAACCAAGATTTATCAAGTGCATTAACCAAGGTTTATCCAGCTAAAAGTCCAATGGTGCGCATAGGCTACTTTGATGCAACTGGAGCTCACGTAGGCCTATATAGAATCTAGGAGCCTATATACTGTAAGAATCTAAGCCTTTCTAAGGAGAGAAAAATCTGAGTTTTTAGAAAGATGAAGCTCGTCTGCCGACTATAGGGATATTTGTATAATAATTATAGCCTATCTTTTGCATGGTCAATGCTTCTATTCCAACTTTGCTGCGTAAATACATGTACATGTACATAATGTATACAGTCATATTATGGCGATTGGTCGATTATGTCGTTAACATTGCATGTCCGCGGCTCATTATTGCAAGTCTATATGACCGCTGCAGTAGTGCTGTAGGCCTACCAATGTAGGCTACCATGCATCTACATATATCTACCTCCATGGCCATTATAACTTGCGTGTAGCTATAGACAAAGGAAGCAGAGGCTAAGGCCGTGCACTGGTTTACGATAATTTTATACAATTAGTTATAATTATCATTCAACAATTACATAGCCTATATGCATCGCAATCTCATGCTAACATTACTGTATAGGCCTATATGCACGGAAAGCTGAAGGATCTTTGGTTTTTAAAGGCACACATGCACATATCCTAATATCCAAACTTCTAAAGCGTATACCACACGTAAACCAAGCGCATGCATGCATGGCACCAGCTTATTCACAAGCGCTTCGTCGAGTCAGAAAGGTTGTTCGTATACAGAGTATAAGTCCCAAGAGAGCGATCGCCATGCAGAGGATCAGAGTGGATGGAGATTCTGCTATGATATGGCCTATATAGGCCTATGCCCTATAATTATGGTATTCATCGGCGAGTATAATTTTCTCTGCAGTATAGAAGCGGAAGACAGTTCTGTCTACTCGCATTGTCCGTATCGAATAGATCAGGCCTACGACTATAGTATACGTGGTGTCGGACATAGGCGCAACCACCCTATGGGACCCACGGGACGCGTCCCCCCAACTTTTGAGTGGTCCCATTGACTTTATCATTATGGTCCCCCCCAACTTTTAGGACGTGATTCATTTGGTCCCCTCCAACTTTTAGGACGTGATTGCGCCTATGGTGTCGGATAGTTTGATACTATTGTATACCGGTACTATTGAGTTTATTATCATTCTGTTTCGAATGTTTACTTTAACGCATTGTGCACCTGTAGACCTATGACCTTCTCAGGTCGTCAAAGAAACTATAGAGAGCGCAATGTCTATAGTCTTCTCAGTGATGCCACTGGCATGGGCGCCCGCAGAAATTTTTGCAGGGGGGCAAAATTTTTACGATAGTCGGTTAAATTTTTTTAGTAGCAAGAGCTTCAAAAATTCAAAGCTGGAAATTAAGATTACGGACATTTTTCAAAGATGTTTCTTATGCAAAGTTCTCAGTTTTGTTTTGTGTATAATTTTTAATATGGATAGTTTCCCTAAAAAAAATTTAAAAATAAAAAATTAGATGTTAAGAAGTAGTTTCCTAAAAGTGCACTATAGCCTATAAGTCCATAGAATGAACGAATGAATAAATGAACGAGAAATATGTGTCAGTTTTCAAGGGGCAAGTGTTCCTCTAACTGCTTCTAAAGCGCCACTCGAAAGCCAATCGCGTGGCACCAGCTTTTTCACATGTGCTGCATCGAGTCAGAAGCCTATTCCAAAGAGTAGTCAGAATGAGGTCCGACTCTGGCAGCCAGAGGGCCAGAGTAGCTGTTAATGCGGGTGTCGTTTAGGAAGGTGAAGGATCCGAGAATTAGATGAGTGTCGGTATCAATTCTTTTGGATGGAACTCTCTGTCACTTTTGGGTGTAAATCCCGAGGCGTCATAACCAGAGCTCTTTATCCAAGTTTATCTACAGCTTGACCTCCCTGCATTCTGTACTGGCAGCTTGCAAAATGAACAAAAATGGAGCAAGGCTTATAAGAGACTTGGTTTATGATTATAATTACAATGCTGGTGAATAAGCAGATCTCCCTAGTGCAATTTCAGTGTACATGTACTTTGAGTATTTTCCAAATTTTTGCATTAGTATTTAATTTTTTGGCAGTTGTAATTATCTGCTATTATCAGCTAGATTCCACTCAAGTATAGGTGATATGCCTGCTGTTTGCATGGGCGCCCACAGGAGGGTTGAAAGTCAATGGTCATTGTTACAGTTTTTAGAAAGAGCTTGAACATGCATGGTAGAAGGTTATAAGAGCATATGTTTATTTCTACAGAGATCTCTAAACATAGATTTCTGACTTTCACTGTCTGTATCATTCGTATCATTGGTGCATTAATGCAAAGAAATTTGTTACAAACCCAAAAGTAGTAGTTAAAAACATAGGTATCAACTTTCCAGGGGGCAAGTGCACCCCCTTGCACCTATGTGCGGGCGCCCATGGCCACTGGCACAAGATATAGGCTACATCTGATAAGATTTAGTCGGCTAAGTAACTCACGCCAATCTGCTGCCATGCACTCTTCTCGTCCATGTCTCTGTGTTCTCTCGCCTCGACCATTGTAGCGCTCTTCAGGCTCCGCGGGTAATCTGTATTGGGTGTCTTAACCTGGTTCTGCGCACAGCGGCACGTCTTAGGCCCTGTATACTGCCATGGTCATGCTTCTATAGGGCCTTTTCGTGTAGACCAGAATGTTTGTAAACTTTTGTATAGTTTGGGACTCCGTAAAAAATTCTGTTCGAATGGTTCCAAAGCCAAAAAGGTTGGGAAGCACCATAGTTGTTAATAACTTTTCCGTTTTTGAAAATAATTCTTCTTTTTTGTGTCGTTTTATTCCGTTATTTATTTTTGATGCAAATTTATTTATTTATATTTACTGTCCTCTATTATTTTTCTTAATTCTACTTTTCTGACATTCCTTACGTTTTCACCGTACTGTCAAGGATTCAGTTTACTATTTATAAAGTCATTATTTAATTGCTTAATGTCATCATTTTATAAATACATGTATGATGTATAAGTAGGTCCCTTCAGAAATGAAATTTATATGAGCTAATTTGAGATAGGGCCTATAAACTTTAATTAGGCCCCAAAGCCCCCTTAAGCCTGTATAAGTGACAATGTAAAGTACAATATATAATTTTAGTACACATCTATAGCATAGTCTTTACTTCTGATTAGATTTTAATTGCTTTATGTTGATCAGCATGATCTTATGCGGTCTTTTGTTTTCAATTTAAATTTGAAAGAATTTCAATGGGCCTACCTTTAATTTTTTCTCAATTTCTTATAAATAAAAGTTAGTTAAAAAAATTGTTGTAGAATGTAGATTAATATGTCACTTAGGCCATAGATGATAGATCTAATTAAATTTGGCCTACTAATAAAGTTGTGTTATTTGCCGATTAAGATAAAATTGAATAAACACGGATTTTAAGTAGGCCTAGGCTATGGCCGCTATGCAGCTGAAGATGTTACAAAGTCAAATAATTTTCCGTTTCCACTTTTTGTGGTTTTTCGAGTTTTTTTTCGAATAAAACGACATTTTCCCGTTTTTATTCCGTTTTCATCTTTTGCTGCATATATGGGAAGCACTGTTCTATGTTTTGACTAAAGTACCAACGTTACAACGTAGGCCTACTGCTCAACGCCTACAGGCCTACTGCTCTAGCTTACTCTTTAATTTTTTGTGGGCATTCTTTCGCTGCCCTTTTCCACATTCACACATTTCGCGCGACTTCTTTGCTATAGCCTAATCCTTTCACTTTTCGGTATGTAACCTACCTGTAGGCCTATCCTATTATTTTACCTTAATTAGCAGAGCTACGGAATGATAGAATGCAATGTTACGCTAATATTAGGCCTATACAGAAAGAGGGTGGTACATCGGATATAACATTATCATCAATCATCGATCACATGGACAGAATGGCAACTCCCAAACCTCGTCTGACATGCATGCATGGGCATGATGGGCGGTTGCATGATTTCTCTTCACCTTCCAGGATGCGCGTCGTGGTTGCCGACGACAGCGCGTCTCTTGTCTTATCGATCGCAGACCAAAGATGCTGACTGGTCGAAGAGAATTCAGTCCCCGCCCTGTTGCAGCAAACTGTAGTCAGCATTAGAGCGAGTTGACAACGTGTTGCGCATCTAAAAAGAGGTTACACTCCCCCGATAATATTCAGCGCTGAAACTTCTGAAGCGAAGCAGAGGCTAGCTGGCTCTACGACATGCATGCATTATTGTATGCTGGTTAGTTCGGACCAGCAGGCTGCATAGTTACAGTTACAGAGGGTAAGTTATTTATAAATGCGATCCATATAATTATACTCTTGTAAGGTGAAATCATACATCACAGGCCTATGTATATATAGGCCTACACACCTGTTTATTTGGAACTACCATTTTCACACACACAAAGAAGATAACGACGTCAGGTATAATATACAAGGGCCTATTCAAAATTAGTTTCAAACTGAGATATATCTACCATCATACTTGAATGGTTGAACCCCCATACTGACGACATTGTCTTACGAGCCTATGTCTTGTCTTCGATATCTTTTCTCCAAGCAGTGGGCCAGTGGCGGCGCTAGGGGGGGCTGGGGGCTAAGCTCCCCTACAAGAGGCTCAGCCCCCCCTAGAAAAAGGGCCATCCGAAATTTTTTACACTGAAATATCCACGATTTTGGGCCGATGACTAAAAAAAAAGTCGTCAAAAATTTTGACGGCGAAAATTTTCAAATTTTCAAATTTTCTTGAGATTTCGGTCGATGACTAAAAAAAAAGGTCGTCAGAAATTTTGGCGGCGAAAATGGAAAATTTTCATGAGATTTCGGTCGAGGCTTCAGCCCCCCCGAAGCTGAAATCCTGGCGCCGCCACTGTCTCCAAGGCCTAGACAATAATCGTCTTCTTCGTTCTCAATCTCATATTATAGTCTCAGCGTCATCGTCATCTTGGTAACTTTATAGCCGCCTAAGTTGCTTAGTTTTCCATAGAAAGAAATAATTACACGTAACAAATGTACGCCCATAATTATGTCTATTCATAGATTGCTTTAATAAAACAATCTTCTAGGGACGCGTGACAATGTGACGACTATAATAATCATAATCAGGGAAGAAGGATGAATGGATGAATGAATGGATGGATGAATGGATGGATGGATGAATGGATGAATGGATGGATCGATGGGTGGATGGATGGATGGATGAATGGATGGATGGGTGGATAGATGAATGGATGAATGGATGGGTGGATGAATGGATGGATGGATGAATGAATGGATGAATGGATGAATGGATGGATGGATGAATGGATGGATGAATGAATGGATGGATGGATGGAGTTTAGCTTTAAAGTATAATTAATTGAGGACGGTATCTTGGATTGGGTTTGGTAAAACTAAAAAGAGTTCCGTTCAGCAAGATCAACTACTTCAAACATTCCATTTCCAAATTGTAGATTTACTCTTTTCTCTCAACTGTTTCTTTGTTGCAGGAGTCTTGACGTGATAAACGCGTTAGAGAAAATATCGTCGCTGCAGCCGAGGTGTGACCTATAGATCGCTTTAGCCGTAATTTCATAACAGTTTTCCCAATAATTATTGTTAACAGCATTCGCTACAGTTTGGCTGAATTAACCCGAAATGAACGGAGACGCAGAAATGATGGAGGCCATCGTCAGTTGCAATCCTGTCAACCCATCCGCAGGATCGAGACTTCAACAGGGACAACTAAGACTCTATCGTCCTATCCCATCATCGCATCATCATCATCCACTCGACTTCATCGGTCACCGTCGACTCGTCTACCCGCCGGCAAACCTCTCCTCATCCTCATCCTATTCCCGTCTCAGCTTCTGCAGTCCGGATGAACAGGCGACCATGGAAGCGGATCAAGGTCACCGCCGTCACTACGAAGCGTCAGCCGCATCGTCCGCTGCTGGGTCGAAGGATGTTCGCTGCCCGAACTCACTCCATGACACGCCGAAGGTCATGAAGGGAAATCCCATGCGCAAGCGGAAAGCATCTGCGGAAGACGATTCCATGGAGAGCCACGGCGGTCGTCTTCTTCGTGGGACTCGGAATGGATTCATCGCTGCAGATACTGAAGAGGAGGAGGAGGACTTCATTAGAGGAAGTTCAGTTCGAGGTAGAACCCACTACCCGGAGGATCTGAAGGACGAGACGTACTGGAAGAGGCGACGAAAGAACAACGAGGCGGCTAAGAGGTCGAGAGACGCGAGGAGGGCAAGAGAGGGAGAGATGGCGATGAGAGCGTCGATCCTAGAGGACGAGAACCTGAGGCTACGCGCCCAAGTCGCTCTTCTGACGAATGAGTCGCACAGACTCTACTGCCGCCTCTACAGTGGCTTCGGCCTTCTATGAACAGACGCTTTGAAACGCTAAGCTATATATATATATATATATATATATATATATATATATATATATATATATATATATATATAGTCACATACATATAGTCACGGTCGAGGGCCATCGCATTCCATTCGTAGCTCAGTTTAATCTTTCCTAAGTTTTGTGGACTAACAATGCGAGGAGACTATAATACTTCACAAACCACAATATGGTCAGTAGGAATTCTCGTATATACGGAATAGCCGTGAATTATTCAATGATTTCCGACATTTGCCGAGAATTTCCACAAAATACCAAATTTGTGAAATTAGCACAAAACGACGTATGTGCTACGAAAGTTATACATGCAGACCTACATTTGCGGGGCGCGCTGGTGTAGGCCTAGTGGTGGGTTTGGCGCTTTTTAGCCGGAAGGTTCCAGGTTCGAATCTGCCTCAAGCCGCCGCGTATATGGACCTTGAACACGTCCTTCGCTTGCAATTGCTCGTGCACTTCGACGTGAAACTCCGATGCAGTGTTCGCGCTGTTGTCGGGAGCGCCTCTGAGTATAGGGAGCTCGATGGGCGCTAGAGCAAATGCGAGAAGTATGTAAATAAAAAAAAATAGGTCCAAGTTTCACCAAACGTCAAAGTCTAACTATCCCTGTGGTATTCCATGCACGCCGCTGCGTTTCGTCTCTTCATTCCGTTAGACCTAATTATGGGTGTCTGGTCAAAACCGTGTGCAAAGACACCGCGCGCACACAACGGCGCACGCACATCCGCGCACGCACAACCGCGCAGATCAAAACCGCGTGCGATTGTAGCCGCGCTTGTTTGCGTATATATCTGTTGAAGTTCGGTATCGTAACACAAGATCCAAAGCCTAATTACCCTATAGCAAGGACCCCTAAAAGTCGCCGGATCGCTGGCAATTGCTCGATCCCTGCCTTGCCTCCCCTCTCGGTGGCCCTGACAAGAACTTCTAAAGATCAACAACGCCATCAAAGGATGGCATCGAGGTTTAAGTCACCTGCTTGGTATCCATCACCTTTCCCTTTGGAAGGTTAGACCCGTTATAGATCTATAGCGAGTGCCTGCAGAAAAAGCAGAGCATATACATGAATAGGCCTATATTTGTAAAGAGCAGAGTCGCTCGCTATTGTGCGGGGATTCTATCACTCGCGTCGGGCGTCTAAATATAGTATACGTAAGACCATAGGCGCAACCACCCTATCGGACCCACGGGACGCGTCCCCCAACTTTTGAGTGGTCCCCTAACTTTATTATTATGGTCCCCCAACTTTTAGGACGTGATTCATTATGGTACCCCCCCCAGCTTTTAGGACGTGATTGCACCTATGCGTAAGACCTCTCTCTCTCTCTCTCTCTCTCTCTCTCTCTCTCTCTCTCTCTCTCTCTCTCTCTCTCTCTCTCTCTCTCTCTCTCTCTCTCTCTCTCTCTCTCTCTCTCTCTCTCTCTATATATATATATATATATATATATATATATAGATGATTTTGGCAGACGCTAAATAGAAAAAATTGTAACATATATAGCCTATAGGTAAGCCTATGCACGCCAGTGTGATTGCAGTAATAATAGGCTAACTATAGATGGCCTGCAGAACAGCTGAGCAGACCCTATGATTTTTATTCGAAATCTCATGAAAATATTTCATTTTCCCTGTGCAAAAAGCTGACGACCTTTGGGGAGCCTAGCCCCCTAGCCCTCCTCTGGCCCTCTGGCGCCGCCACTGATCTCCAGCTCGCGATCATGAACTTCACAATTTCATTACAGTCTTAAAAGATATTTATAAGACATTGTGGTGGGGAAAAAACGCGTGACTTGATTTTGGCAGACGCTAAATAAAAAAGAATATCGTAACCTATACTTTGTTAAACGGTAATGGTGAAATTGTGACGTTATCGAAGTGTCACTGAGTAATACGTTGCCATAACAATGATGTTCAGAATGCAGAATATAGTTCTGCTTTACTGCGGCTTCATACACTTCTTATGTCGAATTTAGCGTTGAAATTATAGATTTATCAGCGGGAGCCATATATGCGACTAAACAGAAGAAACACAAGGGCAAAGGTACAGTTTGTGTCTATTTATTTTATTTATTTAATTTAAATTTTAGTTTGGTTGTTTGCTGTAGGCCTATTTATCACCTAACCATCATTGTTCTCCTACAATGCAGTTGAGTCATATCAAATTCTAATCGACTAATTGGATGGTGTTCAGTGTTCTGCACAAGTAGACCAACCCTCAATTATTAGGCTGCTCTGTTGGGGGAATGGCAAAGGTCGGGGCTACCGGGTCCCGGCCCAGGAATATTTTATACTATCCACAGATATTGTGTAGACCCTATGCTTCGGTCCCCGATACTACAATTTCGTCCTTTTGTCTTATCTCAGATTCCAAGTGGATCTTTTGACCCTTCGTGTGAAGGTCACCTCGTGTATATGACTTATGTAGGCAACTTACGCTGCCATCTACAAAACACAGAAATGTTTATGCAATGATGGCTTCAGCTAGGCAAATATTTTCAGCCTCTGACCTGAAGACCGGGACAACAAATTCAACCAGTCCTACCAGACCTCACCTAGCTAAGATTTTAGGCTTCGTTTCGTGGCATAGGGGCCTATATGAGTTTATATGAACAGTGAACTGGTACCATTACTACCCATGATTATAGTCATCTATAATATAGTAGGCCTACGTAGGCTAAAGTCCAGCGACTCCGTTTTCATGATCAGTGCACTCTGAGTCAAGTTATCGAACGTTGGCTCAATGCACGACTCATGAGTCATGAGCATCATTGAGCATGGACGCCTGCAGATATCTTGCAGAGGGGCGAGATATTTACAATGGTCGCGGTAACAGTTTTTTTAGCCAGAGCGTGAAAAATTCGAAGCCGGAAATTAAGAACAGGCGAAAACACGAGAATAGCACATTGTAGGCCTACCGTACTAGAAAAGTATTCTTGACCACGATCCTGCAGAGACAGCGTTATGGACAATTAACGTTGGCTCAATGTATAATGGCTATAATAATTGCTCCTTGACTGTAAATAGCATTCAATTAACGCAGCCTACCTTCATAGAACGTAGTAGGCCTACAAACTGTAACAGCTAGACCATGGAGGACAAATTAAGAAGATCGATAGACAGGACGTTGTGAACATTATCGGCAAAGACCTTGTTATCGGTTCTTGGTCAACATCTAGAGGAGCCGCGGGTAGACGGGATGCTTTAGGCTGCAGGCGACAGTAGGCCTACACTTGCACGTGTTTCGCAGGCCAAGCCCTGAATCATCTTAGGGAGATATATGTGTCCCAATGGTCGACCCAGTGGCAGTGCTATATAGGGCCTATACAGTAGGCCTGGCCTATGTCAGTATGTGCCTATCAGTTCCAGGGCGTAGATTCCTTCGCTCTGCCACGCATACGATTGCTTATAGGCCTAATTATGGTTCGAACTTCGAACTTCGAACTTGCACAGTACTGTTCGAATCTTCGCTGTGGTCGATCCTGTGGTTCACCTTTCTGGAATTAGTTAGGCCTAGGCCATCTATATATATATATATATATATATATATATATATATATATATATATATAATATATATATATATATATATAGTGATCTCCGTAATGATCAAACGTCTTTGGTTTGTCTTTGCAACCAGTGATTCCGTTAACGTGCGTCCCTGTCCCTGCGTCCCGGACGCACAAATTTTGACGCCGGACGCACAAAAATAAAGGCGGTGCGTCCATGGACGCACTGAAGTTGTGGATGGACGCACAAATAAATTAACGATGCGTCCATGGGACACCAATAAGAAATGCCCTGGGGGTCCATTATGTGTAACTTTCTCAGTTTATGCAATGCGTATTAACTGACTGGTTATATAGTTGTGAATAATTTATGCAAGGACCTATTTATGAATATTTCATGTCTTTGTAAGTGAGTGACGTACATAGCCTACATGCAGGCCTAGACCCAAGGATTCTATATTACAGGATAGGTTACTTGGGAACATTTTGTGGTCATGATTTCACTCTGAGCAATAGATGGCGCTCCACTTAAAATTCCGTTTCTATCGCCAAGGATGATGTTTTGAATCTCCAAAGGTATTTGCTTATTTTGCAAACATAATTATTAGTCGTCAATCTGTTTTCATAGATGTAACTAATTGAATGTTTTTATTTTGTAAATAAGATTTTAAATTTTACGGGTCTCCGATTATCGCCCAAAAACGTGTACACTGTACAAGTAGGCTAAGGAAGAAGAAACCTGTCCTTTGTATAAGAGTCCTTGGCCTAAAGGCCCTAAACCATCGACATGTCAGCAATATTATAGCTTTCAACCGTTCCCATGAGCTGGCTTAAAAAGTACCGGTAATGATCGTCGTCGGGTAGATCCTAAAATCAAGAAAATTGAAAGATGTAGGCCTACAACAATGCTAAAATATTTTTTCTTGGAAAGTATCAAACTGATTATCGTCGGGAAGATTGGTACTATAGTTATAGGCTATATAGTGTCCTAAAATTACCCTGTTTGTTTTTTAAATGATGTCATTGCTAACGACAGTCGCATTTTAGCTCTCTCAGGCTCTGCCTTCATTCATTCATTTCAATAAGTTACATAACGCCTCTACAAGATGCCCTCTCAGAGGCGCTCTCCAGTCAATATTAGTGCAATAATATGATGCAATCTGATTGTGCTCTAGCACCAGCTTTTGCTTCTAAATGGCAGTTAATTTGTTCTCAAATTTTAAAAACTAAAAACTTCTACTTATCGTTGGCTTAGGCTAGCCTATAGGCCTAGGCCTACTTGACATTTCGCGATTCCACTATACAGGCCTATATTTCATTCCAATTCAGGCTACCTCTGGAGAAGCTGGCTATAATTTATGAGTTTATGACTTGGTATTTTCTGTATTGAGATCGACAACTTCAGATTTTAACACACACAAAATAGCCAACGGTAAAATGAATTTTATAGCTGACTTTAGCCATGAACTTTTGTAAACGGAGGAGGGTTAGAGCCAATTTTTACGTACGCATGTGGCTGTTCGCAAAATGTACGAGCTGCAACAGAATGAGAGGGTCAAAAATACGAATTTTTGCGTAGGTTGTGTAATAAAAGGCCTAATAGTTGGGTCCTTTGTCGCCTGTGATATAAGAAGTTCGGAATTTTTTTACATTTGGCCTACTATGGCCCGATGGGACTCCAAAAATGGATGGGTGTGGAGTCCATGACTCTTTTCCATTTGGCGTGGACTCCAATTTTTTGTGTGTGATGCGTCCATGACTCCAAGAATTCAGACCTTAACGGAATCACTGGTTGGGAGAGTCTTTGAAGAATTTCTCTTGAAGTGGCGCTATATAAATTTACGATTACGGTGTGTTCCAATGTTTTTACTATTCACTAATATTACAGTAGGCCTACTGCAGTGTACTTATATATGTTATTTTATGCCATAGGCCTATTTCTGCATCCCATTGTGCTTTCATTAATGGAATAATTATAGGCCTAATTAGTCCTTTTTTTACTTACGTACCCTACTATAAATCAATGATGTTAGGAAGAAAACTAGCCTAGATGGGCGCTTGCAGTAAAACTATTTTAGGCTGGACATATTATTTTATATTATAAACAATCTATTGCGTGATTAGATGGCATCTGATTCCCCGCCCCTCGATCTAAGGCATGCGCACATAGGCCTGCATTTGTAAAAGTGAAAGCAATTTAACGACGTTGTTCGCAGGTTGTTCGGGCCTATATATAAGCTTAGACCTGGGTCCTAGGGTTTATGTTTATCCACACAAATTGATATAGAAAGTACCGAATTACATGAAAGCTATATTGCATGCTGCAAAAATTTTGAATCCATTAGGCCTAATTGTGGACATGTTAACTCAAAACTTCTGGGTTATCAATGCGTCTTGTGATTCCAGCGCCCTAGTTACGATGTTTCTTTGAAAGTCACTCATCTTGTTTACATTTAACATCTTTGAGGTCAACTACCGGTAATATAGCAGGGATGCCACTGATAGCTTTCCAACCTAAAATTAAGTTTTTCGCTGTTTTCTAGGTTTCTAGGTGCGTTATTTTCGAGATCTAACTTTTCCAAGGAGACTTTTTCCCGTTAAAAAAGAAAAAGTGCTTTGTCAGCGACTCCTGAAACATTTCTCAATTTTTCATGCATTTTTACAAAAATATTTAATAGTCACTCCAATACTCTGAGGATTTGACAATTGACAGTCAATTTGACAGTGAAATATTTCCTAATGGAGGTTCAAAAGTTCTTAGTTTTGACACCTGACCGTTATTTTTAAAGCTATACACAGTACAGTTCAAAATTTTTATGTGTTTCAAACTTGTATTATTGTCATTGGAACTTTAATTTTTTTACGTATTTCTCAACATAAACTGGTCTAGCTGTTTCTAGCTTTTTTGGGCTAGATCTAACCTTTTTAATTTCAGAGTGGCATCCCTGAACTGTAGCATTCAGGAAATGACGTAGTTGGTCAATCAATAAGTTTCTTGTTTTTTTGTTGGTCTGAAAAATTTCCGGTTTTCCTTTGGTGGTACTTTAAAATTAAAAATTAACCCCCTACATTTGTGATTGATTTTCTAATATAAACGAAACGGTGAGGTGTAACTCAAGCCTTTATAAAGCCAGTCAATTGTCATTGAACTGTAAGTGTCATTCTGGTGTTGATAATAATACGGTGTAAGGTTCTCGTTAACCATTCGCTCATGGTAACTTCTGGAAATAATAATAACACCTTTGCATTGTTTAATACGACGTAAAGTGGGTCTTATGAAACTTGCAAACAATTCTAGTGTACCGACGTATATGCTGAATAAGCAATTCAACACCAGCAAATATCTCGTTCTGAAGTTGGATGAAACTCGACCAATGATGTGCTAAAAAGGTTTGGGGAAAGAGAGATAATTTATTATGATAGCGACAATAAGGGGCGTAAGAGAAAATGGACTGTTCAAGTTCTAAAAGTGATCTTACTCGTCAGAACTCATTGAAGATAGAGTGATATAGTGGAGAGGAGAGAGACAAGAGGATGTCCAAAACAGATGCTGCTGGGTTATATGATGAAGATGGATACGACAAGCTTTAACACTTTAAAGATGAGAGTGTACTAAAAGCGACTAGAAGACAGATGCATCTTGCCATTAAAGTTTTAAAGAAGGAGCTCGACACTGATAGGAGTGGCGTCATTGAGCGATCGAACCTGCCTTGGGACAGATGACTTGAAGAAGAGGCTCTGAAGTTCTGTATAGTCCAAAAGGTAGATGTTACTGACGGCTCAGTAGCAAGTAAACAATATGGTCGTCACAGATAAGGGCAGAATAGAGCAGTCTCACTTACGGCGATAGATGGCCCAATATTTAAAGTTTGCATGTTGGGAAAGAATAAGTTACCCGTCAAGGATGACACCCATAACACGTACCGTGAGGGAAAATTAGTCTCAGGGAAATTTGAGCAAGCTCGAGCAAATCAATGCTCTAGTTGCCGATTTACATCACTAATTGAACTACTACGAAAAATCATATATATATATGTATATGTATTATGCAGACAATGTTGTGATATTTCAGGTAAAGCAGATAATCCAACATGGGCTAGATTCTAAATATTTTCTTTCTCTTTTGTTTACTGAACATTACTGTCTTTCAGAGTTTGAGTCACATGCCACTCGCTAACAAAGAATGGTTTGGTTCTGTAGGGTGTATGATTTCCTAATAAATGACTTTCAAGGCACTTATCCATTTACTCTTTCTGTTCTTTAAAAGATTCAATTCATCTGCCACTTTTGTCTGCTATATGTGAAATGGTATTCAGAATTGTTCTGCAGTTGACTTAGCACTTAACAATTAAGTAGATTGTAGATTCACCCTCAAAATTATTCAGCAGGTTGCCTGTTCTGGCGATGAGCTGAGGGTATTTGAGGGTATTTGTTTGTTATCCGCTTAATTATTCATTCCGTTGTTTCAATGACAAAAGATTGAATAATATACCAATTCAGTGGCAGTTGCAAAACTCAATACTGATCTCTTGTTTAGGAAACAATCAATAAGCTTAAGAGATGGCATAAATGTGAGAATTAGGTTTGTGTTTTGCAAACGTATTTTGATGTGTTTGTGTTTTGCAAACGTATTTTGATGTGTTTATGTTTGCATTTACAGAATCTTCAAAACTTTGCCTGCGTCATTCAAGTCTGAAGCCAATTTATTTTATTTGCAAAGAATTCACTGTAGTACCAAAGTGTGTTTTGCAACAATTTCTTAAGTTTTTCTAAAGGAAGGTGGAAATAGTTCTTGTTTAAAAACAATTGAACCAACTCAAGAGGCACTTTTATATCAACTAGCAATAAACGTGCTAAAACAATGAACATCTCAGATATGAAACTGAAGGTATGTGATATCTTAATTTATGCTTAAATTGACAAGTGTCTCCTTAGTGTTGCATGCACATTGTGTATACATGTATATAAATATTCTACAGTTGTGGTAAATTCTATGCGCTGAGTGTTAACATTGTGGTGTTCCAAAGGGTTGTTTAACCCTTTGAACCCGGAGCTCCCGTAACTCTATGGATAACGGGTTCAAAGGGTTAATGTGATTTCTCTAGTTTCACTACCACATGTATGCTGATGTTGCTTAGCTATTTCTATCATATGGGAACTCAAAATTAATGTAATCCTGCTCTCCAACATTTTGGTTTAGTTTCAAGCGACATTATTCGGTCTTGGATGGCTGCAAATGCACTTCCTCTGAATCGTGCTAAAACCAAATTCCTTCTTCTACGCTCAAGCCAACAACTCTGCAAATTTGATTGTGTAGTTGAGTGGTTTTGTTCTGAATGCGCACGCGTGACGCGGGTGGGAAATTGTGTTTGACTACAACATGTCATTTTATAGCCATGTTTGGGCGTACATGTCATTTTATAGCCATGTTTGGGCGTACATGTCATTTTATAGCCATGTTTGGGCGTTCTGCAAATCAGCTCAACTCCACTTGTGGGATATTCGTAGAATCAGGTGTTATTTACCTCAAAGTGTATTGTAGTGTAATGTAATTTTAAACTGATATAGCACCGCGCACAGCTGTAACCATTCAGTCGCGTTTCCAACGTGCTTACCTCAAGATAAGATATAGGTCTTGAGTGAGACAGAGACTTGTTGATTCCACTAGCTAGTACATGTGTTTTTAGTAGACTTGACTGTACTGTAACATTTCTTATTCATATCATGAAAGGACATCTGGACACTTAGTCATATCAGTGTATTTGGCCAGGATTTTAAAAGCATAATGCCCATGATTTAGTCAGTTGCCATTGTGTCTCAGCTGTGTCCAATTACAGGACGAATTAAATTTCAGATCATTTAGTGACAGAGTGCTGTTGATGATGGCATTGACCTTTGTGAACTTACCGTACAGTCTGGTGAACATGTTTGTTTGTATGTGCACTTGTTATAGCGCCCCTTCAAGCACTCTACTCAGAGGTGCTCCCGACTGCAGAGCGGACACTGCATCGGAGTTTCACGCCGAAGCGCTGAGCAATTGCGGGTGATGGACTTGCCCAAGGTCCCTACGCGGCGACTTGAGGTGGATTCGAACCTCGACCCTTCCGGCTTCAAGGCAACGACGCCACCCCTAAACCACCTCGCCCCACAAAGAACCATGTTGATGGCTGATGATGGCATTGACCTTTGTTAACTTACGTACAGTCTGGTGAACATGTTGATGGTTGATGATGGCATTGACATTTGTGAACTTATGTACAGTCTGTTGAACATGTTGATGGTTGATGATGGCATTGACCTTTGTGAACTTATGTACAGTCTGTTGAACATGTTGATGGTTGATGATGGCATTGACCTTTGTGAACTTATGTACAGTCTGGTGAACATGTTGAGAATTGTTGATTAAGTTGCAGAACAACAACGATTCGGGCTTTCCATCGTTACGTCGACGTACAGAACTGGTGAATCTTGCTCCTCAGACGGGATTTCTGAGGAAGTCTTCAAATGGTGATGTGCCTTCGATAACCAATTCATCAAGTAATAACAGCAACCCAGCCAAGTATGGTCGACGGGAATCGGGATTTGTTGAAAAGCTACTGGTAGGAGATTGATTGAATTATTAAAATGTTGATTTATTGATTTGTTTGGTAACGGACGTGTGTCTGGTTCTCGTGGCAAGCGCCCATTTCTTAGAATTTTAGTTTTAGCTGGCATACTTTTTGCACTAATAAAAAAATTATGTCACTTATAATTTCAGTTTACGGTTGGAAATTGGTTTTAATATGGATGCAGTCTTTTGTCGAGAGTGGTAGTGTTTCCGCTATTTTCCTAAGATACTGCAGTGTCATTGCACTATGTTTTATTATAACTTAAATTCTGATATAAGATGGATGAAAATATTTGTTAAAATCAGTTCAGTCTTTGAATGTAAACATGACCTGATCTTAATTTTGCTCTTTATATGGCTCTCAGCAACAGAATTTATGTGTAGAGCTTATTGCGTATCTTATAGCAGTGCATGCTTTCTTGAGACAAGTTTGTCCATTATCCAAAAGACTGTCCAATGCCGACTTTTGAGTAGTTTTAGAACTATAAATTTTGAAATGCTGACAGATTATTTAATTTCGTTTTTGGCATCTTTGTATTGGCCATTTGCAGCACTGCAAGCTTTGTTTGATCTTGGTTATATGTATTCAGGAGTTATTATGAACTTTTAGTTGCACTGCATTGTGCACATAAGTGATTATACTCTTGTGTCGTTTTATTGTTTTTTGTAGCATTCCTATGGCTTTGTTCAATGCCACAATCGACAAGCCAGACTGTTCTTTCATTTCAGTCAGTTTAAAGGAGATTCGGATTCCTTGAAACATGGAGGTTTGGATTGCATAGTTGTGCATATATGTTTGAGTTTGTGCTTTGCGATATTAGAATCGTATAGTGCAGCCTTCTTAAATAGGTTTATGTGGACATTAGAGATGTTGAGAACATTGCGTGGTGTGATTGGGTGACAAAAATTTCCTGTGGTAGGGGGCTGCTACGTAGTGTTGTGGCTCATTCTTATGTAGCGGGTTTTTACTGTTTTTTGCCAGTTGGTTGTTTTTACATCTCCCTTGAGAGCCTTCAAGTTATAAATGTGTGTTAGTTTCATAAAAACTTTGATTTGTCTATATGACATTTGAATTCCTGAGAAATCATCATCTTCAAAGTTTCAATTAGTTGGCCATGCCAAAGTAGACTCTGTCTCCTATTTTAATGTTTAAATCTGTATAACATGCTGTATTTGTCAAGATTGTAACTACATTTTTTATAGTGCGTTATATTTTGCAAGAACTTTTGCACATGTCACTAAATTCATAACTGAAGAATGGGTGACCCAATGTGGGTTTGCATCTGGAAGATGAATGTTAAACTAATTATTGTCATTAATTTCTATAAGACATTGAAATTTAGTTTGTGACTTTGAGTGAAGCAGCACGATTTCCTCTGATTGGATGATAGAGAACTTTACTTTAAAGGCTGTGAAAACCTTAAACTCCTAAAGCAGCTGTTGGCGAAAAATTGTTCTTGTTTCATACAGAACTTTGTCCTGCCTTGGATAGATGCTGGATGCTGTGAAGCAATGAATCTTGCCAAAATGAACACGTGAAGTTCATTCCATTTCTACTGGTTAATTGTTTTAGACATTTTGGAGTTTGAGGAGGCTTGTGATCATTTTACGAATAAACCAGTAGCCGTTTCTCTAACACGCCAGCCCAGTATCAAGAAGTCGGGTGAGATCATGAGTGAGAATGCAGTGATTGGAACAGTGTTGACAGAAGCCAAGCCGTCACGACCAATCTGCGTAAGCTACTGTTGATGAACATTTATTCACTGATCTGTTCGATTTTTCTCACAAGTGTGTACTTCACATGCTGCTATTGAGGCTTCTTATTATTACTGGTGTTGACAAGGTGTTAACCTTTTTGCAACCGTGGAAAAATTTCACCTGCCCTATGACAATCGCATATTTAAAAAACCCAGCTGAAGAAGTGAACAAATGTATTTGTCATATCTTAGGCAATAGTTGACATGTGGGAATGAGATGAACACAGTTCTTTTGCATATAATCTCCTCTTTCGATGAGCACTTCTTTTCAGGTTTTGAAACATTTTTTGAGGTATCCAAACTGTACGTCCCTGTATCTGATAAATCTTTATGTCCAAGACGATCTTGAAAAAATTTCAGTGACAACATGTGTTGTGTGAGTATCTCAAAATGTGTAGAAATTGTTTCCAGATGGCATGACATTTTTGTGTGTGTGAAACGCTTGAAAAAGAGCAATATTTAGAGATGTACATTTGCATGCATACATGCACACTGCACATGCATGCGTGTATGTATCAGGACACAATGTTCAGTACATGTAGACATGGTATATAGTTTGTGTGCATATATGTCCATGCATGCATGGATACTTGCATACATGCACGGACTGGTATTTGATTGTGTGTGAAATTGTTTTTTTGTAGGGTGATGGTGAGATGACAGGTTCACAGGATGGCAGCGTGTCGTATGAGCAGAGCGGCGAGATGTTTTTTCTTGCCTACGCTGTTGAGGATGTTGAGGGAGGAGGAGGAGGAGGGGCAGGCCAGCGCCTACTGCCTGGTGACCAAGTTGAATTTTTTATCTCAACAGATGAGAGGTTTGTATCAAAACCAAACTGAAAAATTGTGTGAATTTAGTAAATGCTTTGTCTAAATCCAGGCAGCTTTTATGCTTTGTCTGTTGTGCTGTTGTTTTCAACATTGTGAGTTGCACAGATAATACTGAAAAAAATTTGCAGGTTGCCAGCTAGTGTTTTTTTAAACTAATTTATTAGTCAATTGTTTGCCACAACTGTGCTTATTTACATAGAGAAATGAATGAATTAGTTGTCATATTAATCAATGAAGCGTGTTTGTATATATTTTATGTCTGGACATTTATAAAATGCTCCATTTTTCCAATATCACCTGGTAAAGTTGCCCCCCCCGTTCGTCAGTTCGACAAGATTAGCATGTCGGTATGAAAAAATTTGCAATCAAAGTACACAACAAAGTACATCCAGTAGGAGCCAATTACTTGTTAAATCAGAATATTAACAGATTGCACATTTCTTGCACGTGCATTTTCTGATATCGGTCAGGCAAATTCAAGAAAATGCAGTGTGCGAGTTCTGAGATGGCATATTGGCAGCTGTCCCATGGAGTCTCTACTCAAGACACAGTCATTATAATAGGCTCAGTAGGTTGCAACCAACTTGCTGAATACAGCAGTGAAAACCCCATGCTTCTACCTGCAACGCTTCTTGAGATATTTCATGTTGAATATAGCCGCAGAGAACAGTTTGTGAAATCGGATGCAAATTTTCGCCTACCTCGCCTCACTTTAAAATATCATATCTCGGTCAAATTTTGAAATATTTTAATAAAAATTTTGTATTTGTGCTTGGAAATGGTGGACAAAGAAATGATAAAATTTTCAGCAAAATCTGAAGTTGAAGGTGGGAAGGTCTGGCTGATCTGACATGGAATGACCTCTGTCTCTGTACCTGTTGTAGCCTGTAATTGTACTGTTTTTAAATTTGCAGAAATAGCAATCTTCGGGCACGCAAGATTCGCAAGACTGGTGTCGCCCCCCTTTCAGGTCAGGTGTATCAGGGAGTTGTGTGCTCGTTGAAAGAGAACTTCGGCTTCATCGAGCGATCGGATGTTGTGAGGGAGATCTTCTTTCACTACAGTGAATACAAGGGAGACATTGGGAACCTGAATTTGGGCGATGATGTAGAATTCGGCATTCAAACAAGAAATGTAAGTGCCAGCAACCTGCTTTCAGGACCATGCTTATTGGTATTGCACACTTGACTATGCAAGGGTTACTTCATTTTGGTGTGGGAATTTACAGCTCTGGACTCCTCTTTGTATAAGTTTTGCCCTTTGAGATTTATCAAGAAATGTGGTTAAATGACTGAAGTAGAATGTAGTGCAGTTTTGCTGCTCAGCGTAACAGACAAGAAAGCCGTTTGGCGCCACTGGAATTTTTATTTCGATTTGCAACCACGTCAGTTGTTGACTTGTGTCATTTTGACGGATTATTCAGCTTAATGTGGAACTTGCTTGAAAATTTTCTACATGCTTGAATCTTTACTGTTTCTGAATTTGTGTTTTGGAATTGTTATTTACACATTGTTTTGCTTGTTGACTTATCATCTTTAACATGGCTATTGAGAAACTGTGTATTATATTTATTTGTTATCGGTTTCTCTTTAACTGTAGTGTTTTCTGCTGATTTCTAGAATAAGGAAGTGGCTGTCAGCGTTAAGTCACTGCCCATTGGAACTGTGGTCTTTGAGGATATCTCTCCCGATCCTCAGAAAGGCAGAATCATCAAACTGCCGAAACAGGGACATGGTCGGCGACAGAGTGAAATCATGTCTGGACGGATTGCCTATGAGTCAGGCAAAAGGTAAGTGCAGCGACGCTGGCAAATGATTTCATTTGTGAGGCCTTAACTCGACTTATTTAACTCATCGATAACACAATATTTTTGCTGGACTTTTACTGACAGTCTTCCAGTATTTTAAGTTTCTTCTACAGTGCTAAATGACCCTTATGATTATGGGACAGTTGACTTAGGACAACTTGACACTGCAGATATGCAGAATACGGAGTGAAATTAAGTGTTAACGGGCCTTATTTGTACTTAAATGGACGACCATGTTGACCAATACTCAATAAGGTAATTTAGGTCAACCGAATCCTCTATTCAACTGTGGCCATTATATGAGTACTGGCTGTTAGATAAATGAGAGGTTAGAAAAATGTGCTATTTAAATGTAGGATATGTAAATGGATGCCAGTACATATTGAAAGATTATAAGGTGTTTCACTGGAGTGTTGTGTTGCTGTGTGTATTTTTCAGCTGAAGATCCTTCATTCAGCGAGATACAAAGTTTGAGCTTGCACAGAGCCGAACTCCTCTGAGTAGTGATCTTGAAGTAGTGCTACATAAATTCTGATTTATTGATGATGCTGTGGTGATAGTTTATCACATAATATGCTATGTATGATGCGATGTCATGGTCACTTTTTTCAATCCCGCATTTGAGTGGTACCCGGGCCTGCAGTTTCGAGGGACCCACAGTTATGAACATGTGCAATTGTGCATGGTGGAGTGGTGCGTTGTCAGAAAGTGGCCATTGGAGGTTACCACAGCACCCGGACATGCGCTAGCCTTAATGCAGACCTTGCTTTCTCATCTAAGTCATGTTAGCATTTACAGTCTCTTACCTGTTCAAATATCTAGTATGAAGATTGAACGTGACCTTGGTAAATAGTCAGTATATTTGCTGAAATGCAACTATAGATCTTGTTTTCTAGAGATTCTTAAATGTAATCAGTTATTCCTTGTTTAATGTTAGCAGCTTTTACACAGTCCCTTGAATTGGCTGAATTGACCTTGAAGTTTTAGATTAAAATGAAATAAGAACACAGTTGACTATAATTATAAAGTGATATATGAAGAAGAACATACAAGTGCACTAATCTGATCTAATCACAGCTCTGCAAAGAGACTTTCTTTATGAGTTATTAACATTTTATTTTGCACGTTGCTTTGTTACAGCTCTTCAGAAATTGTATTTGGGGATGATGCTGTTTATGATTACACATTGTTGGATGGAGATCTGGTAGAATTCCTCATCGCAAGTGATCGGAGGGACAGGTTACAGCATGCTATCAACATCGAATTACTGGAGGAAACATTTAATGCAAATCACGAAAGAAGAGAGAAGGTTGGCTTAATTGTTTGCTGTACTCTGCTGTATACTTTGCGTGTCATCCAACAGAGTGTGTGGTAGAGTTGAAATCAAGGCATTGTGAGCATTGGTAATCTGTTTTGTTTACAACTTGCCTGGTTTTGGTGCATTATACTTTTTTCAGAACAAACAACGTAAGCTTTTTTGTTTTCTGTGTATCCCTCAGTTTAACTGGAAAATGTCTGTTAGAGGGTAGTATGAACATTACTAACTGTATTGAGACTTTCACTGGTGCTCTTCCAGTATATTAGATGTTCTGAAGCCCTCAGAGTCATCGTTTGAGTCAATGCTGATGTGTAACTGTATGATGACTAGCTGTGCTTTAGCCTAGACTAGGATTGGTTGGAGCACATGAATATCGGTTTTATGATTTGAGGGCCTTCTAGAATGCTCTTTATAAATGTTATTTCTGCATGACCCCTCCCATGCTTCCAACAGCACAGTATGGGAAGCTTCAGCATTATGTGGCTTCCAAGCAAACTGCAGCATGATGTTTTTCACCTTTCTATGCAGTGGTTTACCAGTGATTAAAAAAAGTTATTTTTTATCCTGATCTTGTATTGTCAGGTTGGATGTACCTATGAAGAGTTGTACACTTTATAAATGTGTATTTTCAAATGAAATGTTTATGTAACTGTGCGTTAGTGCACATTTACCAGCTTGAAACGATGGCTTTTTGCTTTTCTTCAGGGATTCATAACAACTTTGAAGGAAGCGTTTGGCTTTATACGCTGCACAGATCGGGAGGCACGGATGTTCTTTCATTTCAGCGAACTCATGAACCCGAAACGACCTCCGCTGACTCAAGATGAAGTGGAATTCACAGTTGTACAGGTATAATCGGTTTTATTAAGACCTTCATTCATTCAGTTTTATTCTGTATATTTAATGGTATATATATATTCATTCGTTTCAAGAATTTATATAGTACCCCTTGCAGAAGCCCACTCAGAGGCACTCCCAGTCGAACCGCGGTGATATGTTTGAATGTTTGTTTATATGCATCTTGTTTTTTTTAATGCAATACCTGTATGAACTTGTTAGAAGTCTTTCTATCTAGCATACTAAATAATGATGATAATTATATGGTAATAGTAATATTGTAATTATAAATGATTTTTATGTAGAGCCATAGAACAGAGCTCTGAGACTAAAGAAAAGTGCACTGTACGTGAGTTCGGAAAGTTGATCAGTCATATGGTGTTCTTAAAGGATAGCTCTTGAGCTGTGATTTAAATGTTTTCAGAGGTGTGCACTGTGCATTCTTCAACTGGACAGTGAGACTGTTCCAATGTTCCATGCAGCCAGGATGTGACTTTTTAACAAATAATGTAAGTTTTGAGGATTACCTTTGCAGGACCCAACGAATGAAACGCGTCAGATTGCGATTCGCATTCGTTACCTTTCCAAGGGAACAATTTCCGTCGACAAATGTCCAGCTGAGAAGTTTTCAGGAGTTGTTGAGAAAGAGTCGGGAACGCAGAGAAATTATGGTACGTTGCATTACCGCAAATTGTTTCTTGGTTATTTTCTGTTGATTTTACTGATTTTACTCTGGCAATGTCAGGGAGCTACTGTGGTTAGAAACCTCCATTCATTCAACCTGCAAGAATTCAAATAAATTTTTTAAATCATACGTATGTTTTCTATCTGTGTTAATTCACATCAACTCTTCCACAGTGTGCCTGACTGTTTCAATTTCCAGGCATCACATGGGATCACCAAAGTAGTTGATGAGATGTTGCAATCTAAAGTAATAATCATTTTATTACATGTACACTTACAGCTTTTCAGAAAAGCTGTTCGACGTTGTTAGATCCTTTGATCCAAGTATGTATTGTATTGTATAAAAGCATTTATAAATGATGATCAACAGAGTTTTCAACAGAACAGCTGGCAAGATATTGTCAGTGATGCGGTGGTACATAGGATTGAGTATGAGTCGTGCAGCACAGAATTTGCGGTTTGAGTCTCTGCTGAGACATTTACTTTGTAGCTAGTCCTTCATGCAAAGATGCACAAGAAGACCATTGATTGTTGTTGTGTCATTTGATCGTGGTGTTTAATAAATATAGGCAAGCAGACATACATATAATAATTTAAACCATTGAACGGTGGATGCTGAACAACTGGCACTGTGCTCTAGTGTAATATAGATTATTATTACCAGTACATGCAGTGCATTTATGGTGATAATAGCAATAATCGTATAGAACTTTCTGAAATATATACTTGCTCTCAAGTGCTGTAATGCACCGAGCAAATTTCTGTCCAGGGTAACGGCCTCTGTTGTCACAGACCCTGGTCAAATCGGATCCATCCATCCACAACTTGCAACCTTGGAGCAATCGTTAGGTTGTTGCGTTGCATTAGTTCGCTTTTTCTTCATCTCTAAGATGTTCTACTTGAGAGTGGCATCATTAACCAGCGTTGACAACACGCAACATAGTAACATGATACCTTGCCATGCCATGTTAGTTCCATCTTATACAACTAATCTTTGCTTTGTACATTTCGTTTAGGTCAGGACATGAACCCTGGAATAGTGATGTACGATTTCAACAATATGAAGCAAACAATACCGTACAGTAGTTCTGCTGTTGATGGCAACCTTCCAAAACTTGGAGATAAGGTAAATTATTGGTTCTTGAGCAGTTTTGTAGCCAGACAGTTCGGCATTGAAAATCGCTATTGGAATGGTTATTTATTGTTTTAGCGGTTTTTTATACTATGTACACATTATGACATATCATTTAATTGTTTTATATATGCTTGGCGTTTAATAACTAATGTCCACGATTACTGTTAATTTTATACAGGTGCGCTGTAAAAAAATAAAACTGTGATGATCTATGTGCTTACTTTAAAAGCACAATACTTGAAAAATACATGATAAATGCTAATAAACTTATTAATCAATCAATCAATCAGCCATGTATTGAATCAACAAAGTGCTATGTTACGGTAAAAAGCATCTCATTGACAACGTAGCACTCTTAGAAGAGAATGAAATTTATTTGTTAGCACAACTTTTAATGTTCATATTAGTTTGACTAAGGGCTGAGATATTTGTCAAGCTGCTGATAGGAATAATAGCTCCGTAAAAATGACCTCTTGTGAGATCCTGACGTGTATCTCTCTCTCTTTGTTAGGTTGAGTTCCAGATTTCAGAATGTTCCAAAACAATGACACGTACAGCTGTGAACGTACGAGTGACCGGCCGTTCAATCGGGAACAAAGAGTGTGGCTACGTGGTGACTTTGAAGGACAGCTTCGGCTTTATCGAAACCATTGATCATGAAAAAGAAATCTTCTTTCACTACAGGTACCTAGATTCATAGAACATACCCTAACGCTTTACTAACCAAAGTGTAGTAAATGGTATTGGGAATACTATGCTTCTGTCGGTAAATGTTAAGTATATGTAATAAATTTATCAATAAAGTTATGAAAAAATGTGACCTGATTTTTGGGCAAACAAACGACCTGTGAAACTTTTGCAATGGATGATGGTCTGTATTTACTGAAAGCAATGTGTAATGGTGCAAAAAGTATCTAGACAAACGATAAAATGAAAGAGCACTCTGACAGTTTTAATATTCTGTTTTTTTATTAATATGCAGCCTTCCGGCTCAAGGCACCGAACTTACCCCTACACCGCAGTGCCCCAGTATATCGCAGCAGTAAATAAACATTTCTAATCAGATTGGTTTATCTCATCTTTCTTTTTATCTTATCTGTTTGTTTCTTCTTATGTGTAGTGCTTACGAGGGAGATATTACCGACTTTGAACTTGGCGATGAAGTTGAGTTCAGTGTTTCTCAGAAGAATGGCAAAATCAGCGCTGAGAACTTGCGACGTATCATCCGCGCCCGTTTTCCAGCTGAGGTGAATGCAACGATTGAATGCTTTTCATAGAATTTTCTTCCACTCAGTTCTCATCTTATGAACGGATTTGATTTATTCAGCTTTGAGTCCAGTGTTATTAGGGTCACCACAAGTATAAATATGTGGCACAATATCTGTTATATGATGATATTGCCATTAAGAGCTCTAGCAAAGCAAAATGACAAGTTTTTAAAGTTGGCAAGACCACCTGCATTAGAGTTCATTGGAGCTTTAAGCGGAATTAAAGAATGCCACCAGTACATGTGCAAGAGAAATGAATGCATTTAAATATCTTTAAGTAAGATATACTCGTTTTGTGTAGATTAATAAAGTTGTTTTAGCATTATTAGTTTTATTGTTCATCTCAATATAAGCAACTTGTTTGTGTGTGATTGATGTGGCCAATAACTACATGTAGTTAGGTGGAGAATAGAAATATGATAGGTAAAGGTTATCTATGCATGTGCTGCTGTTTGAAAGTTCTGATATTTGACATACAATGTAGATCTGTTGGAAGAATTGAGCCATTCTTTATTGTATGTATGTGCACTTGTTATAGCGCCCCTTCAAGCTCTCCCTACTCAGAGGCGCTCCCGAATGCAGAGCGGACACTGCATTGGAGTTTCACGCCGAAGCGCTGAGCAATTGTGCGTGAAGGACTTGCCCAAGATCCTTACGCGGTGAGGTGGATTCGAACCTCGAACCTTCCGGCTTCAAGGCAACGACGCCACCACTACACCACTGCGCCCCACAAATATTATTACAAATATTACAACGTTGTCTTATGCAATTCGCATAATTAGTGACTTCCACAATCTACATACTCATTTCGTTGAACTGGGATGCGTGATGTTGACTTTCAGTCGAAGGTTTGTGTTGTGAACAGACCGAGTGTTAATAAAACTTCTATAGTAATTGCCTCCGAATTGTTTTTGTAGGATGTCCAGCCTGACGTACTGGAAGGCAGAATCTTGAAGACGCTCAGCGTGGCAAGTTCAGATCAGTCGGAGTATTCTGGTACGATCCAGCTGGAGAGCAAGGATGGTGATGCGATGGATGTGACTTATCCGTACGGGATTATGAGCCTGGTTGACAAGAGGGACATGCCTCAGAAAGGCGAGTTGGTCCGTTTTCAGGTGTCAGTAACGAGAGACTCTGGCAAGAAACGTGCGGTTAAAGTCGCACCCGTCCGAAGATATGTTCAGTCAAGAATCGAGTCTCTGACAAGCGAGGTGAGAAACGTTAGCATAATGTATCATAAGGCATGTCGTCTGCTAACTTTGCACTAACGTGTCTTCGCTATACCTTCAGGGAAAGCTAACGTGGTTGCCTGGTTCAAGGAATGCTTTAGAAAGAATTGGTGAATCCGCCAAAGAGGGCAGGGCGAACGCTTTCCTAATCTCATTAAACTGTTGATATTTCCCATGCAGCACAACAGGTAGCAAGAGCAACGTCGATCATGCCGTTGACTGTTGTCCATTCTTGTTGTTGAACTGTTGTCTGTTCTCCAAGCATGCCAAAGGGGTAATCGTGAAATCAATGGGGCCGCTGACACTGCAGGAAAACCAGCCCATGCTACTGTGAAATAGAAGCTAGAGCTTGGTGCCCCAATTCAATTGTACGAGGGTTCAGATCTAATACCTGGGTTGCTTCCTCACCTAGGGTCCCATGGCAGTACGGTGCTATCCTGCACCTAACAGTGCATCTACCATAGACTTAATTAATATTGTACTTGTATTGTAAGACAATATTTAGCTTCACTATGCAGTTCTTGTTTAATGCATTAATCGATACAGTGTATCAAGTTGACAACTTTGGGGGACATAACATCACTCTGCATTTAGTGGAACAGCAGTGCAGTACTGGGGAAATAAGTTAATGAGTGCAACAAGTTTATGTCTCACCTGCATTTTGCCAATAAAACATGGTAGGCATCCACGATGTATATTGTACAACACTCAGCCTTCACAGTTTCTTATTGCCACAGAATTACTTTGGATTCTGTTCATTGAATTGTTCTCTGTATGTGTGTGTGTTTGTGTAGCTGTGCACTAATAAAGTACATTTTAAGTACCCCACAAAGGCTCTGTTGTCAAATTTGCTGTTGTTTTGTTTAGTCTGGAACGTTGAATTACGATAAGGACGATGGCAGGCTTCCATTCCAGCTGGCTGATGTCCAAGACAGCTCCGAGTTGTACGTGGGTGATGACGTCGAGTTTGTCGTCGTTCAGAACCTGCGTGGCAGCCGTGCTGCGTTCAATGTCCGCAAGACTTGGTAAGTCCAAGTTGAAATATGAATATTACGGCTAATGTGTACGCAAACGGTAAAGAAACTGCTGTGTTGATATTTTATTTTTATATGCTTTGGATAGTTTTTATGACATAAGGTGGAGTTGCCTCAGGGCTGGCTTAAGGAACCGCTCTCCTCTTCTTAATGACAAGAGTTCACTAAAACCTGTGAAATCAATGCAGCTTGTCATTAAAGTGCTGACTTCAGCAGCTCTTAAAATGTACTGCCCTCTGCAACTATTGCCCACCCGTATTCAGGCAGATCGGGTAGCTAATACAGACTTCTTTCCCTTCGAGCTAGAATTATTTCCTCTGGCGAGGGATCAGCCGCTCGGATCCTTCTCGTCCACTTGTCTCTGTTTCCAGCGTCTTCTTTCTTCATTTTGAGCAGCTTCAGGTTTTGTTGTATCACATCGTCCCATCTTTTCTTCTGGCTGTGTCGACCATAGCTAATACAATATTGCATGTGGCTTACTGCAAGTCAATGTACTGTCTTTTAATGAGTTTAACATAGATAGCATTGAGAGCCATGACATTCAATCATTTCAGAGACTTATATAGCGCACCTTCGAGATGATCTCTGCAAGAATCTCGGCCTGCTTAGAACAGAGGGAGCCACAGCGTGCTAGGCACTTAGGGCGAAGCAGCAGAGCTCCTGTAAGTAGACAGGGCCACACCTGGGAAACAGCGCCAAATCAAGGAAGAGATCCGGTCAAGTGGAAAGGGAGCTAATGCAAGATATCCCGCTTATATTCAGGAACATGGCCGAATCTTGGGATGCGACCAATAAGTTATGCTGCTGTGCGCAAGACCTGATCCAAACACCAAACCCGAGTCGCCGGTAGACCCATGCAGCAAAACTATCATTGAATAATTTAATTTAATAAAAAAAATGTAGATTGAATTGTATAACTAGCATTAAATTTTATGTTTTAATTAGTTATCTCCATATTGATTTTTGTTATTATAGTGTCATCTAGTTTCTTAAATTTATTGCATTTCCCTAATTCAAAGTTATTTATCGTTATTTTGATTGTTTGCCTGTTTCACAGCGAAAAGCCGAGACCCGAGCGATTGATTGCACGCATGAAAAGCGTCTCTGAAGAAGGCCGTAAGGTGATGGTGATCCGCCAGCCGCGTGGTCCAGATGGAACACGAGGCTTCAAGATCCCACGCGCCGGCAGCACGGGAAAGCCACCGAACTCAGTTTAATCTATCTGTGATATATTTTTTCCTTGCTGCAGAGAGAGAATAGAGAGAATAGTGAGAGAGAGACGCATTCCATCTGGGAAAATCTGAACAGCCGAGACCGGCGAAAAACTGTATTCCAATTAAATTGTTGCCAATGTTCATTAAAGTTCATGTGCTCTCGTGTTTCCATACTCGTACTGTAACATGGCAATTTTCTACTTTTGCACTGTTTTCATTCGCCTGACTTTCTTACATTGGGCAGAATTGCTGGAAGTTTTTTTTATTTATCTACTGTCGTCCTATTTTTCAATTGAGGATAATATAATCAATCATTTGAACTACAGTTAAAAGAATGTATTGCAGTCCATTATGTTTACAGTATATTAATATCGTGACCTTCCAGCTAGCTGTAATCGCTAAAAGGTGCTTACTGATAATTTGTTACAGACTCGAGTTTTTTAAATATTGGTGCGAAACTTTTTCAAAATTTGAACATTGTGACAGTGGTCCAAGTAGCATTTCTTATTTAGGACTCTATCTCTTCATCTGACTTTCGAGTCCTAACTTATCTTGGAATGATGAACTTCTGGTTTTACCGCATGGTCTGCTCTCTGGAGCGTTGTTTAACTGTGTATACTATCTCCATGGTATAAATTGTTATTTTGTATAACACTGGTGTCAAACACACAGGCTGCCAACTGATTTTTTTGGCCCCACCATGTTTAATAAATATTTTAAATGATTTTCATTCATTAGTTTTATTTATTGACTGATTTTAGGTGAAAGGTACTTGTTCATCTTTGTCATCTGTGCTGACTAAGTAAGGTCCCAGTTTGTCATATCTGGGGAACTTTTCATGCTCGATCTAGGTTTAGAGTACTTCAAGTGTTAATTGATCTATAGCATTATTTTTAACTTACAAAATGAACTAATGTAAGAATGAGATTTAAAGATGAAACTTTCATTCCAACGTAAAATTGGCAACTGCCTGTACTATCAGTCATCATAAAAAAGACCAAAAAAGGAGCATATGAAAGTACGATGAGAGCAACCATTCAGGCACAGGTAAGCAATGCTCTGGTCAAAGCATTCAATGCAGTCAATAGCTTTCTTTGTTATTGTGATGAGATGAAACAGAATGCAGTCGGACAGACCAGAGTTGCAGTAGACAAGTCTTATTCTGATTAGAATAAGGCTGTGTTTTGGTGTTTTCGACAAAAATGAATCCAAAGCAAAGCTGTTGAAGCATCCATGTGTCCAAATTTTATAATAGGAGAGCATCGATTCAACTGAGCTGCTCAGTGCTAGTAGTTGATCCGCCAAGTACTGAAAGATCATGTGCAGCCTAGTAACTGATGGACAATATTTAGTAATGTAGATAGGAGCAAAGTGCAATAAGACATTATGGTTGATTATCTATCATGAAAATCTTAAGCTGTAATACAATTTATTTTTGTTCCATCCAGCAGAAAATAAAATCCATAGAGTCAACATCATTACACAAACAGACTTGATCAGGATTAGAAAACTACTACGAACTGTTAATTGACACCTGGAAAATCAGATATCATCGAGGTGACCTCAAATGCAATGGCTTTGTAGTAGTGCTGGAAGCAGATGCAAGTTTCACCTATCCACTTGTGACAACAAAATTTCAGCAGTTGTTGAAAAAGAAACGGTTTAAGTAGGTCAGTGTTCTTGATCAAACACAACAAAATCATTTATCAGAAAATGAATTGGAAGTTGAAATATCCGTTAGAATCTTAGAATCTTCTCATATGTCTCTTGAACTTTTCGTAATGGAAATCGTCTGTTGCCTTTTCAGTCGTTTGAGATGTAGATGAAGGATTATCTGAAAAACGTAGATCAACCATCAGATTTCAATACCTTTCAATGAGCAATTTTATTATTATCAGTAAACCGTAGTTTTGTCTACCTTTCAAAAAGTTTATTTCAAGCACAGCAGAGAAAATTTTTCAGTATATCAGACAGAATACATTTGGTAATCTCACGCGCACTGCCCCAGAGCATATAAGCCATCAACAACACATCCTGGATACAATTTAATCTGAAGCATTGACCTGCTGTGTATAGACAAATGTAAATTAAACACATTAACCATCAAATCAGATGGGACAAATACTGAAACAATAGATCTGTTGTTTCCTTACCCTGCAGTGTTCGGGGTCTGTCGGCATCCCCAACCCTCAGCGGTGTGGGTTTCGGTGTTGGAGCAACCCGCTTGGCAGGAGCACTCGTGTCTTCTATATTATCTGCTCACAATCACAGTATTTTATTATTTTTATTATTATTATTATTATGTTTAACATACATGCATTGTGCAGCCATACAGAAATGCAAATCTGAAGTGCAGTTATTCAGGCGAAGAGCAGTTAGACATCTAGATGGCTAAAAGGCATTAAGAAATAGTTCCGAGTCATCTCTTGAAGGACGAAAAAGTTTAAACACTAGAGAAACATTAGTAGGCTAGCTGGTATCATTAATCGCAGACAGTAACATGAAAAGGAATGAGAAATCATATCAGTGATGCATTGCAACTCGGCCAAACAACCCACGATCCAAGATCGAAAACTGGCCAATGGCCATCTGGAGGGAAGCAATGAGATGTTAGCGATTAAAGATGGGTATTTGTACTTGTATCGATTTTATAGACTGTTCGACCAGGGGTGTCAAACATTTTCTAATGGCATCATCATCAACAACCGTGGGCTCAATGTCCTTTGGTGTCCGATGCCTTCTTCACAATGTCTCTCCACTCAAGTCTTTAAAGAAAATGGGGTAGGCATCTAGGAGGGAGCTTGGTGATCCCGTCCACAGAAAGTTTTTGCAAAACTAAATCTTAAATCATGAATTTTCAGCATCTAAACAGTCAAATTAGGCTTATAAAATCATAACATTGATCTTCTTATCAGTCATGAACATTTTTAAAAAGCTCACTGAGCCTTAAAAATAATAAATCTGAACATTTATTCTAAAATTTAGACCAGGTACTGCATGGGCTGGCCAGAAATGGCTCTTTGACACCCCTGGGTTAGATAAAAAAAAGTTAAAATATTTTGTAGTTTACAGAAGGATTCACAATCAGAATATTGCAACAGGTCTTAGAGTTCTGAGATATGCACAATTATGACATAAAAGTCTAGTTTTATCTACATAGTGTTCCTGTGCAGAGAAATAAAGTTAACATGTACTGCGATCATGCAGATTTAGAAATTTGTTTCTAAACGCAAAATTACATCATACAATTAAGACAATTTTCTGCAAGTTGAATAGATAAGCAATTAAAACTGCAATCAGATGCACACAAACACACACACGTAACTGAAAACTAAATGACGACAAAGATTCCAATCATACATCTGTTGTGTTGAACGAAGTTGACGGCAACATTAGTTGGCACAAACTCCGAGACGCCTTCCTTTCTCTTCTTGCGTTCATTGATCAACCTCTGCTTCGCTTCCTCCGTTGCCTCAATGTTCTTGATCTTTACTCTGAAATACAAAATAACTTCTAATGTCAAATAATCAAACATTAATATTGGGCCACTTCTAAGACAATCAGCAGCGCAAACAGTCACAAACTAAACCCAAATCACGATATTACACCACATGATGCATTAAGGCCAGTATAATGTACTCATGCATTTATAGGTTTTTCCCCACCAAATAATGTATTGTTTTCTTTAAAATGTGCATACAATTTGAAAGTGTTCAGAAATATTTTAGTCTAGAGCTCCTTTACAGTGAATCTCAGCTGCAGACACATTAATTAGAGGCAAAAAGGTCTGAAATCTGAAATCAAAGTATTGCAAACGCCTGTTACATAAATGCTAGTTAGAAGGCAGAATTTTCTCCTGGGACTCACTCGATTCCCAAATCGACCTCTGGAATTCCAGACAGCATCTGATTTGACAACATCTCCTCCGTCTTCTTCCGAGCAGTCAGTGATTTTATATGGTCGGGAAGTTCGTACAGCGCATCCATTGTGTTCTTTGGCCTAGTCGCCAAAGCAGATAAACATAGTTATTTGAAGCTGACCCCCCCCATAAATGCATAGATTGATTTTCATATAAATAATTTTATGAACAGAAAATTATCACTAAGGTTTGTAACGATTTTTTTTCAAATATTGTTTATTTACTTAATTCATCATATAATTACAACAATGCATTTAATTAAAATAGTACCTTTAATACATTAATAATGACCTGCATTGGTTTCTCAGTTGAGTGTAGTACACTAGTTATCAATCATCATTAAAGCGTTAAGAACTCTTAGGATAATGCAGTACCTTGGGAAGTGAAGAGAGAACATTGCTATGGTCTACTAATGTTAAGCATGAGAGAAAAATGATGCTTTAAGTTTTCCCACGGTAAATAATGGGACAATTTCGACTTTACTGCAGTAATGGGTTTACTGTCAATATAATATCGAGGTAAATGGAAAATGAGCCAGAAATAAAACCATGATAAAGACAACTATTATAGCTTTATAGTCAATAAACTGCATACAAAACGTTTCAATAAGGTAATCTTGTTCCTTGCGTGTTTTTTTTATTAATTCAATCAGCAATACAAGTAGGATATAAGCTAAACAATTGTTTTTATAGATGAAAACTTTATGTAGGGAAAGTGATGCAGTCCTGCAAGGATGGTTGGGATGGGGACAAAACCTGCGGAGCATGAGGACAAAACCTGCAGGGCATGAGGACAAACCAGCAGGGTATGAGGACAAAACATATGGGAATGAGGCCTGAACGAAAAAGACTTACTTGTTGCAGGGTGGGAATGGGTAGGATTTTTGAAAGAGTTTAAGAGTGTTTTGCAGTGTTCTCAGATTTTAGTAAAAGGTCTTACAATAATTCCTTAGAATTACTTTTAAAAATGCACAAACAAACCCGAAATGAAAGCTTACTTTTCACCGACAAGTTCTTCTGTTTTCAATCCTTTTCGTTTAGCCAGTTCTTCTTCAACATACTTCAACCTTAAGCAACAACCATGTTCATCATTATATAGAAGCTAAGTTACAAGATTTCGTAATTCACTTGCCACAGCAAGTTGTATAAATAGTTTACAATAAGCTAGCCCCAAACATACTATTTATGCACAAGGCTGTGACAGACTGGCTAATTTTCCCGTGTACATAAAAAGCAAACCAATCTAACAAACCCAAATCCACCTGAACAAAGAGGTTAAATTTACAGTACGAATAAGCATGGGCAGCATATCACGGCTTGGTCGCATCAAGCAGGGTTCAGTTCAGCCTGCATCTTGAAAATTGTGGCTTGGTTAGGTACGACCTGGCCTGCCCCAAATACAGGCAATTGCTGCCTATGACTGCACGATGAAATTAATTATTCAGCATTAATATCCACAAGCAACAGTTTATTTGCCTCCACCAATCAGAGCAGGTTGGGCTGGGTTGCCTGCTCCGGCCCCAACGATCATCTCAGCTATCCATTTCAACTGAACAGTCATATTAATGTCGTCATCAAAATAGATCTTAAGTGGCCAAGGGTCTGAAGTTTATTTTATTTCGGAAATTTTATACAGTGCCTCTTCAAGGTAGGCTACTCAGAAGCGCTCCCAGCACAACCACGGCTAAATAAGACAGTTGAGGTTCATAAGGAACAGAGTGGAGCGACTCCTGGGAACTAAGCGCAGTGTAACAGGGAGGCTGTAGGACCAGCGACAGAGAATGAACGACGCTGTCGGATAGCAGTGGCCGAGCAATCCACGTATTTTACGGCATTTTGCTTGAATCGATTATACATCAGAACTACTATGACTATAAAAGCAAAGCAGTTTACATGTCTGCATCTTCATCTCTTCGGTTTGTTTCAACTGCGAAGCTCGTCCCAATCTGTTCAATGTCTTCGGCCTGCGAGATTCTAAGCACCGAAAAAACAACACAACGGATTTAATAAAACCAGTAAACTCATTATTTTTAAACATGACCAATGGATAATAGAAGAAAATGATGCATCAGTACGGACTCAGGACCAGAATAAGGATATTTACATCTATAGATATTAACTCACCACAGAAACAATGACACAAAGCAATAATTCAAGGATCAATACAAAACAAGCATCAGATAATTTTAGATTTCTCTGATCTGAGATCAGTTGGAGCAGAACAGGACTGCCAACATTACTATAGATCTGCCAAATAACATGTAAGATCAATATATTGGTTGGAGAAAAGAACTTAATCACTGTCACCTTCATAGACAACAAACACACCAGTTGTCAATTCCACAATGTTCACCATCTGGGAAGTGAACGCAAGACACAGCGACAGATATTGGTACCTTATGTCTTAACCATCATACCACAGACAACAGATGAAACAACCGATTCATTTAATTTGCAGCATAATAGTAACATAACTTTAAGGTAAAACGCTGAAGCAAGTACCTTAGTACACAACTAGTAGCATCCTAAAAATATGCCATTAAATAGTGGCATGGTACACAAATTACTGATATTTAAAGATATTTATTCAAACAATAACATAAATCAGCCAGAAAAAAGACAAGGCAAAACTATTATAAACTAGATAAGTATAGCTATTGAGCTCAGCTTAAACGACTTACCGTAATTAGGATCACCCGATACATGTAATATGAAACTCGAGGAAGATGCCTGGCAAAAAATGCACCAGCATCTCACTAATTTCAGTTATTATTTGATTATATCTGTGCACTTATTTTGCAATAATCATCAACTTACTCTCGTTTTAGCGCCTTAATGTCAACATAACCTCCAGTGTTCAACTTCAATGGATCTGTCTAAAAGAAAAAAGGATAACAATTTCATTACCAAATAATTATTAAATAAATTTGTAAATGTGCGCAAGGTCATACCGAAATGTGAATATCATTGTTGTCATCATTATCATGATGATGATTACGATCGTAAAAATAGTAAGTAAAAATATTCTTTTTTAGACTATCAGGAAACGAACGCTTAGCTTGTAGAAAGAGTAAATAACAGATTCAATTATGCACTGATCAAAATCCATCAAAGTCACCAATATTGAAAAGGATTTCAATATACACATATGGATTGCATGTGAGTATGTATGTACATGAACATTCATTATAGCACCTTACAATAGCCTTACAAAGACGCTTAACAATGAAACAGGGAAAATACATAAGATAAAAACCATAATGGCAGTTTTAAATTATATTTATAGCAAGTAGGCAAGTATATTCTTTATTAAACCAATTGCATATCCATTCTCTTGTGCACGTACGTCACAATAACAATCATCTATCAACACGAGTAAAAATTCCAACTATAAATGTCTTGCACCATAGATTATCTGCAAGGGGTATGGTACGCAGGGTTCGCAGGGTATATTACTGGGTTTTGTTGGTGGAAGTAACCTAAGCAGCATGCAGCCCAGGATCATCTGGACTGCAGAGCAAAGAAAGGCGTCGGTTTCAAGACAAATAATGTTGGGTAGTCATCAGAGGTACCGGAGGTGGATTAGCTTGCTTATTACTGACCGAAGATGGTTCCTATCCTATCGTCTAGCAAAGCACCACCATGCATATAGATCAAATGAGCCACTGCTGTTGCACATACTACACCAAAAAGTTGCGGGCCCTACAGCATGTTTGGGCTATATGAGGATCAAATCTAAAACTTGTGTAAACGTAACCCCTAGGATATTCAAGCTCAGGACCCTAGCCAATCCCAGAGTGACAACCAGAATAGCGTCAAGCCCTGCATGTCCCTTGGTCGTCTGATCACCGTAAATATCTTTTTTATTTAGTTTAAGATCACATGAATTGTTTATTTAGTCTAAGATCACTACAGTAAGTAGCAGATTCACATTTTGGTGAGATTAAGCATGTGCTACAATTAAGTAATTATCAGCTTTAGTCCTCTGACTTCGAGTATAAGGCAATAACAATGACAGTAACTATTGTTATGTAAGAGCAAGACTTAACAGACAGTTACAGAGCACCAATAACTCAATCTTATTATTTGCTCCTATACACATATAAGAAAAAATAGTAATTTTCAAGTTTGATAAACTTCAACATTGCTGTCTTTTGATGCTATATGTCGCAAGTCTCTATATATCATTACATTCCAACATAGTTAACTATTAAATTTATTAACTGGCTAATCAGACCAACCCACAATAACGACAGCATATGAAGCAACACCAACAAATATTGTAATCACGATCAATAGTAATTACCCACAGTCAAATTGTTACATAACTGAATACAAAGATTCACATGTATTTATATGTGTACATATATTTGAAACAATTAAATATCCTACAATTTTCTGTTTGCTTGGTTTTGTCTTGATTGAAGCCAGGTCTTCAATGCTGACGCCGTGCGGTCGTTTTCGTAACGACTGCATTAGCTTCATCTCTTCGATTGTCGACCGCCTTATATGAAGCAAAAATACACAACGCTATCTGAATTCAACTGGAACACCGATATTTCCATCACTCTTTATAAAACTGGACATTACTACCCAAACCAAATAGTAACCAAGTAAATAGTATGAATGTATTGTATATATGTATAAAGCATGCAATGTATAAATACATCAGACACTCGAAATATAAGCCACCATGGTTATAAACATTCATTCATTCAAGTATTTATATAGCGCCTCTTCAAGGAAACTACTCAGAGGCGCTCCCGACTCCAGTACGGACAAACAGAACAGTTTTTAGGTGCTTATAGAATGTGTCAGAGAGTGATCTAGGGAACAGGCGCAGCTCAAGTGGGAGGGCATTCCATACCACTGGGCCAACCACAGAAAAAGCACGACTCTGCATGGTGGAGGTACGAGCAAATGGGACAAAGAGTACTTCCCTAACAGCCGAGCGTAGGGACCGACCAGTCCGAGCACTTAACACAGGCCGACAAAGATCGAGTAGGTAAGATGGAGCAAGACCTAGCTGGCAGCGCCATATTAAGGACGAGATTCTGTATTCGATGCGCTGACGGACTGGGAGCCAATGCAGAACCTCCAGCATGTAATTTGTAACATGACCAAATTTGGGCAGATGACCAATGAGGCGTGCTGCAGCGCGCAGAATACGGTCAAGAGAAGATAATTGACCAGATGGTAAACCAGCATAAAGGGATAGGCAATAGTCAAGACGAGCTGAGACAAAGGAATGTACAAGCGTAGTTGCAGCACCAGTTGAGAGAGAGAGCGAGCGACAGTGCGAAGCTGGCGCAGCTGATAGAAACAGGAGCGACTGAGACGATTAATGTGAGGTACAAAAGTAAGTTCCTGGTCTAGCACAACACCAAGGTCACGGACTGAGGTGGAGAAAGTATAGTCGGGAAATTCAACAATACCAAAGCTAAAGCGGGAAGAGTAAAGTCACAAGTTTCTAATGAATAACTGAGGCCACTGGACATAAAAATATAATCCACAAGCTAGTCAAGTGCAAAGAGGACGCCAATGCTCAAACTCGTATCTTTTACTTCATGTACGGAGGATGAGGACACGTTTCGGCGACCGCGCATTCTCGGATACTGGTCCCAGATGCAGGAACAGTCTTCCACCGGACATCAGATTGGCCGCCTCAGTGGACTCTTTTAAAACAAAGCTTAAAACTTATCTGTTTGCTAAGGCGTATACCGCAGTTGGCCGTTTGTGAGGCGCCCTTGTAGCGGTATGGTCACTTTAAGGCGCCATATAAATTGTCATTATTATTATTATTATTAGCGTCATTGGGCTCTCATTATGGAATTCCATTTCCTCCACTCTGCGTGGGACTCTATTTTCTGGATCGCTACATGTACATCTCTATCTCTCTCTCTTCTTAAGACCTAGTTTTTTCTTGGTGTTCTCACACTGAGAGTGCTACTGAATGGCCATGGATGTGAGTGGCGCAATAGAAATTATTAATTACATTACATGAGTCCATTCTTCCATTAATAATAAACAATCACTGTTCAAACTGTCCATCAGACTGTCATCGCTGTCATCAGTTGGTTAAATACTTTAGTGAAAAAAAAATCAGCTGCACATTACTGTGTAACGCAAGTAAAATCTAAAATCATTTCGTTTGATCGATTTATTTGAAAAATGTTCGGCCAGTTGAACATTAATAATAAACAATCACTGTTCAAAAAGTTAGAAAGTTATATGGACTGATGAGATAAAACAGTTACATAAACATACAAGATAAGGTTATATTCTATAATGACTCGGTAGACGTTCTAGAATGACTCGGTAGACACCAAGAACTAACGTTGCAGCGTTGTTATCTTTAATAAATCCAACTTCTAGTTTGCCGAGAATCATTTTAATCGATCCAACTTCTCTTTAGGCAAGAATTTGTTCGATAAATCCCGCTTCTATTTCGTCAGGAAAAAATTTTCAGCCATTTTTCATTGAAAATTATTGTTCATCAATCCAGCTTCAGAATGACTGCACTAACCCTAAAACTAACCCTAACCGACCCTCACGACGCCTAACCTGAGCCCTAACCGACCCTCACACGAAAAATCCCGCTTCAATTTCGTCAGGAAATATTTTTCATCAAATTTATAAAAAAAAGTTACCTGCTACCGAGTCATTATAGAACGCTACCCAAGATAATAATGGATTGTGATGATTCTGTTCCTTTACGCATTAATGAGCTATAGAAAATTTCTGCAATTGACAAGCAACTGAGAACTCACTCTACGGGCTGTTCCACTGAATCTTCCTCTTCATCGCTGTCTCTATCGTGAACATTTCGTTGTCGAAAATGTTTTCGAGGTTTCTTTATTTGTATTTCAGACATATTAAGAGGCCTACAAATAATTTCGCAATTAAATCAATAAACGGTAAATTAGTAAAAATAATATATCGCTATACATAGAGTTGAAAATGAAAAATCTATTTATATTTTTAACGCTATATAAAGTACGTAAGTATGTGAATTTAGCACTTAACATTTTTTTATACATTTTGCTTTCCATCACAGAGCTATTAATTATGAGCTAGAAAGAACTGTACACGTTTTGAACTTTAGTGGTTTGGCTCCAGCTCATAGGATTATATGAAAAATTGACAAACAGCAGTAGCTATGAGGGGACAACATTCTGCATATTTCATTTCCTTCCATAGAAAGCAATCATTTTGGTAGTAGTTTCTTGCTAGTAATCGCAGCTCTGATCTGTAAGTTTCTTTAAAAGCTCAGTCGAGGGAACCAGATTGTTAATAAAAAAACAGAATTATTATAAAAAATCCGAAAAAAAGAATTAGGTTCATTGAACAAATAGACACTGCTTCATTTACGTCTACTATAAGTCTTAGAAAAGGTTATAGAAAGTCAGAAAGAATTTTTCTTTATTGACCTTGTGAAGTTGTGGCAAACTAACTGGGACAGCGAAGAACTGATTTCAGACAGGATTCAACATTTCAACATTGCCATCAAAGCAGTCGCTAGGTGGCGGGTGTCTCACATAAAGACACGGAGCTCATATGGCACATCAGGCCAAATTTATGACGGTATCTCAGACATGTCTTAGATCCTAGTTGCGACTAGCGGGCAACTAACGGATAAATCAGAATTCACAACGACGTCTTAGCCAGCTAAGACACAACTACGCTAGTCGACCTATGAGGGTCGTGTAAGTCTACTAGTCGCTGTCGTAAAGGCAAACATGGCCGGCGGGACATCTTCGATTCGTTCACTTCGACGCGGTTTAAACTATTAAAGAGTGTTTCAGAGGCACCAAATTTAATTCCGTTGGATGTGGGACGATGAGCTGATTTATGCTTGTGGTTTTCGCCGTCACTAAATACCATTAATGTGTAACAAAACGCATTTTAGATCGCATATAATCTACCGCCGAAGATAATATCTTCCGCGGGCGATGCAACGTCTTTGTTTGTTTTGATACGCGGACAGCCCATTGTCTAGCCCACTAGCTAAGGCACGGCCGCCTATTAATATTATGTGCGCATGCGCACTAACTATAACCACGCTTTAGTTTGTCGACTAAGTAAGTGGTCCTGTAAGTGCGAGTGGTGAATACGGGGTGTCGTAAAGTCTACGACACGTCTTAGCTAGACGCATCTTAGCGCTAAGTGGTGTCTTAGCCAAGTCACCTCCCATAAATTTGGGCCGCAGGGCCCAAATTTATGGGAGGTGACTGGGCCCAGGCTGCTGCTGGTGTGTATAGTTGAAAAGATAGTTTGGGGCCAAGTAGCCTAAGCGTAGCCTAGGCCTATTGGCCTATGCAAATATGAACACTTGTCTAAAAATGTTAATGCCTGCAGCTGAAAGAAAAATCACTTTTTCACATAGCTCTCTTTTGCATCTGATTTGAGCAGCTTATATTTGTTCTTAAAGAGATTCATGGGCGGAGTTTGGTTTCCGTTCTTGAAGGGGCTAAAAAAGAACTTGGGAGGAACTTGGGTTTTGATGGAGCTGAGACTCGGTCCAGAACGAGCGGTGCCGACAAATATTTTCTCGGGCCAAAAAAGTTTATGACATTTTTTAGTCCTCGGGCTGAAATTTCCAGAAAAATACAAATTTTCCCGAACAAAAAAGTTGATGACTTTTTTAGTCATTCGGAAGTTTCGCGTTCGTGAACAGAACCATTTCCCCCGAACAAATTTATGAGTCTGCTCCTTCTTGGGGGGGGGGGGGAGGGGACTAAGCCCGGGAAAATTAAGATACCGTTTACACGCGGTAAAAAAACTGAATCTGAGTCTTCTTGGGGGGACTTAGCCCCCCTAACCCCCGATAAACTCCGCCCATGAAGAGATTCCTCTAAAACTATTTGAAAGTGCGTTTAGGGTACATTTGCTTGGATTTGCGCTTAAAATGAGACTGGTTTAATTTGCTATGTTCCAAAGCTGATATGATATAAAGCCACTAAATCCAGTGGCGGCGCCAGGATTTCAGTTTGGGAGGGGTTGAAGCCTCGCGGCGAAAATTTTCCATTTCCGCCGCCAAAATTTCTGACGACCTGTTTTTTTAGTCATCGACCGAAAATCGTGGATGTTTCAATGTAAAAAAATTAAGAATTCGGATGGCCCTTTTTTTAGAGGGGGCTGAGCCTCTTGTAGGAGCTAATTAGCCCCCCAGGCCCCCCTAGCGCCGCCACTGACTAAATCCTCTTTCTTCTGCAAAATTGAACTTAGGCCTATATATAGATTTGTCAGATTCTAAAGTTTTCTAAACCCTTCAAAGTCACTCGGTATAAACTACTTTTGGCATATATGATATACAGTTTTTTGAGACACGGTGTAGATCTCGCGCGGATTCTCAAACCGATTCAGTTTAATTAGGCCTGTTCTATGAAAGTAGAAAGTTGGTCTTATATAGGCCTACTTAATTAATGTGCGTTCCACACTTTCTGAAAGCGTTTGTCCCGAATTGCTTAGATTTAAAATGAATGCTAGTATCAATAGACGAATGCATATTAATAACAAAACGTTAGCTATGTATTAGCCTATATATATATATATTAGCGTGGTCCACAAAGCCATGGGAAAAAATAAAGTTTTAAAAATTCGTGACGGTACCCTTTTATTCTGTCATGCATCATGTGTCAATGATTCCTACCAAATTTTATTGAAATTGCTCAAAGTTTAGAGGTCGCGCGACAAGGTGAGATATATTACAGCACCCAAACTGTACATTATGTCAACATTCGTTTGTGATTTAGTGATAAAGGTTGTCATACACGCATAGCTTACTTCGATCTGTAGAGAGAAGCTGATGTTATTATTCTTTTATTCAAATTCCTTTTAAAACAAGGGTATACATGGTCAATGGGTCATTTTTTAAATAATAGGAGGGAAGGGATAAATTTACGGATGTACTTGTTGCTAAGTTGATAGCAATGCTTTCGATGGATGGGAACATCCCTCATGGTAATACTGCAAATCAGCTATTTGATAGATTGCCAGTATGCTACTGGCATGGGCGGAGACTTATGGGGACGGTCCACCAATGTTTGCGGTGGGGGACCGCTCCCCTTCACCACAAACACATGCTCACCCCCAACAGTTCAGAAATATACCAAAAATAGCATCGGAAATTTCAAGAGTGTTAGGATAATATCGGTAAATCTGTTAAAATATAACTAGGGTAAAAAAAAAGGTCATCAGCCATTTTGGTTGGGAAAAATAGTATATTTTCATTAGATTTGGACAAAACGACTAAAAAATGGCGTCAAAAATAATTATGGTCGATGAAAATGTCGTCGATGACTCAGCCGTCTCTCGGCGATCGTCCTTCGGCCGCTCATTCGTCCACACCTCAACTTCTGGACCAAGTCTACGCCTATGGCTACTTAAGGATATCAAAGATGCATGTATGAAGTGAGTTAATTACTCGGAGTGCAAAGGGTAGGTCATGGCACAGGTGAAAAACAAGACAAACTGTTGTGATTCTGTTGAAGGATTGCGGCTATAGAGTATTTTTTTCTTCATGTTCTCTGCCTCACGGCAGGTTCGAACTTCCGTTGGATGGCAAAAATATTGTATTCCATCAGAGTCTTGATGTTCAAAGAACAATTCCTTCTTACAGACCAGAAGAAATGTCAGTTAGAGACATCAACCTGTTTCCTAGTCTGGTATGCATGATTTCTTGTCCAAACCCGATAACAACCCCATCCAGCGACCTGCGAATTCTGAAGTCTATCTTCAGGTACAAAGCGTTCAAAAACAAATTGTGTCATTTCTGAAGCAACCACCAAAGATCTTTCTAAGGATTTGTAATAATCATGTGTGTGAGGAGTCGGTAGCCTCAATTGGCCTTTTTTAGACAGCCATCAACCATGCAACATGTCCAGCAAAAGATGGTCAAGGCATCTCAAATTCAAGAACGAAACGAGCGCCTGAAACACACATTCAAGTTGCCATGTATTTACAGGTGGGAAGATCTTGGGACGGTGAAACCTTTGAACTTCCTACAGGTAGTAGAACCCAAGGGCGGATACAGAAATTTTTGAAGGGGGGGCCAAAACTTGTTGGTGGGACAGGTGAAAAATTTCGTTGTGCCGCCGAAAAACCTGACGAACTTTTTTTTTAGTCATCGACCAATTTTCCGGGAAAAAGATACCAACTCATCCGCCAAAAAAGTTGATGACCTTTTTTTTTTTTTTTTTTTTTTTTTAGTCATCGACCAATTTTCCGAGAAAGAATATGCCATTTTCCAACGGGGGGGCCACGTCCCGTACCATTTTGTAATAGGGGGGGCCAGATGTCCTGTTTTTCTCTCCCACTACATGTGTTTAATGGCTTCTTGAAACGAAATGGGGGGCCACGTTCCATGCAATTTTTAAATGGGGGGCCATGGCCGGATTGGCCCCCCTGGATCCGCCCTTGGTAGAACCGCCATGTGAGTTCCTAAATTAGATTGATACTGAACAATGAAAACAAAATCAGGATTGTCAGAAGGCAAAACAATGCACAAAGAGTGTCAGGGTTGTAAACGTCAATGCGGAGAGGGGTTGTTAAACTCATTCAAGAAAACAAATCATCCATCACTAAAATGAAGGGGAGAAATATCTAATGCAGGCTGTATCTGAGCACAGAGCTCTGTTCCTTGACGCAATGAAGTATGCCGCTGTATGCGTTAGGCATTCTGCTGAGACTCCAACGATCGAAAACCCTATGTTCAGTATATTATGGCTGCCATTGCTATAATTAAAAAAAATTATTTTATGACTAAATTTTTAACTTTATATCAGCATTCAGTACATCTATATGCCACTCAATCTCTTATGCAGTCTACAATGATCAGTTTATTTTTTAAAATCTAAATTCTTAAAGAGTCCTTGTCCATATGCTTTTAATGCTTTCATTTGCTTATTTTTCGGCATTGTCACGAATGGTGAAAAGTCAGAAGCATTGCGCGACCACTAAATATTGATCAATCAGGCTGAAATTTTACACTTATTCACTAATAAGGCAAGGTAACAGAATGAGAGGGTACCGTCAAGGAAATTTGAAAAATAATTTTTGTGGACCACACTAATATATATATATATATATATATATATATATATATATATATATATATATATATATATATAGGCATATCCCATTGTAGGCCTATAATAATCAATAATAAACGAGTGCACAGAGTAGCAAAAACGTCTTATATAATTATGGCATTGCAGATTATTGCAGGCCTAATAATTCTTGTAGTTGCTCATTATAGGCTCATAGGCTTAAGCATTCAAGGCATATGAACAGGACAGGTGAGAATTTAGCATGTGTCCCCCGTGTTGAGTATGTATACTTGCGCCAATGCAGTGGAAGTGTGTGTGTGTGTGTGCTCTTTATCGTCATTGACGCCTGTAGTTCCATCCGGGCAAACAAATGAGTCACAGCAGTACGTGTTTACCCGCGTTACGAGCAAGCGCAAACGAAAAAACAGCGAGAGCGTCCATAGCGTTCTTATAGCGTTAAGTGCAAAACATGAATGTACACTTCACCTGTGTGGGTAGCCTACTGAGTTGCTATGGCTATCTCTCTGCCAGCATTTGATGAGACCTTTTGATGATTAACCTATGTGGTCCTCTGTGGGTCTAACTTGGGGGCTGGATTCCATTATTGGCCCCTTAAGTAATTATACGGGCCAGCTGCTGTAGCCTGTGGCTGCACGGATTAATCAATCAATCAATCAATCAATCAATCAATCAATCAATCAATCAATCAGTCAATCAATCAATCGATCGATCGGAATTTATATAGCGCCCCTTCAAGATCCCTACTCATGATGCGCTCACCTATTCTGAACGAATGCAGGCTAAATGGCTCGTTTCCAACTTTTGAGATATTTTGTGACTGCATGCATGGTTACTTTCAAACGTCAGCTAACCGCGACCTGCAAACCCAATCACTAACATAATGGAGGGTCGCTATAGGTCTATATAAGTAAGCGTCTTTTCAAGGAAGTTCTGTAACAACTCCGCCACTAATTGTTCTCTGCCAGTGCCAGTCCCAAGCCTAAATAAAGGAGGAGGGCGACACTAATCATCTTTGACATGGCAGTGTCGTTAAACATGTAACAAGGAAGTCCTGAAAAAGTCGTTGATATCCTCATCTATTAGCTATAGGCCTACACGCCTCATATTATAGTGCTAACGATGCTGAGTCTGCACCTCAAAGAAAATTTGCAGAACATAATTAATTATAGAATAAAACTCTTAATTATCTATTCAGATGTTAAATTCAGTCGGATCTGAGATCCTCTATCTATGATCTGAGATTTGAACACCGTACCAGAGCTCTGCGCCGGCCGCGCCGCCGCCGCCGCCGCCGCCGCCGCCGCCGCCGCCGCCGCCGCCGACAATTCCTGGGTGCCGCCGCCGCCGCCGCCGATTTTTTTGGTCGGCGCGCAGCCGCCGCCGCCGCCGTTGCCAAAAATTTGTCGGCGCGCCGCCGATGCCACGTTGATTCGTCTAGTTTTTTTATTGCATTTTTAAACTCGCTTGATTTCGCGATAAAATTGTTGCGTCAATGCGAAGTAGATACTTTTTCTTGTCTAATTTGAATTTTCCGCTTTGACTTCGCAACAGTGATCGCTACAGCAGGCTTGTGATTCTCAATTGCCGGCCAGTTGCTACCTAATTCAAATTTTTCTTACCAGTATCAAACTCCCACACTGCATGTGACCTATGTGAAATTGGTAATTAAGCTTTCGAACAATAATAGGCCTGCCTATAGGCCTATGCACAATGGAGCAATGTTAAGCAATTGGCCAATAGATCCTATTTTGACAGCAATTTGAGCAACATCTCACAACTGGGATCCGATTAGGAAAAGAAAGACTTTTTCTGAGAATAGTTGTTTCTCATGAATATTGCTTAAAGACCGGGTAATTGCCAAATATAATTGCTGAGCAAGCATATCTTTATAGTATAGGTTGCTTGTGTATCAACTTTTAAAATAAGTAGGCCTATGCAGCGACGCTGGAACACTAGTCCTCGACGCCGCGCCGCGCCGCGCAGCCGACGCCGACATTTCGAGGGCGCCGTCCATGGGGGAGACTTGGGCGGAGACTTGCGGGGGACGAAAAGGTGACCGAAGATTTTGTCCGACGAATGGCCGAGACGCCGACAAAACATTTTCATCTTTTTGCCAGCACAAATTTCTGACGACTTTTTTTTAGCCATCCGTGGCCAAAATGTCGATGGAAAAACCTAATTTTCTCTGCCAAAAAAGAAAAAAGTTGACAGCATTCTATTTAGTCATCACCTCGTCTCGTTTGTTGTGTTTTGTGAAGTGTATACATGATGACCTAACACTTACGGATTACCGATTGGGGCGAGGGGGCAAATGCATGGGCCGTCCCCCCACCACATCCATTGAGGGGGACCATCCCCACTTGTCCCCGTAAGTCTCCGCCCATGCTCAAGGACATTGATCAGCGTTGGCTGAGTCGGTTAAACTACATCGTTTCCTAACAGACACACACCACTCAAACGGAACTTAGTTGAAACACAATAATTGTAGGCCTAATCACAGAATAGATAAAGGCGTTTTTCTATTCTATGGCCTAATTGACCGAGACAACTTATAAAGTTTACGATTCGTGTTTTCAATGTGTGGCTAAATTGTGCTCATAGTCTAAATTGGCCTGCTACATACCGCCAGGCCATGCAGCAATTTAATCTGGCGTAGAACCTATATAATTTATAGCATGGAATACTAAGTTCGTATTATAGGCTAAGTATAATGGCGACAACGTGGTAGTGCGATTGTCCCTTTACTAATAAGTTGTCTGACATCACAATCCTCAGATATGACGTCATCGCGCAACGCTATGATTGTACTCTCTTTACTTTATAGAATGCGGCAGGCTGCAGATTGTGACGAATAAGACGACAAAAGATGCTGAAAATGAGAAAACGATGAGAAAACGATGCAAAAGTTGACAAAATACGACGAAAGATGGCGAAGATGAAGGACGAGCAGCAGTTTCCTAGATGATGGGCAGATGATCATCGAAATGAAAAAGAAATTATTCGATAAGTAAGTCTTTTATGATCATGACAGAAATCCTCATCGTTATTTGAAAAACGGGAAAAATAATAATTCATTGACTATAACGATGTCTGGTAAATTTGAAATTACTATGCAGAAAGTGATGTGATGCAAGTAAGAAGTAATTAGCTATTTAGCTAGGAAGTAGGTCCAAATGAAAAAATTGCCATCTTATAAAACTGAAAGACGGAGACAGCCAGACAGGTTGATGCAGACACAGAGACAGAGAGACAGATAGATAAAGTCGTGCAAAACCATAGCAACGGGGTCGACTAGGACAGACTGTAGACTCAAGAAATAGACTGTTTATGACCATCTGAATCTTGTGAATCTAGAAGGCCGTGGGGACTTTTTGGTGGAGACTGTCTCCGATTTTCCAAATTGTCTAATGAGCGCAACCGATATTATGACGTCATTTTCATCTAGAAACATTAATGTCTTAAGAAGGTCTTGAAAAGTTTGATTTGACGTCATACCTTTGGACCACAGACGTCAACTCGATTTAGATAATGAAGATTGAAGTGTATTGTGACGTCACAGGCATCAATTGACCCTAGAGAAATAAAATAAATATCATATCCGGCTTAGTTGTGACAGAGGCTTTGCTTTCTGTCATTTAGAAACCGTTATAGAGCCAATTGAAAGATACGTGAAGATGAATGAGAGCAAGGCATGAAGACGTTTGAAGTGGAATTAGAAGACAGATGAATAATTTGCAAAACGTAATGAGTGATTCGGTTTTATTCGTTTGAATAACCGGTCCACTATTATAGCCATCATAGCTTGGACTCTCCAACTTCAATCGGCTTTCAGCTTTAAAGAGATGATCAATCATTTGAACTACAATAATTGGAATAATTTCTGTCTTTTTATCTTAAAGAAATGTTAAGGCCCTACGTTTTTAGCGATGTTGCACCATATTCCTGAGCAGTGGCGGATCCAGAACGTTTCGAGGGGGGGGGGCAAAATTTTTGGTCTTGGGCAAGGATAAATTTCATCTTTAGTCGCCGGAAATTTCTTTTAGTCATCATAGACTACTTTTGTAAAGGTCTGCCGAACTGATAGGGAGGAGGGGAACACGTCCTTTTTCCACGCCAAAGTGGTTGGTGAAAAATAAAGAATTTTCTGAATGGGGGGGGGGCATGGCCGGATTGGCCCCTGGATCCGCCCCTGTTGCTGAGTAGAATTTACCAGTTTTTTAATATCATGGGTTTCCTTTTTGTACAGTCTCCAGGAGGAAGGTATACATTGCTGTGCCGCGTCGGTTTCAGTCTCTAATCTCCAATGCATGGCCAGTGTTTTGAGATAAGTTTAGCTCACACTGCAGCGACTACTGAAGGAAGGAAGCCTCTCTCTGAAACCTCTGCTTTCTGGCAAAAGACTGACTATATATAGTACAGGTAAGACCCACCTGTTTATTTATTTATTTCTCCATTTCTATAGCGCCCCTTCAAGCTATAGCCTGTTGTTCGTGTCATGTGTACGACGCATAGTGAAATTGTAGCGGTTATTTAATAACCTAATCGCTTTGTCCATTAATGGGAATGCCGAGAATAGTTTCATGATTTTAATTAGTCATATTAATGAAAATCAGACAATAGCGAATTCTTTGTGAATAATATTGTCAATAAAATAAAATTTAAATAGTAGTTCACCTATTTACTTAGAGCGGTGTTGTTTAATTATGTATATATTATTAAGTTTAGCTTATCTGCACGGCGCATTAAACGCTCTTCAGAGTTCTTCCGTTGAATGTAGATGGAATGAAGGAGTGTGGAGTTCAATTCACTCTTCGTTTGGATTGTCATTCGATTCGATGATCATGTGTCCCGAAGTGATCTTTCTTTATATGTGTTCGCTGAACGGTGTACATCTTGACGAATTGCTTGTGATCGTTCAGTATGGTTTATTATAATCCAAGTAGATTTATCGCAAAAGTACGATCAATCCTCTCGTATTTCGCTATATTCAACGTTCGATGTCTCTTCTCTCAATATCCCGTTAGACCACTACCGTTTACTATCGTAATTACTGACACAGGCTTTACGATCCCTTGTAACAACGAAGTTCGTTCGCAAACATCCGTAAAATCTCACGCAACTTTACGATCAAGTTGCTACTGGTACACTCTCCAGAGTTATCGATCAATCTGACGATTTGATCAGAATATCCTGTCGTTTTCTCACCTCTAAATCCTCATGACAAGAGTCACACTGCTTGCCACTTTCAAAAACTACCCTCCACCTTGCGCACAACGTTCATCTCTTCTCCCTCTCCGCAATTAACGATCACCGTTACGTCATTGTCGTTATGGCGACGTTAAACTATCATGACGTATTTTGGCCGATCAACATCTATTAGTTAATCATTATTGTATTATATTAAAACACCGCTCGTAATAACTAAACACCGCTTTGATTAAACTGGCTTATACTATATTATTAATTAATATGTTGTAACATGTCATTTGATAAGCTGTAGTTCGCTACATATAAGCTCCCCTCTTTAAAAAGGCTGTTTACAGACTTTTCAATCCAATTCATCTTATCAAATGACTTGTTTCTTACCCGCTTACTTAGACTAGGTCTACTTACTTTATCACTGATGAACACAACATCTTAACTACTATTATCTAGTTATTTTAGATAAATGTATATACACCTCTATATGACTTAAGAGTTATCCCACTCTTAATTTGAAACTCTGCTCAAATAATCATTTTCACATCCTTTTATATAATTTATCTTAAAACAATAATTATAATAATGCAATACCATTCTCCATCTCATCACATGAGCATTGTTCATACGACCTTCCTTCATGCATTGTATCTCCATCATGCGTTAGGCCTACTGCTGATACATACGCTACTGTCTCTCCTTCTTTATGTCTTTCATTACAACCTATCTCTATTTCTGCTTCATTCTTTCGGCCTATATACTTTTTCAGCATATTAACGTGATAAGTCTTTATCTTCTCGTTCCCTAGTTAAACTTTGTAATCATGTTCTCCAATCTTGTCTCTAACTATATATGGTCCTTGCCAATGTTCAAGTAACTTGTTATCGCTATTCGGCAACAATAGTAACACCTTGTCTCCAATTTCCAATTTACGATTCCTGGACTTCTTATCATTACATTTCGTATTCTTTGATAGTACTCGATTCATTGCTGCCTTACTCACTATTCTCTGACATGTATCGCAGCTCTGTACATATTCACTTACTCCACATTTTTTCCTAGGACAATAAAAATTACTAGTCACTTTATCACTTTTTCTCCTACTATTGTGCTTTGTAGCTGACTGATAAGGTATCGTTTCTAATACTTGTTGTCTCATTATTGCTGGCACAATTGACTTCAATTTGTTCTCACCTGCTGAGTTATTCTCATCACACCTATTCAATTGGTCATTCTTCATGACGAACTGCATTTCACATGACTGCTTATCCTCTACATTCTCTTGACTTGTCATCTCCTTACATTTCCTTGAAGTCTCATCTTCTGTTTGTAACTTCTTAATGTCATCTAATGAAATCGTAGCATATGGTAATATGTCATTATTGAGAGATCTATGTTTCTCAATATCTGCACTAGATTCTCTCGTTTCAACTGCAGCCATCACATGCCGCCGTTCACTGATCCTATTATCATCAGTTCTTCCTATCACAACACAACCTAAGGGTTTATCTATTTTTCTTCTACTCATGATATGTGCCGGTTTGTCTAAGTACTCCTGTTTCGCATGATTTAAATCTCCTTTAAGTCTCTGATTTTCATACCCATGCATCCATTTCGTTTCGACACTACAGTTACTGTCATATTGATCGCTTCTAGAAAACAAATTTCCGGTTTCCTCGTCATCTTCTTCATCAATTTTTTTGTCCACTTCTTGTTCATTATCACCGTCAATATTCTTACTCAAAGTTCCATTTTGTGGTAGCTTTATATCTGGTAATTTTCCAATTTTGAGCGGCGTATTTCTTGCAAACTTTACTCTTTTCGCCCTCGTTTCAATAGCAGCAGTGTATTGATACGTTTCTTCACTTTCGATTGCATCATTCTTATTATTGACGTCACGCTCTACCCTTCGATCTCTACCTATACCACTCCCCATATGCGTGCGTCTTTCTTTGTACCTTTGCAAGTTTTGAGTAACATTCATCTCAGTGTCATCATCACATTTACTCTCGTTAGTTTTGTTTTGATTGAGTTGTTCTACGGTATTTTCCTTACTTATCAAATACCGTACTCCTTTGACGCCTCCTATAATCACAGATTTCACTGGATTGTCCATAACTAGAGCTTCTGTTTGTCCCGTAAAGTATTCTCCTTCGATAATAATATTTGCTGTTGGAAACTTTCTTGTACTTCCATCTATAAGAGTGCATACTATCTGCCTACCGGTTAGTGCTGATTCGTCAATGAGACTTCGCTTTATAACACAGCACGTGGCACCAGAGTCATAGAGACAATCAACCTCTTGTCCATTTACTTTAACTCTGTGCTGTGGTATAATGTTGTCTACTGAATAATTTTCGTTAGCATTCGTAACAACGGTACTTGTCACTTTGTTACTTGACTCGCTCTGTTTACGTTGAGTTGCTCGCCAATCGTCTGACTCGGAATTTCGCATTATATCATATCTGTTTGGCTCATACATTGCTTTGTATCGTCTGTTTTCAAATACCTGTATCGCGGCTGCAGTATGTCTAGACTGACCTTTGAACTTGTTTGGACAGTGATATGCCCTATGACCTGATTCTTTGCAAATGTAACACACTATCCCTCTATCTGTATTCTGCCCTGCATCCTTATTGAAATCCCTATGGGCTGTATTACTCTTATTTGTTTCTCTATGCCATTCATTTGAAGTTTTAAACCTGTCCGTATCAGTATTAGCAAATCTGTCTTTTGCCCTCTCATCAGATACTATGTGTTGATCCTTGTCAAATTGAAATCTTGGTTTTGACATCAAGTTTGACTCACTCTGTTCATCGTCATGGGCCTCAATGTAAGCTTCAGCATAAGCTGACATGGCTTTCAGATTTGTTTTCCCTTTTTCCTTGATAAACATCCTCAACTCTGGTGAGCACGTAACGAAGAATTGATCCTTAATGATCAAATTCTCTAATCCTTCATATGTTTCTTCATGTCCGGCTAATTGTACCCATTGTCTTAGATATCTCCTCAGTCTCTCTATAAATTGTGATGCAGTCTCTCCAGGTTCAATACGACCATCTCTAAATTTGTGTCTGTATCCTTCTTCCGTTAATTGAAATCTCTTAAGCAGCTGATTTTTCAGAACTGCATAGTCCTTAGCTTCAAGAGAAGTTAATCTCTGATAAACTTCCAGGCCTTTACCTTCTAAATGCTGAGCTAACATTAAAGACCACAGTCTTTCAGGTACTTCGTATGCCTCGCATGTTCTCTCGAATCTAACTAAATATGCATCTAGACAATCTGTACTCTCGTTGAACATCGGAAACTCTATATCCCTGATTCCTGAGTTCTTACTTCCTAGGCCTACAAATTCAGCATTCTGTCTTGAATCGTAAGCAATTCTTGCTTCAATTTCTTTCATCTTGATTTGAGCTTCAAGTTTGCTTTTCTCTAGGTCTATGTCTGCTTGTCGTTTCTCTCTTTCCTCCTCTATTCGTCTCAATTCACTCCTCTCTTCTGCCAATCTCCTTTCTTTTTCATTTTCCATGCGTCTCTTCTCTTTCTCCTCATCCTCCAAGCGTCTCAATTCGCTTTCTTTCCTCTCATCTGCCAGTCTCTTCTCTTTCTCCTCTTCCAAGCGTCTCTTCTCTTTCTCATCCTCCAAGCGTCTCAATTCACTTTCTTTCCTCTCACCTGCCAGTCTCTTCTCTTTCTCCTCTTCCAAGCGTCTCTTCTCTTTCTCCTCTTCTCGCTCACGCGCCCTCTCTTCTCGGGCCTCTGCTTGTCCTTCGAGAACAAATTTCCTTAGTTCCTCACCTTGGAATCCCAAATCATTACCAATTTTTATATATTGCTGGTAATCACTGGTAGCCATCTTACTTGCTTACTCCTCTTTAGTTTGATAACTAACACAAATCAATTGATAATCTGACGATTATAAACGAGAGATTTTCACGCTAAATGAATCTAATGATCTAAGCAAGATTTTAGATAATATCTCTTTAACCAACGTAAGTCGTTACTTCGTCAAATTACACAATTCTACCGAACTGGAGATTTTAACTAATAGCCTATTAAAAGTCTGAAGTTATCTCTACAAATCCCCGGACGAGCCCCCAAATTGTAGCGGTTATTTAATAACCTAATCGCTTTGTCCATTAATGGGAATGCCGAGAATAGTTTCATGATTTTAATTAGTCATATTAATGAAAATCAGACAATAGCGAATTCTTTGTGAATAATATTGTCAATAAAATAAAATTTAAATAGTAGTTCACCTATTTACTTAGAGCGGTGTTGTTTAATTATGTATATATTATTAAGTTTAGCTTATCTGCACGGCGCATTAAACGCTCTTCAGAGTTCTTCCGTTGAATGTAGATGGAATGAAGGAGTGTGGAGTTCAATTCACTCTTCGTTTGGATTGTCATTCGATTCGATGATCATGTGTCCCGAAGTGATCTTTCTTTATATGTGTTCGCTGAACGGTGTACATCTTGACGAATTGCTTGTGATCGTTCAGTATGGTTTATTATAATCCAAGTAGATTTATCGCAAAAGTACGATCAATCCTCTCGTATTTCGCTATATTCAACGTTCGATGTCTCTTCTCTCAATATCCCGTTAGACCACTACCGTTTACTATCGTAATTACTGACACAGGCTTTACGATCCCTTGTAACAACGAAGTTCGTTCGCAAACATCCGTAAAATCTCACGCAACTTTACGATCAAGTTGCTACTGGTACACTCTCCAGAGTTATCGATCAATCTGACGATTTGATCAGAATATCCTGTCGTTTTCTCACCTCTAAATCCTCATGACAAGAGTCACACTGCTTGCCACTTTCAAAAACTACCCTCCACCTTGCGCACAACGTTCATCTCTTCTCCCTCTCCGCAATTAACGATCACCGTTACGTCATTGTCGTTATGGCGACGTTAAACTATCATGACGTATTTTGGCCGATCAACATCTATTAGTTAATCATTATTGTATTATATTAAAACACCGCTCGTAATAACTAAACACCGCTTTGATTAAACTGGCTTATACTATATTATTAATTAATATGTTGTAACATGTCATTTGATAAGCTGTAGTTCGCTACAGAAATAATCTGACTTAATGATACGGTTAATTAATGTTTCTTGCTTTAGGCTACTTTATATTTAAGTGAGTCTAACTCAACCCAGGACTTTGAAACTCCGACTTTCTCTTGCTTGTAATTGTAACTGTAATCGTAATCAAAACAATGCTTGAACGCCCATCTCGGCTATAATGAGTATACTCTGACTTACACTGCATGTCTGTGTTAACTGAGATGGCAAACAATAAGACTATCGAGTGACACCAGGTCCTGTCATCATATGCCGAGACTAAGAAAAGGAAGTCGCTTGCACCTCATACCCACATCTGATTCTAAAGTTTTTAAACCTAATGAACGGCTTTTCTATACTACTCCGCCTCCTCATTCTTCTTCTGCTCATCCTTTCCTCCTTTTTCCTTCCTCTTCCTCTTCTTCCTCATCCTATTCTACTTCCTTCATGCATGGCTCGAATCTTCGTGCACGACTATCTATCCCAACGAAGGTGACTAAGATTATGTTAAGTGCATTTCAAGACAGTTGGAAAACATTTGCTGATCAGTGCTAACTGCAATAATAAGCTAATGGAAGACTGTTTCTAAAACATGAATCGAGATCTTAGAAGCTTCCTGTTGTATGGGTGCTGTGCGGACCAAAAAATCCCGCCAGTGCCGGATAATCTTGTAAGCCTATTTCCAATACTAGTGATACATATTTGCCATAACGTGTAATGACCTTGCGGGTTTGTCTGTGGTTTTTATAGGTACCAGTGGTTGGCGGCACTGATTCTGCCGTTATGGTGAGACGGGTGTGTGTGTGTAGGGGTGGGGGCGTGGGTTGATTTTGATGCGTGTTACGGTTGCACTGTGGCTCTGTTCGTCTGTGTTTCTGTTACTAGTTGTTTGTGAGTAAGCGACCCCATGGCCTCTGGCGTGGCCTAACATCCCGTAAGCCATGGGGTTTGCTCGTTCGTTTTCGTATTTGTGCCTATAAGTTAGTAGTAGACCTGCCGGGCCTCTGGCGTGGCTTAAACTCCCGTAAGCTCGTTACATGGCAGGGGGCCTCTGGCGGTGCTTAAACTCCCGTAAGCTCTGTTTGTCGGTAGTTTTGTGTTGTTTTAGTTTAGGCTAACCGTTTTCTTGCATAGTGAGCCGAGGGATTAGAAGGAGGATGAAAGAAGATCAGTTTAGAAGGAAGAAGAAATGGAGATGGCGACTTATCGGTGATGTGACGAACTGGATGAAGCTGCATTTCAGACTGAACTATATACCTGTAATTCTATAGCACATTAGCGATTGAATTCGTCATGAAAAAAACACAATTGTTTACGATGTCTGTTTGCTGAGACTTTTGTCTAAGATTTAAATCGCAGTCATCTGGCGCAGACTTTTGCTACAATTATCAGCATCGCTCTGTCATTTAATACGCCAGAACCAACTTAGTGGTATGTAGGCTTATGTATGTATGTATGTATGTATGTATGTATGTATGTATGTATGTATGTATGTATGTATGTATGTATGTATGTATGTATGTATGTATGTATGTATGTATGTATGTATGTATGTATGTATGTATGTATGTATGTATGTATGTATGTATGTATTAGGATGTCCCACGATTGCGCAGGAAAATATTTTCTTGAAACTTTGGATGCAGTCCCTCCAAAAAGTTTCCTTATGGTCCTATAATAACACCTGGCCAATTTTATGACATTTTATAAATATTTCGAGGTCCCTAAAGCTCATATAATTTGTGCATGAGCGGAGACTTGGGCGGAGAGTTGTGGGGGACGAAAAGGCGAGTGAAAGATTTTGGGCGGACGAATGGCTGAGTCGCCAGCAAAAATTTTCCATCTTCTTGCCAGCAAAAATTTCTAACGATCTTTTTTTAGTCATCACCTCATCTCGTTCGTTTCTTGTTCGTCCCACTTTAGGGGGACGAAGAATGCATGTCTCTCACTACATCCATTGATGGGACCGTCTTCCTGTCCCCTCTAAGGTTCCGCCCATGGCGCCGCCGTCGCCGCCGATTTTTGTTGGTCGGCGCGCCGCCGCCGCCGACCAAAAATGACCGGCGTGCCGCTGCCGACACTCTCGAGTCGGCGCATGGCTCTGCACCGTACGCAACCGGTAAAAGAATAAGGTCCGTTAGGCTTACTTTGAAAGAGAGATCTGACCATTAATATGACCAGCACGTACGGTACTGATGGCGCAGTTATGCTATCAATACGGGCAGAGCAGATAAAGAAAATAGCCAAGGCTAGAAACATTCAGTAAATACATCAATTGACAATGTGCACATACATTTCACGCACTGTTTACTTTGTCCAAATAGAGAAGCGAGCAGCTAATAGATATATAGGCTCTAATATAAAGTCGCTAAATACTAAATAGGCCTAGGCTTATAGTTTTCGGATTGCAAAGATTTCATGATCCATCATGTAGGCTATGGATCAGCAATTTAGTCGCTACATAAATTTCACGGGACGAAAATGGCTCTAAACTCTAAACTCAACAAAACATTAGCGTATCAGGAGTGAAGCTAAATTAAGTTCAGACGGATCGATATTCATTTGTTTCTTTCTCAGTTTGACTACTTAGACAAAATGCCAATTGTAATTACAAATAACTTGACCATGCCGATAATAGATCTCTACCGGTAGGCCTACGCAATTACAAGTCAGCCAAATATTCGGTTTACTTATTAAGTTATTATTATTACTACTGCAGAGAAAATTAAAGCAAACTCTGCTTGCTGAAAGAAATATAACCCTAAATAACCCTAACACTAACTCACCCCAACCCTAACCATAACCCTAGCCCTAAACCTAACCCACCCAGCCCTAACCCTAACCCTAACCCACCCTAACCCAACCCTAACCCTAACCCAACCATAACCCTAACCCACCGTAACCCTAACCTGGCTAACCACCAAGGATAACGAACAAAATATAGCGGATATTCGGAATAGTGGACCTTCGGAATAGTGGACCCTCGGAATAGCGGGCCGACACCGTGCCCCGCAGCGGCGAAGAAGGTCATCACTCATCAGTGTTTCGGGTGGAGGGCGGATGGAAAAAGGTATTTTTGGGGGGAAAATTCAAGGCTGATGACTAAAAAAAAGGTCATCAGTTTTTTTCGGCGGATGGAAGACGAAATATTTTCCCGGTTTCCCGGACCAAGACCCTAAATTTTGACCCCCCATCGAAATTTTTTTTATCCGCCCTTGGCAACTATAGGCCTACAAGTCTTCTTCCGTGCCTCTGATGTTCATTACAAGAAGTTCTAATTTGTACCGACAAATTTTGCTCACACAAGTATACGACCTATTCGAACGGTAGTTCGTTACCAGATTTGCTGTGGACCGATCGATGTTTGGAACTGCCAATCACATGCATGGCCTTCATATCTTTAAGAAAAACCTGCGTCATTATAATTTTGATCCAATGAACAGCGTGACTAGGCCTACTTACTTTTTATTCATTGGATATATTTGTAATTGACTTTTTTCTGATTATCTTTGTGTCCCTGCAATTGAATGAACTGGCTGTCATGCGCAATTATTGTGTTAGGCCTACTTTATTTCATAGATGTAAAAAACGATGAAATAAAATTTTAAAATCGGAAAAAAATTCGTTTTTTCAACACAAAAAACGACAAAAAACGGAAACGGAAAATAATTAGCCTTTGTTACATCTGAAACGACATTTTAAGCTTCAAAACCTTGCTTATTGAAGTTTATCTTAATCTGCAAATAACACAACTTTGATTCTGTAAATCATCATATTTTGATCAAAAAACTTTATAACTATGGAATTAGAGGGACACAATTACAATGGTTTGTTAGCTATCTTGAAAATCGTTTTCAACTGGTTTCTGTTAACAATTGCACTTCTGATCTACAACTCATTTCTCACGGTGTCCCTCAAGGATCTAATCTTGGACCTCTTTTATTTTTAATCTATATTAATGATTTACCTAATGTATCGCCTTCTATGTATTTTGTACTATTTGCTGATGATTCCAACTTATTTCATTCTGATAAATCTATTGATACCCTATTCGACACTGTTAATTCTGAGCTTCACCGAGTCGTTGATTGGTTTCGATCAAATAAACTTACTCTAAATTTGGATAAAACCAACTACATCCTCTTCAGATCCCATAAGAAAAAATATCCCAATGAACTTCCTATTCTACTTATTGAAGGGACTCCTATCACCCAAGTAACATCCACAAAATTTTTGGGCGTATACATTGACCAGCATCTAAATTGGAAGGAACACATCAATAATATCTCTAGCAAAATTGCTAAGACTGTTGGTGTGCTATTTCGCTCATCTAAACTGATTCCTGTCTCTATCCGGTCTATGCTATACTATTCTCTTATTTATCCTTATTTAACCTACTGTAATTTAATTTGGACGTCTACTTACAAATCTAATTTTATCAGACTAGTCACCCTTCAAAAATATGCAATCCGTTTTATAGCTAATATTCCTCGCCGAGCCCACACCGCTCTGTATTTCAAGGAATTTGGATTATTAAAGATCGATCAAATTAGGCACTTGCAAATAGGAGAGTTTATGTACCGTTATAACCATGGCCTATTACCACTTGTATTTAATGATTTCTTTAACCTTACCTCTGATCGCCACTCTTATTCAACTAGAAAATTAACTGTTTATGTCCTTCCCTACGCACATAATAATACTCGTCGATTCTCTATACAATATACTGGCTCCCAATGTTGGAACTCTCTCCCTACACATCTTCATTCCCTACCTAACACAAGATTATTTAAGCATAAACTTCGCCTTTATCTACTTAAAACACTTCCTGATATGTAATGGTTAAGGTTTCTGCTCAGTGGTTTCGCCAAGCCCTTAGTTAAGTCTTTAGTTAAGTCATTAGTTAAGAGTTGTTTTTCTCGTTATATACAGAAATGTCGATTGCTTAATTTGTTTTTCTCTCTTCCTCATCATTTTTTTTATTCCTGCAATTGAATGTTCTGTCATGTTTTTTCTTTTATATTTTACATGAATTATGGGTGGCCCTATTAGCGGGATTTTACATCCCTTCTGGGTCTCCCCCTCTTCACCAAATTCATGTTAATGTATTATTCACTGCCATAATTGTATCATGTTTGTGTGTTGTTTTGGTTGAGGAAAAAAATAAAAAAATAAAAATAAAAATAAAAAAATTATTAGGCCAAAATTAATTGGTATAAGTAGCATTAATTTACCACAGTTATTGTTTCTAATAACTTTGGTTTAATAAGAAATTCAGAAAAATTAAAGGAATTGAAATCTTTTCAAATTTAAATTAAATTGCAAACATAATTATGTCCAGATAAGCTCATGCTGATCGACTAGGGCTGCCAACCGTCCCGGATTCGCCGGGACAGTCCCGGAATTGGCCCTGTGCGTCCCGTGTCCCGGATTGATTCCCAAATGTCCCGGAATTTGCTGTTAACACCCACATTTCACAATATTGTTCTTATTTTGCACACTAAACTTAATAGATTGTTCGATGAATTTGACGTTGTTGGCTGAACATCAAATGTTGGACAACACTGGATTGAAATCTTCAAAACTTTACAAACCTCTGACACTCAGTATAGCATATTTTGTCCTTCGTAGGCCTACTCTCATTCCATTTTAATGTTGTTTGCGAGAGAGCGTTCAGCATTATGGACGACCTATTGTCTAACGATCGCAATTAAACCTAGCTGAGCATCGACCTTGTAAAAGCGGAACTGTTAATAGGCATCAATTTTGAAATGATATGTGCTATTTTCTACGACTTTGTGACCAGTGTTATGGAACTGCTTAAAGCTCAGAAGAAGTAAATAGTTTGGGCTAAGTTCTGCTGTCCGGCCGCCGACCTGATAATTTCATAAATGACATTAAATTTTGTAATCTGCATGCACGATGCCGCCTATAATTTTATAGTCTAACTATGAACATCGCTCGTGCTGTGCTCATAAATCTGCTTACTCTGGTAGGCCTATACGTAGGCCGAAGTGACTCGAACTTACATTTACATGTATTTTAAAAATCTCTTCTTGAGGTCGATTCTAATCCTAAATCTATAGGTTACTTGTCTTCTGACAATTTATCTAAAAAAATTAACTAGGTCTACTATTTTTGTAGATTTTAGGTTAGATCGTATAATTGGACTGACACAACATTTGTTACATTAGGCCTATATATATATAATTATATATATGCGGTTACACATGTGGACAGTGTAAATTGGTAACGGCATAGGCCTATTGAGTGACAGGGCCGTCCCGGAATGACAAAATCAAAAGTTGGCAGCCCTATGATCGACATAACAAAATTAAAATCTAATAAGAAGCAAAGACCATAGATGTGTACAGTGGCGTAGCCAAGGAGGGTTTCGGGGGTTAAACCCCCCATTGGCCTAGGGAAAAAGTTTTTTTAAAGGTTATTTATCCACTTAAATAAGAAAAAACAAAACAATTGCTTGTAGTAACAATTGTTTTTCTTACTTTATTCCCTTTGTTACTTTATTCCCTTTTTATTTACTGTTATACTGTTGGGTTGGTTTCAGAAAGGGTATCCGGCCAGGCAAAAAACAAACAACCCCCCATGAAAAATTCCTGGCTACGCCACTGGATGTGTAGTGTACTAAATTATATATTGTACATTTGCACCTAAAATTGTCACTTATAAATATTAATTACAGGCCCAAGAATTTTATGTCAAAATAACTCTTACAAATTCCATTTACGACCTCCACTGGCTCCCACTGCAGCAACGCATTGCTTATAGAGTTTCGTCTATAGCTTGGCGCTGCATTCTGTCTCAAGCTCCATCCTACCTATGTGAGCTTTTTACTCCAGTCTCGGTTTCTCTGGGCCGTCGTTCGCTGCGGTCAGCTGCCCGCGGTGACTTTCTTGTCCCTTTTTGTCGTACCGCTACTATGCAGCGAAGAGCATTTTCCGTGGTGGGTCCAGCTAGCTGGAATGGCCTCCCTGCGGCTCTGCGTTCGCTTCCCCGTGACTCTGCTGGCTCTTTCTACCGTCTTCTCAAGACCTTTCTCTTTGACCAGGCCTGGGTTGGGAGCGCCTCTGAGTAGAGATCTTGAAGGGGCGCTATATAAACTCATGTGATTGATTGATTCTTGTATAGGGACCTACTACATGTAGCATATGTAGGTCTATTTCTCAATTGAGGATTTAAACAATTACATGATGACGCTGAATCCTTGATAGTACGGTGAAAACGTATGGAACATCAGACAAAAATTAATTAAGGAAAATAATAATAGACAGCAAATAGATAAATAAAAGTTACATAAAAAATAAAAACGATAAAAGACGATGAGAAAAATAAAAAACGAAAAAAGCGACGTTTCTTGAGAGAGAATAGAAAAACCGGGGAAAAACCCGTTTTTTACAACTATGCTTTATTTTACGTGATTAGACTACAGGGTCCCTACTAGCGGGATTCTCCATCCCTTCTGCATGGGTCTCCCCTTGATAACCACAAATAATGTTAAATTATTATGTTCACTAGGCGTATACCATAATTGCATGTATCATGCTGGTTCAGGATATAAATTGATTTCAATTTAATAAAGTCAAATTTCACAGCATGCCTTGGCCACTTCAAAATTTGACGTTTATAACTATGTATAAGACATGTTCGCTTGACCTTGCTGCATGCGACTTCCCTTGAAACATTTCACAAAGAGCAAAAGGGACTAAGCGCTTTTAATAATCATTCTATACAGTAAAAGTCAAACCAGATCCTCGCTAATCCTCATGCACGAACTAATCCTCATCATTGTATACAAGCCATACCGGTTTATGCATACACAGGCCTCTTAGGCCTGTATATGAAATATTAATTTTCGTTCAGCTATTCGCACAAGTTTACGCCACACGGCAAGAATCAACTCATTCCTTTGCGCGGCATAATAGAGAAAAGTACACGAGGTTCCATGACATACCTGCATGCATCTAACGCGTGAGTCTAGACATGTTCGTCTTAACCTAATAATGTATGTTATATATGAATAATATATATATTATATATATCATGCAAGCTAAACATAATAAAATAATTTCTTTTATATATATATATATAAGGTCTATTATATAAAAGAAATGTGTGAAATATCAAATATCCTATATGTTTACGTGGCAAAGCGTCCTTAGTCGAATGCACCAGTCGACCTAAATCTGAATTAATATCTTAATATCTTAATGCTTATTATTACGGTGCTTTATTTCGAAGAATGAGGGAGAAGTTCTTACTTCATTGATCACTACAGAATAAATACATGTACATGTTACATGTAGGCTATAGACGTACTATGCCCATGGTAAGCTTACTGCAAAATAGCGTCAATATAGACTGAAGTTAACACCCTCGCATAGCCTATGCCTGTAACCGGTAGCAACGCACGTAGGCCTATAGCTCTAGCAGTGGAGTTCAATCTCCTTCAATTGACTTTCAGGCTACCATTGAATGTAGGTCGCGAACTGGTCTCAGATTAGTTCAGGTTTATCACGCAATCAGGATTGTATATTTATCTAAAGTAACTGGAAATTCAACTCTTTCATCATTTGTTTCTGCTCATTGATTCTTAAATAGGCTACTTGCTGTTGTCTAACTTCGTCACTTTAGGATAAGCCTATATACTGCATACGGATGGTTACAGTGGAAAGCGTTGAAAAAGAGTAGGGGCGCTAATTGTTTCCTTCATGACACACTGCCTGCATGTACAATTGTATACATGTAGGCTCTATATAATGTCTTTTAACAGAAGTCAACAACACTTAGTCCTAAGCGACCAGAAATGTAACCAGTGGGATTTGGCATTTGCAGCTAAAGCTATTGGCTTCGAATATGACGCTATCTAGCCTATATACGGGGACTTTATCCAATTTAAGCAACCGTAATTATATTTATCCATCCATGCAATATCCATTCGTCCATCCATCTATCCATTATTAGAATATCAAACCTATTATCTTCCTATTTAATACACCGGCACACGACAATTGTATAACGCAATAAGTTTATGACCATAATGTAAGGACAGTTTTGCGCGAGAACTATATATATATATAGACACAGCCTCCAAAAGGAGAAGACTTTCGCTTCGAGACAGTTTTCAACTATAGCCGAGACAGTGACCTCAAGATCGAGACCGCGACAATAGGTTCCGAGACCGAGGCATAAACAAACGTGCCTTGAGACCATACAAATCTGCAAGACACTAACCGACAGCGCGTCATCAGTCGATTGCGATCATTACAAAAGTCTGTAACACGCAGTCACAGGTGCTGTAGAGCCATACGCTCCTGTCATATGCAAATAAGGGTTGCCTACCTAGCTACCTACCTACTTACTTACTTACCTACTTACTTACTTACTTACTTACTTACTTACTAATTGATACATTTATAGTATTCATGTAGGGGAGAGCAGGGCATAACGGGATACCGGGGCATAACGGGAAACTTCATTATTGTCGATCTTACTTACGTTTAATAGCCGAAGACGTTTTCAATCGGAAGTAATACATCTTTGAAGGTGAAGGACGAAAGTATTTTCAATTTTACTTGCAATTTTTATCATTTCATGCTCTCCAATATAATCCAAAAATTGTATAGAAACAGCACGTCTAGCTATATTAAATTTAGCTTATACCACCCATGTGTATGGCAGTATATAAAGTCACATATTCCCATATGAAAAATTGCACAAGTCCAGTATTTTGTTTCAAAATGGCGGCTTTACAATTGTGGTAAATTGGGGGCATAATGGGATACAGATATCCCATTTTGTCCCATTTTATGATTCTACAACAATTTTTTCCCATATTTCTCATATTGTGATATTTAATGTGTTCTAATTAGTCCCTGATGTCTCAATCAGTGTCTACATTGCAAAACGAGCAATAGTAAAAAAGATATGTGGCACTTTTTTGAAAGCATAGAATTTTGCAATTTTGGACACATTGGTAAAATATCATTATCTCCATTGTGGGCAAGTCTTGAGTAGATTATTCTATTCGATGCTGTACGTTATATATGCCTGCACAGCGTGAGTACAAAAAGTCCTGATTTCTTATTAATTATGATTATGATGTAAACTTCAAAATGCCTTAGGTATCCCGTTATACCCCGCTCTTCCCTACTCACTTACTTGGAAGTGCGAATCTGAGGTGCGTTAAGTCAGTTGTCCGGTAGATCGTAATCGTAAACTTTAAATTTCTAAGACTATTTACAAGTCGACTCTTGAAAGCTAAGTGCAGGGCACAAGCGCAGAAGAACAGTTACATCACTGTAGACATAATTATAATTATTGATGTTTGGAAGTCAATGAGAAGTAGTGAGTTTGGAGGCGTTTCCTGGAAAAGGGAAACGCATGAGCATCGAATATATATATATATATAGACATTGGGAGCAAGTCCCATTGTATGAGGCAGAAGCATTGAGTGCACGAGAGCGCCGCCAATGACAGTTGTGTATATGCTATTTTGATGCATGAAGCTCAACGCCTCAGTGACCACTGACCATGGATACGGTTTTATGGAACAGCTTTACCCTTACTTACTTTACTTGCTTACTTACCCTTACTTAATTAATTAAAGCGGTTGCCGCATTTCGTCTTTTAGTGTTGACAACGCTAATCAACTTCTTCTTCTTGAGAATAGTAGTAGTAGTACTAGTAGTAGTAGCATTAGTAGTAGTAGTAGTAGTAGTAGTAGTAGTAGTAGTAGTAGTAGTAGTAGTAGTAGTAGTAGTAGTAGTAGTAGCAGCAACAGCAGCAGCAGAAGCAGCAGCAGCAGCAGCAGCAGTAGCAGTAGCAGTAGCAGTAGCAGTAGTAGTAGTAGTAGTAGTAGTAGTAGTAGTAGTAGTAGTAGTAGTAGTAGTAGTAGTAGTAGTAGCATTAGTAGTAGTAGTAGTAGTAGTAGTAGTAGTAGTAGTAGTAGTAGTAGTAGTAGTAGTAGTAGTAGTAGTAGTAGTAGTAGTAGTAGTAGTAGTAGTAGTAGTAGTAGTAGTAGTAGTAGTAGTAGTAGTAGTAGTAGTAGTAGTAGTAGTAGTAGTAGTAGTAGTAGTAGTAGTAGTCTATAGTAGTAGTGGCCTAGTAGTAGTAGCAGTAGCAGTAGCAGTAGCAGCGGCAGCAGTGGCAGTAGCAGCAGCAGCAGGAGTAGTAGTAGTGGTAGTAGTAGTAGGCCTAGTAGTAAATTATAATTAGTAGTAATAGTTGTAGAAGACTAAAGTAGTAGAAGAAGTACTAGTAGACTAGTAGAAAATAACCCTATGTATGAGACTTTCACAAAGCTGCATTGTCTATATTACGAAACGGTGCAAATTATTTATCTTAGACGACCTAGGTAACGAGGCGAGAGGCAGGCCAGGGTCCGTTAACTCCTCCAAGTTGGCGATACTGAGAGATGTGTAGGCGTGGGAAGCAGTCTATTGACGAGCTGCCTTCATTCAAATAATCAGCCATACGGTGGGTGCAGGTGATCACGGGATAGGGTGTCGGTGATTCGCGTAGTGTGATATGGTAGAGTCAGCCGCTCTCAGCAAATAACCTCCGCATTACGACTGAGCAAATACTTGGAAGGTGGAGGAGGAGCAGGAGGAGTAGGAGGTGGAGAGGTAGAGGAGGAGAATGAGGAGAAGGAGCGACTGAGAAGTCAATGAATCGATTAATCATGCGATGTAGCTGCACTGAAATCGATCTTCTCATAAGTGCGTTTTAGACCGTAGCGTAGGATAAGTGCAAACCAACTCTGTTGTTACGACGAGGGAAAACAAGACGGCTTTAACTGCAAGCGCATGATGACTTAGTTCTGAATGAGAAAGAGGTTCCAGACATGATCATCGCCCGTAGTTTAGACGACCAGGACCGTACGCAAGCCCACCAGTCAGTCGTTCATAAGCAGGCCTGTCAAACTGTACTGATATTAGTTGGAGCGTGACCGAACGTGAGGATCCGAGTAGAGTTGGTATAGTTTCTCGTCAAAGAAATTCCACGCAGGAGACAAAGACCGTTCAAGTGGAGAGGGCAAACAATTCCAGATCGAGCCCCTGCCTGTCTGAACTTGCACGTACAGGAGCATTGGCTTACCCAGAAGTTTTCCCAAGAGTTTATCGCGGCTCAACCAATCACCGTTGATGACATTCATATCGGAATGGCCATAGCATTCCACGCTTTCATATAAAGGGTTGAAATTGGAATTGACGCCGGTGCTCAACTGAGTTTCTTGGGCACAGTGCGTGTGTGTGAGTGAGTGACCATAAGCCGCTTCGTTCGTCAGCCTGTAGTAGGTAAACGCCGATGTTCTTGTAGGACTTGGATCATATCAGGTTAGACATTATCTCATTCAAATCCTTTATGGAAGTTTAGGCCTACATAACAACGTAAAGATTAAAAAATGTGCACAATGCGGTGCAATGTAAGACTCGTAATCGTAATCTCCAAATTTCTAAAGAGCCACTCGAAAGCCAAGCGCGGGGCACCAGCTTATCCACGAGCGTTGCGTTGAGTCAAAAGGACTGTCCGTAAGAATAGTCCATGGCGGTCTGGGTCGAGACTGTAGGCCTATAATTGTAAGGCCTATTGTGATTTAAAAGAATCTTGCTTGTTTGTTCCTGGATTGACTTCGTATACAAACTGCAGTGAAGCTGTAACTGCATGAAAGATCTATGAGCAGAAGACTTGGAGGTGAAAAGTTCTTCCTTAGATTCATGGCGATTTCGGGTTCGGGTATACATACATACAGTATACAACGCTACGTGAAAGACTGCATGTTGCCGTAGCCTAATTTGAAAATTTTTAAACGTTACAATTTCTTGTATATTTAATGTTGCAAAAGTTCATGAAATGGGTTATGCGACTGCAGATTATATTTCTTTGTGGCATACGTTTAGACACTTACAGTCTCTTGCATTAAGTTCCACAGCAACAAAGTATATAGTTCCTTTTCTTTCCCAAGGTCGTGAATGCAATATACAGTGTTAGAATTAAATAGGATGACTTGCTGCTAATACCGGTACTTCGACTGATGCTGGTGTCAACTTACAGCCTCTCCCCCACCCCCGTCCAAAGGTTGCTGCACAGCCTTCACTCAGCAAGCCTGAACTCGCACTTGCAGCAAACTCAACTATGCGTACTCGTTGCGCTCCACTATGCTAGATAATATTGCTGTTAGAGTAACCATCAATTTCCATATTATAATTACATATCTATAATAAACTAAAGTATTGCGGTATTGGCTTCAGAGTAGGCTACATTATAGTCTTCTTAGCTGGCATAGGTTAAGAGTTATGGTAGGATCGTAGTTGTTTCAATTCACTTCATTTCACTTATTCTCTATCTCTAGATATAAGCAATAGATATGGCTATGCAATAATTATCATTGTCTCTGGTCGTCAACCTCTGGGACCACCGGTAGCACCGGATTCAAAGAGTACATTCAAGACATCAACCTCAGAATGAAGCGGATTCAAATGGCTGTTTATATTGCGCGTTTTATAAGGAGCTATTAATACAAGAGCCTCCTATGAACCATACATTGCCCCACCTCATCAATTCATTATCTCGCATCGCCTCTGAAGAGTTCTCTTGAAGGGGCGCTAAATAAATATACGATTATTACATCAATTATCTGTGTTCGCTTACCTTTCGTTAGCCTGTCTTATCTTGCGTTGGTCACCTGTCACTTTAGACAATGCATATATTGAGACAATTTACCTATAGTTATACCATAGATGACTTTTCTCGTTTCACATTGTCTTTACTACCATCAGCCCACTTCAGATGACATCTAAATTAATCTTATTCGCCCACATTTTACTGCACCACATAAATGTGCACTATTAAGCACAAGTTCGCTGATAGCAGACGGCAATCTCATTACCTGCAACAGCATCCTATCCGATAATACCGGTAGGCCTACATGTCTAGTGAGTGGGTTCAACTACGTATACATCCAGAGTAAACTGACCGGGCAAACGTGAGTATACAAAATCATAGTAACAGAATTCAAGTGACATGAGCGTGAAACTTGAATTCCCGTGAAGATAATATTATAGGCTTACATTTCTAGCCAGTGCCTAGAGTGTGGAAAAATAAGTGCCTGGACGCCCCTTACCTCTCCAAAAGAAGCGCCTGGACGCCCCTTACCTATCCAGTCTGTGCTCGCCAATAAGTGGCTGGACGGTGTTCAGATCTTAAAAACAAGTGCATGGACGCCGTCCATGACCGTCAAGGCACACTTTAATTCTTGTTTCTAGCGTGAAATGTTGTTTTCACAACTATTGTCATGCAGGTGACAAGATAAACAGCAAAGAGGAAAAATGGCGACGACAACGATCAAGACGACAACGGTTCAGGAGACGAGGTCTGCCTACGAACCGGACACGTCGACCCACTACCGTACGACGATTACCCCGCGTCACCTCGTCATCCAGAGGACAAGCCTTGGCGGTCCAGCTGGTGGCCTCGGTGGCACCCGGGGCAGCGTCAGCATCGAGCGTTCGTCTCGCTATGGTGGGTCGTTCGGGGCCATGCCCGGCGCCTACGCGACCGTGACGACGACCGGGGTGAACGACGTGAAGAACACGAGGGAGAGGGAGAAGAAGGACATGCAGGACCTGAACGAAAGGTTCGCATCCTACATCGAGAAGGTCAGGTTCCTCGAGGCGCAGAACCGGAAGTTGGCTGATGAGCTCGACAAACTCAAGTCGAAGTGGGGCAAGGAGACGGCGCAGGTGAAGGCCATGTACCAGGCGGAGTTGGATGAAGCCAGGAGGCTGCTGGACGAAGCCGAGAAGGAGAAAGCCAGACTCCAGATCAGAGTCTCTTCTCTCGAAGAACAGGTCGAGGAACTGCGCGCTAAGTAAGTCCAACAGAACCATTGACATCGCTCACTCATGCTTACAATAATTATCATCATCATCGTCATCATCATCATCGTCATCATCATCATCGTCATCAGCATCATCAACGCAAGCAGTAATAATGACTGCACCGGTTCATTAGCACGAAAATAATTGTCGTCGTCGTCATCGTGGTTATTGACATCGTAGCAATTATTGTTGTTCTGTTAGTTAGCCGCAGCTGGAGATTATTGTTCTATTCTGCCATCAGCATCATTGCCGCTTGCATGCAATTCAGTTATTGTAATGCGTGATGATGATGATGTTGTTGTTGTTGTTGATGATGATGATGCTGTTGTTGTTGTTGTTGTTGATGATGATGATGATGATGATGATGATGATGATGATGATGATGATGATGATGATGATGATGATGATGATGATGATGATGATGATGATGATGATGATGATGATGATGATGATGATGATGATGATGATGATGATGCCTGGTTGACAGGCTGGATGAGGCTAATCGTGCTGTGGAGGATTACCGTGAGAAGCTTGAGCGTCAGAACCAGCAGTTGGCCGACTACGAGGCTGAGATCAATCTACTACGGCGACGAGTTGAACTGCTCGACAAGGATCGTGAGAAGGACAGAAGACACATCGCTCAACTGCAGGACGCACTCAACAAAGCCAGGATTGTAAGACAAACAAAAGCAAAGATAATCATATTACTTCATTCATTCATTCATTCATTCGTTTATTCATTAATTCATTATTTCATTCATACATTCATTCATTCATTCATTCATTCATTCTTTCATTCATTAATTCATTCTATCATTCAATTATTCATTCATTCTTTCATTCTTTCATTCACCTCGTATAGCATCTCTTCAAGGGAACTATACTAAGAGGCGCTCCCAACTCCAAAGCGATCAAAAACAACTGTCCTAAGACGACAGAAGAAAGATTTGCTCATCGTTCTTACATAAAGTATACGGTGGCCGCAGGAGCGCTGCCAAGAAAAAGTTCCATTAGGTTTTCCATTTCGGAACTATACAGAGAGAAAGTGAAATATTATATGGTATCTTATAGGTACCTATTACAGTCTTACGACGTAAGTGATGTGTATTATAGTCATATATAGGCCTAACCCAAGTAGTAATCGTACCGTAATCGCAATCTTCAAACTTCCGAAGCGCCACTCAAAAGCCAAGCACGAGGCACCAGTCTATTCACGAGCGCTGCGTTGAATCAAAAGGATCGTATATAGCCAGTGGCGTAGCGAGGATATTTGGCGCCCGGGGACGAACTACGAAATTAGCGCCCCCCCCCCCAACCTGTTTAATTTGTTCACATTGCTTTAGGGCCTACTATCTGCACTCTTTAGAACGAACTCCCAAATGACCTTCGCCAGTTTGCTTATCTAATTCTATCTTGCCTGTTAATTTCTCCTCATTCACTTACACTCACTTCTGCTACTTGTAAGCCTACTTGCCCGTTGCCACTTAGTGGAATCCTCGACTGAAACCGAACTCTTCAACCGATCATAATTATCATGACTAGTCGTGCACCATCACCACCACATTTTTTAAGACCCAAAAGCACTTTAAAGAGGTGCGGTGCTCTTTTGACACCCAGTGTTTAATCTACATGTAGACGTCTCTGGGGGGGGAAAGTTCCCCTCCAGGATTGACATTTCCCCCCCAGAAAAATTTGACGACATTATATTGGTTTTTAGTTACTGCTTTCATCATTGTTTTACATGAAGTGTTATAATATACTGTGATATTATTTATTATTATATGATTATAATGACATTATTTTACTACTATAATATATGATACTATCATGTTAAGATGACACCTTAAAATGCAGCCATTGCAATGTGGAAATTCAAAAAGTTTCTAATGGGTCACTGAAACAGTTCAGCTATTTTTGTTAAGATGACCCCTTAAAATGCTGCCATTGCAATGTGGAAATCCAAAAATTTTCTAATGGGTCACTGAAAAAGTACAGCTATTTTGTTAAGACGACACCTTAAAATGCAGCCATTGCAATGTGAAAATTCAAAAAGTTTCTAATGGGTCACTGAAACAGTACAGCTATTTTGTTAAGATGACCCCTTAAAATGCTGCCATTGCAATTGTGAAAATCCAAAAAGTTTATAATGGGGAGGGGCGCATCCCCTCCCCATACCCCTCCCCCTCCCAGTCTCGGTGCTACGCGCATCACCAGAGTCCTTCGGACGTTCAAATGTCTCCCCCCCCAGAAACCCCAATTCCCCCCCAGAGGAAGGGGACTAGATTAAACACTGTTTGACACCAAAGGCATTTAGAAATGACTCTCTATTCTTTTCAACACAAGAAAACTCAAATTGAACAAATTCAGCACAGGATGATGGGCAAAAAGCGTTTTTAATTTTTTTTTTAAATTAAGCTAAAAACTACCATAAGTAGGGCCTATCATTCGAAATTTATCAATGATATAATCACAGATGTACAAAATTGTACATATATAATAAAACATAGGCCTACCTGCTGTCGATGAAAGAATAAAACTTTTATAATTATACGTGCCGGTAGTTGATTATTTTGTACTAAGTCATATAACGTAAAACTATTACAGTTATTATTTCAAATTAAATGGTGGAACTAATTATTTGCATTAAAACAAAATAATAGCACATTATATTATTTGTTCAATTTATCTAATTCTGCTTCAGAATTGAAATTCAAGGTAAATGCGGTGTCTGCCTCTATGAGTGCCTTCTTGAAGACTTGAAAGTCTGCTTGAGCCGTCCGTCAACCTCTTGACCCAATGAAGTAGACAAATATCCATCTGGGACCCCCTGCTATCAGGCATCAGTTTCAGAGACAAGAGCCAAGCCAGACTAATCTACTAGCAGCCCACAGATGGAAAGATACTAACTCTACCCCAGCCAGCATACCCCAGTAACCCCACCCTCCTTCTATTCGGCCATCGGGCAAACGGGTCAATGGATGCAGCAGAATCCAGTTAATTATTCGTTCTGGCCCAAGATTCCTTCACAACCAGGCTGACCGCGTGAGCTTTTACTATGTGGATCATTAACTGGGGTGGGAAATTTCTGAGTGGAAATATCTTGGGTACAGCCAGACTGTGTCAGGCCTAAGCCGCCTAACAACCCTGCGCTGGTTATTTACAATGAGTATGGGGCGCCTGTTGGTGTTCAATGGGGCGCCAAAATCATGCCTGGCAAGCGGTTTGTAAGTAATATGAATCTTACTGGATGCTTTGGGGCGCCAAAATTGAATCTTACAAATTTATATGGGATAAATTAGCAAAAAGCTAGACAAGTGTAAAATTGTTCTTTTAGCCCTCATTTTGGCGCCCCCTTCCCTCGGCGCCCGGGGACACGTGTACCCCCTGCCTCCCCCTAGCTACGCCACTGTATATAGCGATGTACTGCAGCACTCTCTAAAAGCGCTTAAGTACCTTGACTGTCTGGTTGCTGAAATTGAATAGTTTTGTTAACGAAGGATGATAATGAGAACAATGCGTCGTGTCTTATGTTGCTGTTTAGGATCTGGACAACGAGACTCTGCTGCACATCGACGCCGAAAACAGACGACAGACTCTGGAAGAGGAGATCGAATTCCTCAAGCAAGTCCACGAACAGGTCAGCACATTCAATTTATTTCTTACCAATCTACTGAAAAAATTGAAAATATCGCAACGGATGAATGTATGAACCGAGAGTGTGAAAATGATATTGGTTTTGTAAAGAAACGTGCGTGGTTGTCCTCCTAACGATTGCTAAGCAATTATTTCGCCAGATTCGCGTTTAGAGATCTAAACCCTTGCAACCAGAATTTCGATCGCAAAATTTCATGCGTCTTATAGAATATGACGCAGTAATATTTACTGTTCTAAAGTATTCCTTTATTCATTTAGTATGTTTAATTAAAGCAACGTCATTCAAGATAATTTAAATCGTTTAGTTATTCTCACAAAGGTGCTCACTGTTAGGCCTAAAGCTACCCCGCTCAGCTGTTTCAATTTATTTAACTCAACACACGTCTTCTGCTGGTTCTAAATGCAGTCTTACCTTTTATGAATAACACTTTGAAGGAAAGATGGTGAAAGCCACTGTCGTGATATTTCTTACTAATCGATTTCTTTGATTCCGCAGGAGATGAAGGAGTTGGCGGCCTTGGCTTACCGCGACACAACAGCCGAGAACCGAGAATTCTGGAAGAACGAGATGGGTCAAGCTCTGAGGGAAATTCAGGCGGTCTACGACGACAAACTGGACACAATGAGGGGCGAATTGGACACATACTACAACCTCAAGGTACGTAAATGGATGAGAAGAATGAAAGGCTGTTGTGATCAGAGACGGAAAAGATTCCAGTCTCCCACTTCTTTCTGTCCAGATAATGATCGGTCACGAGGTGGCAGTGACGTAGCCAGGAATTTTTCTTGGGGGGGGTTTATGGCCGGAAACCCTGTTTTTGCTATTTTTTCTTACTTAAATGGAAAAATAACCTTAAAAAATCTTTTTTTCGGAGCCAATGGGGGGTTTTAACCCCCGAAACCCCCCCTTGCCTACGCCACTGCGAGGTGGAGGAGGATAATGGAAGAATTGGATTAGGAGAAGAAAGAGAGGAAGAGGAGGAAAAAATGCGTCAAGAAGAAAACACAAAAGAGAGAACATACATAAAATTAAATAATATATTACAATTGTTAACTACATGTACATGCACTTTATAACACCACATTGAATATTGTTTCTTATTGCATGAAGTGTTCTACGTTTCTGGTCGACGTATTTCGTTTACAGATTTCGGAGTTTAGAACTGGAGCGACTCGTCACAACATGGAATCGGTTCATGTGAAGGAAGAGAACAAGAGACTTCGTGACCAACTTTCGGAACTGCGAACCAAGTTCAACGACGTCGATGGAAGGGTAAGCGCACTAACAGACGGATAGATAGACACACAGACAGACAGACAGACAGACAGACAGACAGATAGTCTGAGATAGACATACAGACATACACACGGACAGACACACAGACAGACGCACACACCAACAGACACTCAAACAGACAGACACACAGCTAGACTGCTGTGGATGATCCATAATGTAACTATACCATTCTGTGCATTGAAATAATTTTCTCTCTTGTAAGAATCGATTCTGGGTGTAAATATTCCATATTTTATTCAGGCATTTCATACTACTAGTGTACCATTTTCAAATAATTGTGGCACGAGGGATGCAATCTTGATATCCAATGTTGACTGTAGGCGTCGGCAATGCAGCGAGACTTGGATATTCTTCGTCGTGAGAAGGATGAACGCGAGAGGGAATTGGAATCGGAGAATGGTGAGTTGAGAGAAGAAGTGGCCAAGCTGAGGGCAGAGATGGAGGCCATCCTCAGAGAACTTCAGAACCTCATGGACACCAAGCTCGGTCTGGAGCTGGAAATCGCAGCCTACCGAAAACTTCTGGAGGGCGAGGAAACCAGGTAAGACATATCGATATAATAATTATAATAATAATTATCATTTGATTGATCAAAATAATAACCAGATCTTTGTACAAAAAAAACAATAGCCTAATTGATGAAAACACTAATTAATAATCATTTAATAATCAATTAATAATCAATTAATAATCAATTAATGATCAATTAATGATCTATTAATAATCAATTAATGATCAATTAATAATCAATTAATAATCAATTAATAATCAATTAATAATCAATTAACATCATCTCTAGAATATAATTTATATGTCAGACTTTCTCTTCGACCAGAGTTATTTTAGATCAAACTGCCATTTATGTAACGCCTAATGAAAGTGCAGCTGCACGAGTATGCAAAAACTATACATGTATGTCAATGTAGGCTACTCGGTGTTCTGTATACGGTCTTGACAATGTTAATTTAAATGAATTGATCGGGTGGTAGGCTTCCTTCATCCTTGAATCGGTCTCATACCGTTTAATCCCGATTAATCTGTTTGCCTGTCTCATTTATATTACAGTTTTAATTAAATTGAATCAACAGTTTTTAATGAGGTTTATTTTAACTCAGGGTGATATAATAATGTATGCGTGGCTTATATGTTCTAATCCCGTCTAATTTCTATCAAACAGGAGCGGCTTGAAGCAGGTGGTTGACTCTATGTACACCACGATGACACATTCTAACAGACATGATGGCATTGATTCAGGTGTGTTCTCTGATTTAACTGTAGTCTGTATAGTCTGCATGTATATAAGCATATATATAACTATAATATATATGCTAATTAAATATATACATGTATGCATGTATGTATCTAATCGGATATTTGGAAACTCTAAATCTCTGAGAATACCTGACTATGGAAGCATGATGCGAATACCTTACCCTAGGTTAACACACCATCGACATTTCGCCCTGCTTATAGAACTCTTACGTTACATTGTAGACTGTAATCCTAAGAAATCTTACGTTACATTGTAGACTGTAATCTTAAGAACTCTTACGTTTGATTGTAGACTGTAATCCTAAGAAATCTTACGTTACATTGTAGACTCACTTATGAGCCGTAATCCGGTAATGAAGGGAGAGATGTCAGCGAAGACGACGTATCAGCGAAGTGCCAAAGGTCCAGTTAGCATTGCAGACTGTTCGGCCGATGGAAAATTCATCACACTGGAGAACACTGGACGCAAGGTAATCGTAATCGTAATCGCCGATTTTCTAAAGCGCTTTCGAGAGCCAGAAGCTGGGCCTATAGGCCTAAGCATTGTCACCAGTGGCGGTTTCTATCACTATATACCTAATATGCAAAACATAGCGGATGGATTGTAAGCTGTGGGCTTCATTTATTTACCGCTGAGGAGACGCTCGGTTTGCATTGATTCAAGACTTTGTAGTAAGCGATCAAACTAAAATTATCAGCTCAAACTAAAATTATCTGCTCAAACTAAAATTATCAGCTCAAACTAAATTTATCAGCTCTTACGGGCAACTCAACAAAAAACTGGAAGATAACGAACTGGAAAGTGATGTCGTGATTCTGTTGTCATTGCAGGAGGAAGCTCTTGGAGGCTGGAGTCTGAAGCGAAACATCGATGGATCCGAAAGAAGTGACTACCGCTTCAACACTGACTTCGCCCTCAGACCAGGAATGAAGATCAAGGTGGATGTAGTTTAAGTCTGTGTGCAACTCGTTAGTCTATCCGTGACACTTTTCGAAAGTAGCAGACTTGTATGCAAGACACTTGAAGACATTGAACTTCGAGACCGAGACCGAGTCAATAGGCTCCTAGACTTGAGACAGTTCGAGACAGTTCAAGAATCAAGGTTGAGGCTTTTGGAATTTGTTTCACAGGGCAGGACACATAATCACACATTGCGAAATGAGCAATTCGCATTTTATAATTTACATGAGATGCCTAAATTAATGATGATGATGTTGATGTTTGCTGCAGCTGTGGGCTCAAGGATGTAAGCCGCTCAACGCTCCAGCAGCTGACATCGAGACCGACCAGACGACCTGGGGAAGTGGCGCCAACATCAACACCAGACTCATCAGTCCAGTCGGAGATGTCAGTTTCCTCATACCTCCGATAAATGTGATGGCACCTTTTGTGCCTTCATGCATTTTTGTGTATTTGCATCTGCATTATGTCTGACTGTCTGCTGCTGGCAGTTTATCTATTGTGTTCAATTCAATTGTGGGCTTTGTTGACTTTTGCATCGATAAATCGCGTTATCAGATAATTATTTTATAAGCCGACATGCACTCTGAACGATCCTTTCTCCCGTTCATTCTCCATTTCTTTTCCCTCTTTATTCTCCTCGTCCAATCTTTACATTTCTTCGCCTCCTTTTTCTCTTCCTTCAACCCTAACTTTCACCAACCTCCATGTCTTCATCTCACCATTCTTCATCGGAGGACGGCTGATGCATCACCAACCTGATTTCGTATACGACTAAAATTAAATGCTTGCTCATTACATTGCTTGTCAACAGGATCGCGCGTCGCACGTCCAGAAGACGATCTACACCTAAACTGTTAGTGACATCCGTTGGCCACTGACCAGACAGGGTCAACATTTGGAAGATACCCTACGAAGGTGACGTCACCGCCTTCGATGCCGAAGAGAGAAAAACATAGATGAAGCATTATACTTGCATCTAGCAGAACGGTTCCTAGAAATCCTTAGTCTGATTTAAACTAGCCTGCTTTGTAAAATCCGATGGATAAATGTAGTTTCTAGTTCCCTCCCTAGCAGCTGATCTAGTGTTTGTGCTTGTCAAAATATCCTTCAACCACAGAACAATTATTACGTCTCTGATGAATATCGTTGAGGAATTAATATTGAATCAGCATTCGCGCCTCAACCATGCATGGCAGCAGACGAAAAAGCTTAAATATAATTATGAGAACTTCAATTTCCTAATCTAACTCTATTTTAAACGAGCCCCTCATAAATCACCGCCGGCGTCCGTAGATGCTTCGAGTGCATACCTACAAGATTTATATAACTTGTTTGCATAGCTTTGAACTTAGATTTTGCCCTGTAACTTAGGAATATTACTCAAGAACGTTGGTGTCCTAAATATAGAATTCTACTGTTGCTGTTGATTTTAAATCACGGTGCAAGTTTGAACCTTTCTGAATTGTTCAGTTTGTGTTGTTTATAATTTTTTTAAATTTTCTTTGATAAGCGCATGATCCTATCCTTGCAGAGTTGTATGGTCTCGAAAAATATCAGAACAGGTTTTTATGGCCTGGTCCTGAAATCTATAATTGTCTTGACTTCGGTTTTTGGTCTCGCGGTAATTTCTCTACCTTTTGAAAACTGTCTTGAAGCGAAAGCCTATTTTGAGTACTCGTAACAGACAACAAGAAACCCCAGAGTCTCTCGCCTCTTGTTCAGCATACCTGCAACATCAACTCATGTAGAAAGACTTCTCGGCCATAGAGTAGCCTACATTTTCTGCGTCCTTATCGCGCACTTCTCGGCGACGCCACAACAGATGATCTACTGGCAATGCTTGAAGATTTAATATGGGTCCATGAAATGTATTTGACATATTCAGGTAAGATCACTGAAAATGTTGGCCCTTCGAAAATTTCTGTATCCGCCCTTCAGGGTAGGCCTATGGCAGAAATGTTGCTCGTCATTAAAATCCGCATAAGTAACTGGAAGAAATCTGAATTAAGGTGTGCTTTGCTGCGGAAAAGATTGGAAATCTGGATTAAATTACATATTATACGGAACAGCGACGATCAAAGTTGAGAACAGCCAGAAAGACGTACACGACACGACACAGAACAGACAAAATGCAATAACTGTGACTTTATTACAATAGGTCCACGCCCACGCTGTTAGTCGATTGTATTAGCAAAAACTGTTTCAGTTTCGAAAATATTGAAGAGCTTTTGTCTCAGGTCGAATCAGTGTCGGCCTCGTTGACGGTTGAGTTGACGTTGTCCTCTTGAGGTGGTGCTCAGATATTAGGCTGCATGTACCGTATGTCCCACTGCGATCTGGTTCCACGTCACTTGCAAGTCTCCACGTCCACCACATATCCCTCTAATCATGTCGTCCATTCATTCCCCCCTTCTCATCCCTCAGCTCAACAACGCACAGCACATAAATAAAAGTAATAAATTAAAAATTAATAATAGTGGGCTTGCGGGATATTAGGCTTATCCGCGCCAGAGGCCCTCCTGCCTTTGCGAGGAGCTTACGGGGTTTTAAACCACGCCAGAGGCCCGGCAGGTACTAATACAAATAAACTACAAACACACAACAACAACAAAAATAGCACAGAGCCACACAACCGTCACTCTTGACAATCCCCCTCAGACCAATCCTCCAAGGTCAATCCTTTCACACAGTCATGTAGCGGTTTCTAAAGCAACACAGAAAATCGACGAAGATAATAATACATGTTATGACAGACATACATGTAGTATCAATGTATCATCGTAGGAAGAAATAAAGTAGGTTGACAAAACTATCCTGTGTGGGTGTACCTCTTTTGTTGGCTAATTTTTCCAACTGGTAGATGGATGGATGGATAAATGGGTGAATGGATAAATGGATGAATGGATCAATGGATGAAGAAGCAGAATAATTGGATGAATACACGGATAAATGAATGAACAAATCGCTTCTTACCTTCACGCTCGTGATTCCTCCGACTCGGGAATTTCCATCAGGTGATTCAGGTCCTCCCAAACTTCTAGAATCTAGTAGGCTATTCTAGACCATGGTTTCGCCCCGTCTTCAAGTAATTTTCACTTGTTTCCGAATGGTTTCCTATGTTTAAACAAAATAAGACAGAACAACGCCCATGTAAGGACAGAACGTGGCTTTCCAATCTTCGGGATGGATAATCATTGTCTATGGTCAAATACCATAGAATATAATTTATGACGTCATAATGCGCTTCTGCGCTTCATTATTCCTGGTTCACAAAAATTACGTCTATGGTCCCAGAGTAATAGTATAAATGACGTTAGACTTCTTTGGTAAATCTACCTTATTACGTCATGATAGTCAGAATGACACGTGTGTTTCGTCCATCGGTCACTGTTGCTATATATGTCAACAGTCACTGTTTGTGACATATTATAGCCTGCAGAGGCAAAGGCAGACAAAATGAACTTCGAATTTTAGGCCAACCATTTATCAAGAGATGATTAATTTTGACACTTTTATGTAGGCTACTCACTTTCATATTCACTTCCAAGAACTTGCATGAAATTGATTTTCCATTTCATAATAATAATTCATGTTTGACTAGCCTATAGGCTACTTTGATCTTTAGTTAGGCTAATGATCGACTATTTCGATCTTTGAAATGACGGCAAAAAATCTGCAACATACTTACGAACAATATTTCTTTTTCACTTCGATGATTGACTGCCGCTCAGTTGGGAAAATCTTGGTCGTCGTTTTTTTCTTTCTTCATCATCTTTGTCACATTTTGCGTATCGTTCTAATGATCTAATCGTTTCCGTCATCTTCTTCTTCGCCGGCATCTTAATTCTCCGTTTTTATTTACAGAAATGACCAACGATCCCGAAACAGACAAAATCATTTTGAGATGACGTCATATTTGATAATTGTGACGTCAGTCAGGTTTATAAAAAAGGAAATCGCAACCGGTGTAGTATCTTTCTAAGCGTATAATAGGCCTAATCCAAAAACGGGCTATTAGATTTATTGCAAGACTCGCGTATGGAGCCCACACAGAAACAAAATTCATAAGCCGGGGAATACTTAAACTAGTTCAGATAAGGCAGATGCAAATTGGGACCATAGGCGCAATCACGTCCTAAAAGTTGGGGGGGACTAAATGAATCACGTCCTAAAAGTTGGGGGGACCATAATGATAAAGTCAATGGGACCACTCAAAAGTTGGGGGGACGCGTCCCGTGGGTCCCATAGGGTGGTTGCGCCTATGATTGGGACATTATTTTATGTACAGCTATGCACATAATCAATTACCACCAATCTATAGAAATTACTTTCAACCCATTGCTAAAAGTCAGGATCGTTGCTCGAGAAAGAGAAGTCCATTCTATATTCCTTTGCTCGTAGGCCTACCAATAAGCCTACCAGGTTTTCACCTATAAAATGTGCAGGACCACGAATCTGGAATAATATTCCGGACGAAATTCGCTTATTGCCTCACTTCAGCTATTTAAACGAGAGACATTCTATAGGTATTATATTTGTATTTGATAAACTGTTTTTGTACCTGATAGCGGTGTGTCTATCAGTTTTTTTTACCATTAAACGAATATAATAATGGATCTTCACATTAGGCTATATGCAAGGATCGAATGTCAAACAACAAAATGGAAATATAAATGAATTAATTTGGGGAATTGCCGAATTGTCATTAATTTACCTATAGATCCGAGAGTGTGTACCCGTTTGTTTGCATGTCTTTTAAGTGTATACCCTGTTTACTCTACTTCTTTCAGTTTATAATAGCTAAATGATTGTGATAGTTAAGAATTTTACTGTTCAATTGCTTTCTCACAATTGGCCGTGGTAGTCTTCCAATCTAGTAGGCCTACTCTCAGGTGGCCCTGTCTAGCGGGACCTTCGACCCTTTTTGGGTCTCCTATGTAAACTGATACAACTTGTAAATCACGATGTAATTACGACCTGTAGGTTATACGATGCTGGTTTACCGAATAAAATGTTACATGTTATATATTTACAGTGCAAGTGCCATATATAGTCCCTGCAAGTAAAATTAGCACTGTATATCTGAACAGCAGCGAAAGTTCAAGACAAAACAACAAAACAATCGAAATTTATTGACCCAGCTGGACTGTCGCTATAATTATAGTTTTTTACAGAGCAAGTGCACGGTAGTTAACACTGTAGCCTATTGATACGAAAATTTAAAACGGTATGAAGAATCATGAACGCAGTATATATAGGCACACCACAATAATTTTCCACATCATTCACAGTAATATAAATAGTCAATAGGTTTCTTGGTTACCCTGATGTATCGCTTACCGATTAATAATCAAAAAGAGATGTAGTCTGCAATTCAATCTAAATTGCCTTAAATTATAGAAAATAAAAATGTATTGGTCTACAGTCTAAACACGTACTTGTACGCTACTTCACAACTGCCTGTATACAAAGTATAATGTGCACACACACGCACATTATTTCATTTCTAAGGGGTTTCAAACATCCAAAACAGTTGTATAGCCTACAGCCTTGTGCGCAACACCAAGAATATAGGCCCTACTTAAAGCGGAAATACAGTGATCATTTAACAAAATGCTAAGTAATTTAAGTCATCAAACCTGAATTATAACTATATAGCGCCGACATCATCATTGACAAAGACTTCACGTCTAATTAAACAAACTAATTATAATCTCCTAATCCAAAAGCAGAAGTCAAGAAAGCCTGAACAGACCGAAGAAAACAAGAAGTCAGACCATCGTGAGAAAGCAATTGAAAGTTGATAGAGATCAGACAAAAGTTCAAACATTGATCGATGGAAGGATAAATAGAGAAAACAGTTGTGCAAACAGAACCAATAGATGAGAAGGAGAAAATGCAAAAGCAGAAGCGTTCGTCTGATCGATATCATGAGCTGCACTCCAATACTTAGCATCTTCACACGACATAGTGATTTTATCAACTGCAGCCAATAGGCATACATCAGATATGTCTGACATTCAGAGAAACTCAAACAATTACCAATAGGTGCTTCCACGAGGGTCGGTAAACTGGATCGTCGTTGTCGCTCCTCTCCGGAATTGCAGTCATCCTTCGATCGCTGCCGAAACCAAGTACCAGTCAACAGCCAGCGCGCCATGTCAGATACCAGAGCCGACAGAGCTGACCGGTGGCCAGGACGGACGGTGCCAAAACTGCCGGACTTCTCTAGCCGCCAGGACGGACGGTGCCAAAACTGCCGGACAAGTCTCTGGCCGCCACTGCAGGACGAACCGTGCCAAAACTGCCGGACTAGTCTCTGCCATGGCCTCTGCAATTTATCGATGCCTTCAACTTCACGTTCTATAACTTGTATACATTTAAGTAGCGCCTTAACATAGCTATCTAGAATTTTAGATCGATAGAAAATAGTAGGCTATAGAAAATAGTAGGGAATGGAATGTCTAAGTAAAAATCGCAGAATTATTTTAGCATACTTCCGAGTATCCTAGGGACTAGCATTGGTAATACATTTTCATATTGAAATGATGAAAACTCTCAACAGCCGAATAATGACTAAAAACTAAAACAGATGAGAGAGAGAGAGAGAGAGAGAGAGAGAGAGAGAGAGAGAGAGAGAGAGAGAGAGAGAGAGAGAGAGAGAGAGAGAGAGAGGCAGAGAGAGAGGGAGGGAGATAGGGAGAGAGAGAGAAACATCCATAACACAGAAGAAAATGACATTAATTCCACAGGACATTGGGGTGACCCGGTGACCGTTTCCTACACTTTAACTTCTTTGGACCTGTGTTCTACCCTTTCCAGCAACTCAACTCCTTGGACCTCTCTCCGTTCAAATTAAGCTGCAGGTTATGTCCTTTCCTACTATTTAGCTCCTTGGGACTATTTCCACTTGACTAAAGGTCACACTTTTAATAATTAAACTTCTTGAGGCTCTCTCCGTTTAACTGTAAAATCACCCTTTCATGTAATTCAACTCCTTGCACCTCTCGCTCCTATTATCTTAAGTCACACTTTGCTGTTATTCAACTAATTGGGGCAACTTCCTGTTCAACTTAAGGCGCCATCAACAATTCCTCGTCGTTTTGGAATGTCTGCCTATAAAATTTATTCAACGGAATCCCTCCTCAATAATAAGTATGACGCCCAATTTCAATTACTAGCTTCAGCCACTCTTCATCCAGGGCAGCTGAGGACAAGGACTGGCTCTGTCAGTGTCAGAGTAATGCAGTGGCTGAGTATAGAGAGAGAGAGATCAAAGACTTCTGCTAAGATATTGTTAAACTTGCTTTCTTCAATAACTTACAGCTGTTGACAGGTGTCGCTCGTCATTCCAACCATAAGAAGCGCCTTCTGTTGACGGAAGTCGAATCTTCTTGAAGGATCTTTGCGGCTCCGACGACGATAGCACATCGTAACCATCACTCCAACTACACAGTACACCATATAGGTTTAGCATAGCCATGCATATATGATACAGTATCATAGAATGCAACAACACATTTCCGAATGACTTAAACGACTTAACTAAAATATTTGTTAAATGATCACTGTATTTCCGCTTTAGATATTCTTGCGCTAGTTTTGCATCTACCGGTGTAGTAGCTGGAACTACGCCACTGCTCGTGCTTTGCCAGTGCAAGTCCCAAGCATGGAGAAAAGAGGAGGGCGACACTAGTCATCCTTGATATGACAGTGTCGTTAAGCAGCAACAGTTCGTAGTTTGCACGATATGGGACAGATGTCGTTCCAGTCGCAAGAAGCGTCACCTGCCGATTGATGACATTTCACCTGACGTTCATTGCCACTCCCGAAGACGGACGATTCTCATAGGAAATGTTTCAGCAACCGCTCCACCGACAACGGAAAGCAACAGACAGATTAACAATTAATTGCTCTAGAACAGCGCTTCTCAAGTATCATGCTGCCTTTTTAGTGCGTCGACATGCTGGTAACATTTCCAAAGTTTTGACGACCCAAAACAACAAAATTGATTAAGTTACTCTCTTCACTGCATTTTATTTAGGCTACTACGGAAATAGTAAAAGTGGAGTCTTGATTTGAAAACTAAACTGGCAAAAATTGCTGGATTCGCATTATTATTTGAACGGATAGACCTATAAATATCTCATGAATAGGACTTACATTCATACTCCACGATATAAAATATTTCATTTTCCCTGTTCCCCAGAAATCCTGATGACTTTAAAGGGGGGCTTAGTCGAAATCTCATGAAAATATTTCTTTTCCTATGCAAAAACCCTGACCTTTCTTTGGGGGGGGGGGGCTTAGCCCCTTGCGCCACCATTGAATCTCAGTCATAGGCTAGCTCAGAATTCTACAGTGCAAGTTGAATTCAATCACCATCGTTCGCTCTTTTTGTATTATAGAAATAACTATAAATTTGACAAAATTAAGAACGTAGGCCTACTTAACTCTTGAAGACTCAAACGTCGTGTCGACTTCAGTCTTCAACAGGAACAGTCACATTCTCTTTCTGATCGAAATTTTTATGATGATGCTGTTCGAAATGGCATTTCTTTCTGGTCAATATGTGTCTTCATAATGGCACAATTCTTCTCACCGCATTTAATTTTTGCACTTCTGATCGAAAAACAATTTCTTTTCGAAATGTCCATTAAAACTCTTTCAACTCTTTCAACTCGTTCTCTTATCTTCCGATTAGGCCATTAGTGTTAAGTTACCGAACCTGTTGTAGCCGACCTGCGTGTCGTGCGAAGCTGGCCGTATTTCGTATAACTTGTACATGTAATCGTTCTGCGGTTTGTCAGATTGAATGTCAATAAACGAAGATTATTAAACGAAGATTATTCTCAAACGAATCTCGAAAGGCGATCGTTTCCTAGCAACGAACATGGGTGTAAGATTACGTCACAGTATCAAAATTCAAAGATGACGTTTTGAGCAAATTGACGTCATCAGTATAGGCTAATTATTGTCCATGGCATGATGGCACGCATTGCAATTGATTTTGTATAGCGCCACTTGAATATATATATATATATATATATATATATATATATATATAATATTCGTTTAATAACAAAACCAAGTGACACACTGCACATGGGTACATAAAAAGATGTAGAAATTAATATTAAGAAAGTATTGAAAATGTCAAAAGAGAGTATATATACTCCTCAGAGGCGCTCCTCACCTACGTAAGCCTATAAGTAATCCTTTACGACAAATTCCAAATATACGGCTCTGGGCCTACTATACTGTACAACGGCAGGATATAGGCCTTGAGAAATAAAAAAGTCTCGAGTCAAAATTTGAAGGAATCAACGGAGTCGGCCGCTCGTAGGGCGGGAGGAAGACTGTTCCAGCATCTCGAGAAAGCGCGGTCTCCGAATCGGGTTTTCATCCGCCGTACGCTAAGATCGTTTTTGTCGAGCGATCTAAGTCGCAAGCTACCCTTCTTTTAGCCTACCTTCTGTGAAGGCTTCTTCATGTGATAAGTTGCGGTCAATCGACTTAATTTTCTTGAATAAACGAAATAATATATGACAGAACAGATAGCCTGCAATAGGCCTACACGGCGCTAATAGCAGCCTACAAAGCACGTCGATTCACCCACCGTGGCTCGAACTTGAGTCCGCTGATCTCCACCCCCGTAGGCCTACGTGTGTTATCCAAAGCGCAACCAGGCCCTGATACAATTTGCGTATTCAAGGCTACAATTAACGTAGCCCATCAAATATAATTATAAATTTATAATAATATAAAGTAAGTAGTATTTATAGGCTAGGCTACTGTGCCGACAATTAGTTCGTCTGCCACTGAATTAGCCTAATTTAAGTAGCCGATAGGAAAATATTTAGACCTAAACATTGATTCATCACGGTTTATAATTTATTTAAACTGAGTTCCATTTACAGTTTACAAGCTGTTTGGACACGGTGCATTTAATCGAATGGGTCCATGCATGGCCTCTGCGCAGGTTGGTTTTCTTAGATACGTCGACTCAATCAGTGGCAAAAGATGTCATATTTTCGTCTATTCAACAATCTGGTTGACAGACCGCAACCGGTTACAGTGTAGGCCTACAATTATGCAATTGATATCTTAATTAATTTCAATCTTATATCTACTAAAAGCCTGCAATACAAGGGTTCTAATTCTGGCGTTAGCTAAAAGTACGGACGAACAGCAATCTCATAAGGCCTTTTATGTTTTAAGACTTCCACTTCTTTGAAAAGCAGTTAGTACAGATAACTGGCGTTGACATCTAGGCTATAATAGGACTTTTGACTTCTCTCTCTCCCTTCCTCCCTCCATTCCTCCTTCCCTCCCTTCCTGTGACCTGTCTCCGTCCGTCCGTCAATCCACCCATCCTCCCACCGTCCGTTCCTCCCATAGCAGTCTTCTTTTCACACCCCAAATCCACCGTGGATCGTAGTCTGACCCGTTATTTTTCTACAATTCTCATACTGTCAGTTGCTTTATAACCATCAGACTAGTTCGTGTCTTCAAGCCAGCATTCCTATGGGCATTGGATGGGACTCATATGGGATCCATATTGGTTCAACATATGGGATCCATATTGGTTCAACATATGGGATCCATATTGGTTCAACATATGGGATCCATATTGGTTCAACATAATTATGGGATCCATATTGGTTCGACATATGGGATCCATATTGGTTCAACATATGGGATCCATATTGGTTCAACATATGGGATCCATATAGGTTCAACATATGGGATCCATATTGGTTCAACATATGGGATCCATATTGGTTCAACATATGGGATCCATATTGGTTCAACATATGGGATCCATATTGGTTCAACATAATTATGGGATCCATATTGGTTCAACATGGGAACATCCATTCAATTGGTTTCATAACCGCCATACATGGGCAATTGGGCATGTTAAAAGGATGGCTGTAGACCACATGCAATAGCTGTGCTTCGAAGTCATCGGCATCCATGTATCGATCTGCAATGATTAATTACAGCCATCTGAGCCATGCAACAGAGGGGATGGGGAGGTAAGAAGTGCATGTTATCGCTGAAGATTCCTTTTAAGAATAAATTTCTGTTTCAATGAAAAATTGAAAAGTCCAGTGGTGCAAACCATTGGCAAATTGTTTCTTGGGAAGAGGTTTCCGAGCACATACAGAACTAGTTACATAGCCAATAATCATCCAAACCGTATCACACCGATTTCATTAAGCCACAGCAAAAATCACACAAACTTACAAACTGAAGCCTCTGTTGCCATGCATTGTCCATATGCAGGGTGAGAATTGCCAGGGGTAGTGGGGGGGGGGGGGGGTTTCAACCCCCAGTCTTTCTTATGACCCCATAGTAAAGTCTTCATTTCACACCCCAAGTCTACATAAATCCTAACATCTGACCCCAGTTATTTTTCTACAATTCTTACAATTCTCATACTGTCCATACATTATGGATGAAGTGAGGGGCGATTGGATTTAGGCGATTTTGCATAATTATGGGTATGTAGGCTTGAGGAGTGATCGCGACGAAATGTGTACGTACATAAAATAAATGTCTAATTATAATGTCCACATTTATAGCTTTGTATTATCCTATAATCTTATCGTCCGATGGCATTTCGTTACATTATGAAATTCTGTTCAGGTGTAAACAGTAAACCATTTTCTTACATTATGAAATTAATTCTGTTCAGGTGTAAACAGTAAACCATTTTCTTACATTATGAAATTAATTCTGTTCAGGTGTAAACAGTAAACCATGACAGTTAATAATTTTGGCTAGCAAATAAGTTTAACAAAAATGATTAGCGGAAAAATAAAATGTATTATAGATGACTTTTAGCTAATTAACTTTTGTAAAGTTTTGTACAGAAGCTTATTTGTACATATGCATATTTTATATGTACAAGGTGCAACAGGGAATGGGTTTGAAAAACAAAATTTGGTATACGTAGTTATGAATGGGCCCTCAACTTCAAGGCCTATGAAGGCTTCTTTATTCTAGAACAAGTAAGAACAATATTTATTAACTTAAACATTAGCATATACATGCCAAGATACAGAAACATTACCTCTTCATACAAATACACAAACTTCCGGGGCAGTACCAGAAACCTAAAACCCACAAAACCGCAACTACTGCAGTGTACCCGACCATTTTAATATGACTGTAAATTTAAAATTTTAATCAAGAACTAAACATAAGAGAATCCAAAGACTTCTCAAAAGCAACACACAAGAAAAATAGTCAATATCGTCGCATCCAAAGCCAACAACAGAAATTAGTCAATGGTCATTTTGAGTAAAACACCAATTTACAGCACAAGTGATTTTAACTTTCAGTACGCCCTACCCTAGGTTCTGACAGAACGAAGCTTTCTTGGCCTTGGTTTGTATGAAAGTCAGAACTCGTCATCACTGAAAGACTCCAAATCAACAGCGTACAGTCCTTCTGGTAGAGAACTGAAACTCTCAGAGCAGCATACTATTCACTAGCTTAGACTACAACACATCGAAAAGTTCAGTGAAGCGTAGATGTTAAGATATATAATATATGTACACCACTAAATGCATGTCGGAAACCCTATGGAAAGGCAAAGCAATGTATTCACTAGCTTATGCTACAACAGTCGAAACGTGGAATCTCAAGTTGAAATTATGATAATAAAACAGGACGTTGGTTGGACTAATGCTAAAGAGGCTAGGAAAACACAGAATACATGTTACAGATTAAAATTTGACAAATTTCAGCACAGAACGTTAATGTAATCAATAGCATTGCCAATAAATAATAAAAATACGTTTTGCATTTGTTTTTGCACTACAAAGATTTCCCACACAATGCAGCCCTTATAGACAGATACCTGTTTCCGAGTGTTTCAGCAAATTCAGCATCCAAAGGACCTTATAATTATGTACGGTAGTCGATTGAGGAGGCATATTTATAAGGAATTCCAATCCTCCACCATGTGGCTGTACAGTGTACATTGTCTGAATCATATTTACCAAGTGACCTTAGCTGGAAAAATAAACCTATATATAAGAACAGTTCTCGAAGAAAGGTCACAGAAATGCCAAAGAACAAGTGCATGTTGGGTTGACTGGACGATAGATAACAGAGCTGGACTGGCCTCCAGAACAGTATCGTCAGAGAAGAGCAAAGAAGAATGCTGTGACTTCAATTTCGAGTCTCAGTTTGCCATGTAAAAATAAAAGAAAGAAAATCAATGATTAAGACATTATTACTTCCACTAGGAAACAAATAACTAAATAATAATAATAATAATAATAATAAGTATACATCAACTCCAGTACCTATTAATGTGATTCAATGCCATTGCATTTAACAGCACATTTGTAAGCTGGCATGGAGACACAAGGAATGTTAATATCAGATAGCCTGGTAACTTTTGGCAGAAACAACCAACCCAACACCACTTTGGTGACAGAGAAAATTTCTGTTATATATACCTTCATACTTAACAGCAGTCATGCTAGTCTAACTTATCAAGAAGTGGTTAAGGACAAAAATTCTCCAAAAACCAGTTCCCGTTTTAGTACTCACTGATAAAGAAACTTGGTTATGCTCAAACTGTTCGACTGGTTGTCCTGAAATAACAGGTTAATATCCTGCATTTCAGGCTAACAATTTCGCTTGACAACATTGTTTCAAATATCTCTGATTTAATGTGCATTGTAGCATCAAACATGCTCAATTACAAAGCAAACTCAGTCACATCAACTATTCAATAGAACCTGTATCACCACCAAACTCAAATCGATCGACTCATATATTAAATTATTGTCAACTAATAAAAAAGAATGGGTCAAGAGTATACTTGTTAAAGAAGAAACTTTGATATATTTGCAGCTCAGGCTATGCCTGCTCTCCTGCATGACAGAAACACCTGTTCAGGTGGCTGGCTGAGCACTTTTTAAACGAAATAACATTCCAAACATTGTTTCCTACGTCACGCGATAAAACTTGGTAAAACAAAGCGTGAGGGCACTCTAACAACCAGATTTTAAAAATCAGTGGTTTCCATAAAATTTCTATTGTTGCGTAGAAAATCTGATAAAATCAGTGATTTAGCAATGATACATGGACTACGTTGCAGTGTCTTTCGCCAAGTGCAAAGACTAAAAAACAAATCCATTCATTTGCTGCATGAAGACCACAGCCTTTGACTGAACTGGTTTAAAACATTCTTGGATCCCTAATGCCAGAGAATATCCGTGCGTCCCAATTCTAGATATGTAATTACGCATATACGAATATATCTTTTGCCAAGCACCATAGTTCCAACAGGTTTTGAACCTAACTAAACATAATACTAAATTAAAGATCCAAATTAAAGATCAACATTAGGATTCTTATTGCATTGTTTCAAATACCTCTGCTTCAATGTGTATTATAGGCTCATATCATTTTCGCAAAAAGTAGCACAGCCTCTCAAGTGCAACTGGAGGCAGAAATTCACATTTCAGTGACAATGAGAATAAGAAATGTTAGGATATAACAACGTAAGCATACCCATTACCCACACAGACTTTTGAAAAATGAATACAAACTGCCAAATGCAGAGGACGGTTTGATAATAATCATAAAATTGACCACATATAAATGGTCATATGCATACATACATACATACATTTATTCGCCTTCTCATATACAGCAAACATTCTTTTCAAGATCCACAATTTAAAATCAGTTGGTTTAGAACTATCCAACAAATACCGGTGGATGATACCAGATCTAATCTGGTAATCAATTAGAAACATATTTTCGTTGTCATGATTATGCTCAGTTACACATCAGCTGGTTTGACATTGAGTGATTGTACAAATAGAGATACTATATCGGAATAGCTGCCTGCTTGAAAATTATCATAATTATGTGAGCATTTTTGTGCAACAATTTAAAAACTTAGCTCTTGGACGAGAGTTACAACATTCTGAGGCCCAAATGGAAGGTAGAAAGCTGTTAAAATAAATACAGACATAAATAAAAATGCTATCTGGTAAATGTTCACCGCATTCTTTGGCTTAACACATTCGTAAAAAATGATGTAACATATATTGCGTGGGCAAGTGGCCACCCATGGAAAACACAAAAGGGCAATGACACTAATGATAAATAATTAATATCGTATCGTAACTGAAGATGATGATGCAAAACTAACACGTTATGCCTGAAGGCATTTCGCTTTCAGTGGGGTTTCTACAATGAAAGCGCCTCTGAATAGTTCATACAGGAAGAGGTGCTCTATAAATGTCCAGATATGATACGATTTTAATTATTTATTATTATTGTTAATATTTATTCTTAACTTACGATCAGACAATCATATTACAATTACTTTTATTATTATTGTAAATCCGTTTGAGTTGTGTGTTTAGCCCCACCCTATGGTAAAAAATGACATCAAGAAGTGACATCAAGCGAAACAACATTAAGAGCAGTGGCATCATAACTGTACAGTGGTGAAACAGCTAATTTTGCAGCGTGAACTACCACATTGAAATTTAAAATGTCCATATCTCAGGATTGAAACGGAATAGCTAGCTGAAAATAACTGCGCTGACCTACAAATAAGCATGAAAATGTTCTGTAAAATTTTTCATGATGCTAGAGCATTCTGTGCGAAAGCCTTTCACCAGAAGGACATACAAACAAGCAAACAGGACAAACTTTCAGACTTACAGTATAGATATAGGAACTCAAGATATGTCAGATAACTTATACATGCGATTGTAACATTAATTGTCCAAGAATGTTTCACATAGTATCTGTGAAGAGTCTCTTAACATGCTTCAAAAGCGCATACGGTACATAATACACACATATACAATACATATATTGCTAAATACTTTATACGCTCAATAGGTATATTAAGCGTCAGGCTCTTCGCCCTGCTATGACGGGACAACCAATAGTTCAACAGGTTCGCTTTAGCTGCCAGGCAATGTTGAGTTTTATCGGTTGCAGGGCCGTCCATCTGGAATAACCTCTGTTCTAAACTGCGTTCATTACATATGACCAATCAAACTTTGTTTCTTAAATTTCTCAAGTCATTTTTCTTTGGTCATGGCTGGCTGGGAGCACATCTGAGCAGTTTTCTTGGAGGGACACTATCCAAGTCCATAGAATGAATGAATATGTGCATGCGCACAGTACGTGTAATGCAAGAATAATTTACATAGCGACTGAAAATGCAGTGAACTTGCTTTGATCTACATACATGCATAATGTAGACATAATAAACACCACACACACACACACACAAGTACATCACATCACATAAATTGCATGATTTCGCAGTTACACATCATAATTTGTACATTTCAGCACACAGTTGTTATCAGTCAATAAGTATTCACATCTAATCTGATCTGCAATGGACGTCAATCATCTGAAGCTGAAAACGGGCAAGACACCCAGTCTCTTTGTTCCCGGAATGCCTCAACAGCTTCACAATTTTGTGTAGCAGCGAGACCAGACTATATTGTCAGCTGAAGCTATTACATGTCTTTAAGTTGACTTGGTCACGCACCAATGCACATACTAATATCAACAAAGAAACACCAGTGTCTGGATACCTGACTGGAGCATTTGTGAACTACAGCTCATGCTTCTGGACGGTGAATTAAAATTTATCAATGGCTGATAAAGCGATAACGTGGATTCTTGTATATACAAAACGTGCTCTGTCAGTTGTATCACACATGGTTCACATGGCATAATCTGTTGTTCAATGCTGCCATAATCTACTTCATACATGGACACCGATGTGATTTAACTACTGCAACTTCATCCTAGAAGAAAGGTTGAAGTTCAGTATATACGTCAGCCCACGTCAGTCCTCAAACGCCCCCATGTACTCTGCTGTCATGCAGGATTTCTTGATTCACGTGAACTAGACAATACGGTATGTGGAATTTTGCGTGTTTACTGGACCAATTGTCTGCAGCAGTTTACCATGTGCCCTTTACCAGTGGTCAATCACATGATTCATAATATGACTTAAAACAACAATCTTCCTTGAAATGCATATGTATGCAGTGTTTAATCTAGACGTCTCTGGGGGGGGAAAGTTCCCCCCCCAGGATTGACATTTCCCCCCCCAGAAAAATTTGGCAAAATGATATTTTTTTTAGTTACTGTTTTCATCATTGTTTTACATGAAGTGTTATAATATACCGTGATATTATTTATTATTACATGATTTCAATGACAATATTTAATACCTGTAAAATTCAGCCATTGCAATGTGGAAATTCAAAAAGTTTCTAATGGGTCACTGAAGAAGTACAGCTATTGTGTTAAGATGACACCTTAAAATGCTGCCATTGCAATGTGAACATTCAGAAAGTTTTTAATGGGTCACTGAAAAAGTACAGCTATTTTGTTAAGAAGACACCTTAAAATGCTGCCATTGCAATGTGGAAATTCGAAAAGTTTCTAACGGGTCACTGAAAAAGTACAGCTATTTTGTTAAGATGACCCCTTAAAATGCTGCCATTGCAATGTGGAAATTCAAAAAGTTTATAATATACCGTGATATTATTTATTATTACATGATTTCAATGACGATATTTAATACCTGTAAAATTCAGCCATTGCAATGTGGAAATTCAAAAAGTTTCTAATGGATCACTGAAAAAGTACAGCTATTTTGTCAAGATTACCCCTTAAAATGTTGCCATTGCAATGTGGAAATCCAAAAAGTTTCTAATGTGCAACTGAAAAAGTACAGCTATTTTGTTAAGACGACATCTTAAAATGCTGCCATTGCAATGTGAGAATTCAAAAAAGTTTCTAATGGGTCACTGAAAAAGTACAGCTAATTTGTTAAGATGACCCCTTAAAATGCTGCCATTGCAATGTGGAAATTCAAAAAGTTTCTAATGGGTCACTGAAAAAGTACAGCTAATTTGTTAAGATGACCCCTTAAAATGTTGCCATTGCAATGTGGAAATTCAAAGTTTCTAATGGGTCACTGAAAAAGTACAGCTATTTTGTTAAGATGACCCCTTAAAATGCTGCCATTGCAATGTGGAAATTCAAAAAGTTTCTAATGGGTCACTGAAAAAGTACAGCTATTTTGTCAAGATTACCCCTTAAAATGCTGCCATTGCAATGTGGAAATTCAAAAAGTTTCTAATGGGCCACAGAAAAAGTACAGCTATTTTGTTAAGACGACACCTTAAAATGCTGCCATTGCAATGGGAAAATTCAAAAAGTTTCTAATGGGTCACTGAAAAAGTACAGCTAATTTGTTAAGATGACCCCTTAAAATGCTGCCATTGCAATGTGGAAATTCAAAAAGTTTCTAATGGGCCACAGAAAAAGTACAGCTATTTTGTTAAGACGACACCTTAAAATGCTGCCATTGCAATGGGAAAATTCAAAAAGTTTCTAATGGGTCACTGAAAAAGTACAGCTAATTTGTTAAGATGACCCCTTAAAATGCTGCCATTGCAACGTGGAAATTCAAAAAGTTTCTAATGGGCCACAGAAAAAGTACAGAGCTATTTTGTTAAGACGACACCTTAAAATGCTGCCATTGCAATGTGGAAATTCAAAAAGTTTTGGATGGGGGGGGGGCAGCCCCTCCCCATACCCCTTCGCCTCCCAGTTTCGGTGCTACGTGCATCACGAGCGTCCTTCGGACGCTCAAAAAAATTTCCCCCCCCAGAAACCTCAATTCCCCCCCCAGAGGAGGGGGACTAGATTAAACACTGATATGTATGTATGTATGTCTGGTCTGATGACTAACAAATATTTCAACAACCAATATTTTATATTTTACATTCACGCAATGCAGAATAAACCTACACCAACAGAATAAATCACGAATAAAGCAAGTCGCAAATGATGCACACTGGACAAACAGCGCATGATTAGCAGCATCTACATGTAGGTATCAGTGTTACTTTCACTAACATGTTCTTAACTGGGCAGATGTAGCTGCCAAAATCTTTCACCTTCTTGATAAGACATGCAAATCTAGCATAACTGATGCTTAAGTATCTATGCTTCTTAATAAAGCCCATAAAAAGCCAAGCCAAACACCGACCCACAAAAGCCAATGCTAACATTGCTTAAAACTATGCTATCAAATTGATGAGAAAAACACCAAACAGTAATATTATTCCAAAAATAGGAACCACATAAAGTCAACGCAATATTGCTCAAGCAGTAGCGTAATGTAACCAGAAAATCTATATCGAGCCACTCAAGGGTTTATAGTCACAACAGCCAGCACTTGTTCAACTCAAACTCATCAAAAGATAACATCACATCATCGGACCAATCAATGCCACGTAACTCACTAATAACCAACCAATAGCCAATCAATGCCACGTAACTCACTAATAACCAACCAATAACCAATCAATGCCACGTAACTCACTAATAACCAATCAATTTCATCAGGTAGAATAGTTTAACCCTTTCGCAATGAGCTGTATTGGTTTCCGATACATGCTCATCATTACAAATTTACTAGAAATTTATTGTAAATCAAACGTCAATATTAGACAACCATAGTTTATTATTGTCATTGATAACTTCATTAACATATATTTTTTCACCCGAGGTAGATACGCAATCTCTAAGGTTGGTTCTGTATGAGGGTAAGGCCAAATTTAAACTAGTTTCGACTGAACAAACACACACCCTAACTGTAATTGCAAGACATTAGCAGAGGCAGTTGGGTTTTTATGAACTTGGTGAATTTGAGCGAGACATAGCCTCACATAACATTTCTCAGCTAAGTGATAAGTGTGTTTTATTTTAGGACTAAAATTAAGTAATTAGGTAGTTAAAACATGAGATAGGAACAAGTGCTGCTGTTAAATGGTTCCACAGACAAACCTATCCAGTGATAGCAATCATTATGTGCCTCAGAACAAACTCATACAGCACGACCATCAAACATAATATAGCAGGTAGTGTTACAGTGCTTCAAATGAGCGACCAATCAGAGTCAGCCTATCACGGTCTTAGCATAAACTCAACATAACATTGCTTCGCGGAGTCACCAATCACAGTCAGCCTAACATTTAATTAACTAACAGATGGCGACGATGACCAGCGATGTTCAACTGACATGTACGTGTCTGAGCAACGTCCTTCAGTTCCAATTCACAAGAAATGTACAGCAACAGTTTGAGGCAAAACTCCGGCCAGAGAAAGTGACTGATTGAATTGCTTTTTCATAGCACAGCTACTTGTGAGCGAAGACAACTCTTCTAGCGCTCGACCACTGCACCACTACACCAAACACCAGGAACGGAACAATCGGTAGCGTTGTTTCCTCATGAGGTTGCCATGGCTTAGGTTACACAATGACTAGACACACCATGGTGCTATCGGGAAAAACCGGCAAACAGTTCGTTGTCCTCTTCCGACTCCGTGACAAATGCGCTTGGGAAATACCCGACCTGTGGAAAACAAAAAGCTTGCGTGAAAGACTGAGAACCAAAGAAAAAAATCTGTAACAATTACAATTTATAATATCTACATCTAAGACAAAAATCTAATCGCACAAAAACTGATAATGAAATACTTTTCGACAATATAATTATTCTTCAAGTCCCTAAGACAGAATTTCTTGGAGTCCATATTGACCAGCACCAAAAATGGAATTAAAGCATATAGATGAAATAAGTAAAACGATCTAAAAAAGCATAGGCATTATAAAGAGAGTCTCCTACTTGCTTCCTCCTAATGTACTAAATGACCTCCTCATGTACTAAATGACCTCCTCATGTACTAAATGAACTCCTCATGCACTAAATGATCTCCATTTACTTTAGTCCATCCCTATCTTGCTTAGGCTACTCTGATTTGGACTTCTACCTATTCTACCCGTCTTCAAGCTCTAAAGACCTGGCACTCACTAGAGGTAACAGAGAGTTTATTTAGTAGCATCTTTGCAAAGACAAAAGCCTGTAAATTTTCTACCAGATTTCAAGGCCCTGACTTGTGGAATAAAACCATTTTTCCTTCTCAAATCGTACCTTGATCTGAATTTATATCGGTCTTACTTTTCCATTTAGTTTGCCCTTCCACCATCCACGGTTGGCCCCTGCCTTGCTGACAATTGCCACTCGATCGCCGTACTTGAGGGACAGCTGGTTTGGCTCCATGGCCGAATAGTCATACAGCGCGAAGCAGTATCCAAGAATGCCAGCCTCGTCAGATCCACCTAAAACCAGAGATGCAGCAGCTCAAGACAACTATTGAAAAGTCAAGAAATGACTAATCACTTTTCTAACCTTACAAATCAATCAATCAATCAATCAATTAATTAACCATTAAATAACTCAATCATCAATTCATCCATCCAACCATCAGGTAGATGAGCATGCATGCAGTGTTTCAGCAAATCTATAAAGCCTTTAGCAACATTGTTTATGAGCAAAAGCTCATAGCAGGGATTCCCCGCCTCCTCTCGCTTTAATGGCGTTTATTACCCCCCAGCCTTCCATACTGAGGGCGTCTACGAATAGTCTATACTGCGAGTCACTTCATAAATTTTTAGATATGATTTCAGTTTTATATGCTCGTTGCTAAAGGGTTAATCTGCAATGAAATCATTCAACCACAAGGTATTATTAGTAACAGCATTTTAAATAGAAATGTGCATTCTACTTCAACTTAGGATACTGTAAACTAATTGGAGATTTGTAAACATGTATCCAAGTTCCTAAATATATCTTCCTCAGTTAGCATTATAACAACTTAAAAATAAATTTGCTGCGAAGGTCCTTGCTAATAATTTCTGCAGTGTAAATTTGAAATTTAAGATCCTAACTGGCGTGGGTCCTTTGAGCAAAAGGCAAGCATGGGATTTGCAAAAGAATGAAACCACTCACCCTTAAGCCGTGACACAGCTTCTTTGTAAGGTATTAGCAGAATGGTAGGAACCTCAGGAAAACTCGATTCTAAGGAGTTCTGTTGGTAGTACTGCACCAGCTCCTGGGAAAAGCAAATCACAGAGTACAATTGATTCTTGGGTAAGAGTAGTAAGGCAATGCTCTTTCTTTCTTCTAAGCCTCTTCCCTTCAACTGAAAATCCTCATGCGTGCAGACCTGGCTTTGAGGAATACGTTGGCAGGTCTTCACTCATCAGAAATTATTCAGTAATTGGATAACCTCTTCTTGTCATATTAACTGGCTTGAAAATTTATATCTATGGTCAACTTCATATATGACAGAAATAATCATAAAATCCATTAGCACAAGATGTCTAATCACGTCACCAGAATACAACCATTGTCCTAAGGGAGTGTCATTGGCGAAAATATGCTTTTGAGAGGTCTTTAACAGAGCTATATACAAATCTCAGACATGTTTGCACATAATTATCTGAACTCAACTAAGACTAACATAGAGCAGGATAAGACAAACTTTGCATGTTGTCTTATCTGTTTTGATCTGCTTAATTCTATCACATATGTATACCAATACCAATTCAATTGAAAAAATTAAAAGTACACAAATCTCAGATAATTTATGACCATCTTTTTGTAGATCACATACGACATTACATAACAAGTATTAAGTAGAAGTAACACTTACGACTATTGTATGGAACATTTTACAGTCGGCCAAGAAGTAAGCCCCATCTGGTCCTTTCTGTAGTTTAATATGCTTAACCGGATGGCCACGTCCATACCTTAAAATAACATTTAATCAAATAAGGTAATGGGCTACACCTATAACATCCGACGAAGTTAGGAAGTAAAGTCTTCACTTTTCAAACTATTCAATGTCAGTCAATCACAAGTAATTAAGAGGAGTCCAGCCGATTAATCACGGTACGTCAGATGCATGGCAGTGGCAACCCAAGGTCTTTCAAAAAATCTTATCAAACAGGTTCTCACCACCACCAAACACCAGTTGCATTATGTCCTCACTAACAATTTGCACCAGTACTACTAACAGTGATCGATGATCAATTGTGAGTGTAGCCAACAAGTTCTGTAAGTGCATCACTTCGCTCAGCATCATTCATCATCTTAACTTATGGACCAGAGTTACATAAGATGTCATGCGTAAATACAGGACTTCAGTGGTTAGGCTGTATGAGTTTCACTGAAAATAATCAATGACAGCTTTGTCTTGGATGCAGCGCATGCGAATAAACTGGTGCCCTGCACCTGGCATTCATTCAAGCAGGCTTTAGAAATTTGAAGTTTACAATTACGATTGCTTCACCGGCCAGAACAATGTAAACACTGGCATCACCTACTCTGAAATGGTAATGTAACAACTCTTTAGTGTACACATTACATGTCATTAACTCACTTGATGCTCAGCGCGTACTCTCCTTTTCGTGTGTCTGACTGACTGACACGGATAAGATATGTTCCATTCGGAAGCCTTTCCAACTTCCTTGATGCTTCATCGCGACTCATTCCACCAACAAACCTGAGTTTTGTTTAAACAGATGGAAAGCAACGGCTATAGACACAACGAAGACATCGCTAAACAAATCCAATCGATTGTGAATTTCTACATAACTGAATAAGAGTATGGAAATTTGTCTGACAACTTTGAAATCACAGTTTTCATTTCCTTGCCTCGATTAGTTCACAATGTCATGATCCTGCTTTATCACAGCATTAATGAGCTCTTTTATTTTCTTTTAAACACCATTGATTGTGCATTATTCTGTGCCTGAAATAGCTTCAGAATTTATACATTGTTGAGCCATGTGATTACAATGAGCCAAGTGATTCCCGTCTTCGTTCTCCAATGCAAACTGTTCCCGCTTCAAACCTTGATACGTTGGCGTTTCTGTGTCATTGGACCATCACTATGGAACAATTCACCTGCTGAAATTCGCTCATTTCCTCTGACTGCTTTGCATTTACTTGAACATTAAAGACACATCTTTTCCATCTAACTGATAGCTTCATGAAAGCATCTCTTAAAATGTGTTATACAAGTATGCTGTTACATTACATGACATTAATGCTACCTGGATACTTTGCAAGATTGTCAATTGTCATAGTGAGATGTGAAGATTTTTATTAAAATTTCATAGCAAAATTTGTTAGAAAGAGCTTCTCACTCATAACTAACACCATCAGCTTCTAAATAAAATTTTTATCATTTAACTGATTAATGATTTCAGTTATTCTTGAAGACATACTTAGTTATGCATCTGTAACATAGGAATTGTGCAAGCAATGAATGAATCAAGATTGAGACAAATGTCATTGAAAGGAAGCATAAAAATACAATGAGGTTAGAAAAGCTAAGCAAGCTGTTATTAAGCAGCAAAGCTAAAAGCACAGCACTCACATGCTAAACTGCATGCAACTAACAAACGAAATAATGTGGATGTAAGTGAGAAATAAGGTTAACCAAAGAAAATTTTTACTGTAAAAGTGGTTGCACTGCGCAGAATACGACTACAGAAGATGAACACAAGAAACAGAATAAGATAAACATACAGTGAATGAAATCATCACTCTTAAGAACATATTTTTTACACAAGCTGCAACATGTTCAAAATATGTCCCAAGTGATCAATTACACAAAACTAAAAAAAGTACTTGTCATAAAATGAGCACATGAGAAATTCTACATATACCAAAATGCTACGAAAAATGTGAGACAAAAAGCTACAAACTAGCAACAACACAATTTAATATAGTTACACGAACATATCAAACAAAACAGAATGTACAAACATTACAGAAGATGATGAATTGACTACGGCAACCCAAACACAAGTAGCATCCAAAACCAAACACACAAGAGCCAATAAAAGAACAAAACGCATCCAACACCTCAACAACAACAACGACAATGACAGAGCCTACCAAGGGAATTCGCTCAGCCCGTCCTCACATGTACCATTCGGCGATGACCCGGGTAGGGAATGGTGCAACCGGGGCTGCTGGAGACGGACACGTGTGGCCAGTCCACCCTGGCTCAACAAGGTGTGCGAGTCAAACGAATGCGTTCGCTGAACAAGCGCCGGTCGAAATGCGCTCGCAGTTTGAATGTGCACGACAGACTCAGCGCGCTGAAAAACAACAGCTCTGTTCATCATGCGTGGCAATCTGGCATTTACGCCTAAAGACCATGGTGTGAAAAAAAACTGAAAGGAGTGCCGGGAAAGGGTGTCACTGAAGGCAACAGCTCTTAGCAACATTTTATACATGAAAGATTTTCAACATGAACCATAGCAGCTCAGTAGATCGTATCTATAGAAATACACGTCTTGCAGAGTGACTATTCAGAGGCACTCTCAGCAAGGAAACCGAGAGAGAGATGAAATGTCGCCAAAGAATGACAAACTGATGAGGAACGTGATTAGTTTAGTCATTAGTGTCTTCATCATTAGTTCAGTCATTAGTGAAGAAGGACAGTTATTCCAAATGGGGGGACCAACCACAGAAAAATCCTGATACTGGGACACATCAGTCTAGGGAACAAAAAGATGTATGCGATCAGCAGAGCGCAACAAGCAAGATGAGAATTGCTACATGAAGGTCTGCTGTATACCAACCAATGATCAAGTGAATTCGTACAGCATCACAGCTGGATTAATATTGAGTTGAGGACAATCATATCTGACAAACACACACACATGCTGACCAAAAATGAGACTGGCCACTTAATCACAAATACTGTTTCATGACAACAACAGCTGTGCGATAATCAAAAGATGAGGTCAATCTCATGAATGCTCTTTTCTGACCCAAATATAGCCAGGCACAAGTCCATGTAATCATTTAAAAAATGTTTGTTTAAGCTGCAAAACAGTGGCTTTGTAAACCAACACATGATTTTATAGCTGTGTCTTACAAGTCTTACAACAAATAAAACATCTAAGGATCTGACTAACACGTTGTCCTTGAAACTTGAAGTGTAAAGAAGATTCAATACAAGAAAATTCTTTTTTTAAATACAGGTCTTTGTTAGCTTACTACTAGCCAGAATTTGAATAAATTTGGTTGGATCTTTCATTTTTAACAGAAATGTAGTTCATGCTGGACCAACATATGGCCTATGGCCTCCAACTTCGCCTACGAAACATATCTGCACAGAGTTAGATAACCAAGCTTAAGCCTACTAGCAATCCTAATACTTAAATGACATGGCACTTCCACAGCCATGGCTGAATAACTCTCCAACAAGTATCGAATTTCAAGGAAAGAATGAGTTTCCTTACGAAATGTATGCAAAAAGACTGAACACAAATAGTCGCATTCAATCAGGAGTTGTAGATTATTAATAGCCTGATGACAGTTGTGCACTACCTCCTAACAAACCTGCGGAAACGGTGAACCCTTCCAAATATTCTGAATTCGTTATTAACCTTTTGGCTGAACAGATTTCAACGAGTACATTAATGTTAGAAAGCAATTTTGAGATCACGTTGGAACTGATTTGCCCAAACTCAAGAAGCACCGAGGCTGAAAATTTCACATATTGCAAGCAATCCTGAGAATATATTTCCTACGACACCTTTAGAAATCCATCAAACTGAGCACTTTGGCTTACTGCAAAATATGGCGTTGCACATTTCCAGAAGCAGCCTTTTCCCAGGGTGCAAAATATTACAACAGATTGCTTTGGTAAAGAAAACAGAGCCAAGTATTAGTTACCACATTCCAAATGCCATGAAGTAAATGTGGCACTTAATTCAAAGATAGGTGAATATAAGTAGTTCTTGTTACTAAGTGTACCCAAGTTATGTATAATTTTTTAATTATAATTAAACTATCTCTTCGCAAAGTGAAGCAATCATTCTTTAACTCTTTGGGGGCGGTTGTCGACAAAAGTCGACACTAGGGGTAGAGGGCGGTTGTCGACAAAAGTCGACATCAACAGGGATGGGCTATAACATATATTTATGGATATATAAATATGTGTATATGTCTATATATTTTTATGTTTATGTATAATATAGATATATATCATGTATACATACATATACAAACTTGCCATACATATATATATATATATATATATATATATATATATATATATATATACACATATATACACACATATATGTATGCATATGTATAATAATATATATACATATATACGTATATAAATATGAACAGTGGTATATATGTATATACACATATGTATATATGTATGTATATGTATATATATATATATATATATAGGTATATACACATAGACATGTATATATATCTATATATACACATATACATATATACATATATAATGAATACTTGTGAATATACATATATACACATGATATATATATACATATACACATGTATACATACATACGTATTATATGTATACATATATGCATTGATAAGTATATACACTTATATATATATGCATGTATATATTTATATATACATATATGTTTATAGATATACATATGCAATTGTACATGTATACATATATATGCATATGTATATACACATATATATGTATATATATATGTGTATATATATATACATATATACTAGACTGGTCCAAAATGGCATGTAAAAAAATTTTCTTTTGGATTTTTGAGGCATGTTGGTACATTTGTTCATTTTGGTCCAAAAAGTACCTGTGTGAAATTTTTTGCCACAAATGTAATATTTAGGGGTCACTCACGAGCATCAAAGTTGGGGTTTTGGGGCTATATATTAATAGTCCAGGCAATTTGCAGTTTGACCTGGAAAAAATTGTAACACAAGCTTTCTAAACGGTTTCTTCCTCAGAATTTGCTGCTGAATAAAATATCCAAAATCAGAAAAAATCTGACCATGGGGTCTCCCCCAAAATGGGGTTCAAAATATAATGGTTTTTCGTGCATTTTTATATTGAATATCGGGCTGCTGACAACCTTAATGTGGCTGGAAAGTGATGTTTTCAAGAACAATTTTCATAAATTTGTTGATTGTCCCTCTCAGAACATTGATAAGCAGGCCTACACTTAAATAGGCCTACCCTTAGGAGACTCGAAGGGAGCATTAGGGCACGTGCCCCCATGATAAATTGAAATGGTTTCAACGCTGGATCGCAGCATTATTTTTAACAGGTTTTCTAGTCACATCCTATTTGCAGTCCAATACTGTATGGCCAAAAGTCTATTTCTTAAAGCTCACTTTGGCATGCCAGAGTTAACAGGCGAACCAATATAGCGTCAATCTAAGAGATTCCTTCATTCACGAAGTCAAGGAGGAAGATGTTCTCTTAGTTCCACTCTGGAATAGTAAAGTAACTGTAGCAGACCTTACAGGAGAAAGAAGAGGGCGCATAGGTTGACCCAGGGTGAGAATTACTGGGCGTTTCAGTCCCCAGTCTTTCTTAGAGCCCCATAGTAAAGTCTGTTTTTCACACCCCAATTAAAAGTGGATCATGGTTCAACCCCCAGTTATTTTTCCACAATTCTCACACTGGGTTGACCTGTTGTCAATAATATTATTGTTGAATTCAAGTCCAAATATCAAATTCGATGAGCTCATTGCTGTGCCAAAGTTTCAATTGGGTACTGGAGCTGCCATGACCAACGTCGCTGTCAAGATCATTGAAGACTGTACACTGGAAAAACCTATTGAAGCTCTGTTATTTGACTCTACTGCTTCCACCACTGCCATGGGATCCATTACGGATGTTGCTAACTGTTCGGTGCTGTATTTTGTTGGCTTCTGTCGCATTTAGCTTGTACAGACATCTCGCAACAGAGTTTATATTGGATACAGTCTTTAGTTGTGATGGCTGCATCATCTGGACCAGATATCCAGCTATTCAAACGTTTTTCATCAACAGTGGTCTTTCATCATAACAGTCCACTTGTCCGTGCATTTCAGGCTAGAAAATAACTGACTGCAGAAAGTGCCAAGATGCAGCCATCGTGGTCATGAAGACTTGCAGAACTGTGCCTGTGTAAGCCTATTTTCTAATAGGGGATCTGGGCTCTCCTGGATGACCAACACAACGCTGCAAATGAGAAGATCACTAAGGTGGCATTTACTAATTTCATTCGTCATTTCTGGTATTTGGGAATTGACCTTGCTCGGTTCTTATTTTTCTCCAAGAAGCAGTTAATGAATGAGATAAGAAATAATCAAGACATAAGTAAAGAAGAAGAACCTAGAATGCAAGAGGTAGGTTCCTAAGGGAAAAAAGGAGAGGAAATAACAGAGAGCCGGAGGTTTATGAAATCTCTTTGTATCAAGGAGACGTTGTTGGATCTTCCTCCTAAGTAGGCCTACAGACCAAGTCGTGAATGATGTGACAGAGAGATTTCTGAGATTAGCTGCAACAATCAGAACCTTCAATGAGTTGCTGACGAAGAGCGAAGACACTAAGCATTACTCTAGGTGGCGAAGCTTCATCGTAATCTTCGTTGTAAAATTCGACTTTCTGAACCGACATTGTGACATGCTGACAGCATTCTTAGATAGTTTTTATTAGACACTGGAAGTCAATTTATTTATTTATTTTATTTCAGAAATTTATATAGCGCCTCTTCAAGGTAGGCTACTCAGAAGCGCTCCCGGCCCAGCCACGGCTAAATAAAACAGTTTTTAGGTTCTTAAGGAACAGAGCAGAGTGACCCCTGGGAATTAAGCGCAGTGTAACAGGGAGACCATTCTAAGCTGTAGGACCTGCAACAGAGAATGAACAACGTTGTCGGATAGCAGTCCGTGAGCGGGGAACCAGAAGCTCAGCGTGGTTCGCCGATCGAAGGGTCGATCGACGCTGAACTCCCAAGGTGGAACAACAGAATTCTCGAAGGTAGGGTGGAGCTAGTCCTTCAATGCACCGCCTAACCAGCGCACAGACCCTGTATGCAATCCGCTGAGGAGAAGGGAGCCAGTGTAAGGTATCCCGCATATAGGATGAGACATGGCCATATTTTGGGATATGGCCAACAAGTCGCGCCGCAGAGCGGAGGACCCGTTCAAGGCAGCCAATCCGGTCAGCCGGAAGTCCATGATAGAGGGTGCTGCAGTAGTCAAGGCGGGAAACTACGAAAGAGTGAACAAGAGTAGAGGCGGCACTAAAAGACAGAGAACGGGAGACCACCTTAAGTTGACGTAACTGGTAGTAACAGCTTCAACATAGTAGGTTTATATGCCGAGTGAAAGTTAGCTCTTGGTCTAAAATAACCCCAAGGTCCCGCACAAAAGGTGAGAAAGTAATCAGAGGAAACTCTAATGCTAAGGCTTTCATGTCAATTTTTGCAAGTTGTTGACGAGTCCCAAACCAGATATATTGCGTCTTGGTAGGGTTCAGTCACAAACGGTTAGAAGACATCCAGGCTTCCAGGGTTTCCATAGCCCTACAAATTTCTCGAACCACATCAGTAGCGGCAGATGCTGGGCAGTGAACATATGCCTGGAGGTCATCAGCATAGGATTGACTAAGGATTGAATTTGCCAGTAAGAGTGGTCCAAGGTCTGCAGTGTATATTATATATAATAGGGGGCCTAGGACAGAGCCTTGGGGCAGCCCAAACGGGGCAGGTGCCCAGGATGATCTAGTAGCCCCACAAGCGACAGGGTAAGAACGGTCCTGAAGGTAGGAAGTAAGCCAGTTGAGAAAATTTCCTGAGATGCCAAAAGAGATAGAAAGTCTAGTTAAAAGGATATCATGGTCAACCGTGTCGAAGGCTGCGCTCACATCGAACAATGCCAAAAGGGTGACCTGGGAGTTGTCTATGGCCGTATATATATCCGAAAGAAGGCGAAGAAGTAAAGTCTCTGTGGAGTGGTCTTTCCGGAAACCTGATTGAAAAAATGGAAGAAGATCATTTTTATTAAGGTAATGGGTGAGCTGGGCAGCTACAACTTTTTCAATTATTTTAGACAAAAAAGAAACATTTGCTATTGGCCTAAAGTTAGTTGGATCCGCCATATCCGAACTTTCACTCTTAGGCACTGGAACAACAATTGATCGTTTCTGTGACACGGGAAGCACACCATCACGGAGAGAACTATTGCAGAGGAGCGTTAGGAAAGGGAGTAGTGTGTAAATAAATATATACAATTAAACACTAATTGCAGCTGCTTTTCATGCTGTCAATTAAATAATATTGCTAACAGCTAAAATGGAAGGCTCAGTGCTCGTTGACTGGAGGCCTGCCAGTTATATTGCAATGTTTACAATGTAGTTAGTATGTCAAAACTTTGACAGCAGTGAGTGACCTGAAGATAGAGTCACAGTGTCTTAATATTTTGCACTGTGGGTTTTTTGTACCAGATGTACAGAAAAAACAGCATGCCTTTCATATATTTCAATGTTCATTTTTTTGGACCACTCTAATATATACATATATATTTATACATACATATATATACACGTATATACAGATGTAAACATTTATATGTGTAAATACATATATGTATGTATATATATATGTATGTGTATATATATACATACATATGCATATATATGTGCAAATTTATATATACATACATATATATACATATATGCACATATTTATATATACATATATAAAAATACATATGCATTATACAAATACATAAATATATATAAATACAGGGGATTATATGGAAATATATTCAGCCTATAGAACATAATCCTAAAAAATTATTTAGCCTCCAAAGAGTTAAATTCCTCTTTTGATTGTTAAACAGTTTGCATTACCCTTAGCTGCTTTACCTTTACTTTAGGGTAAATATTGGCTATTTCTCGAGAAAGAACCGTAGACTTGTATACTTTCTCGTAAATTCAAAGTTACATCTCATCTGAATCCATGCCTAGAAGCTTTCTTCATCTCATAATCTCATCAATCACCTGCTACCTTGAGCTCAACAGAAGAAATTCTGCTCACAATTACAATCTAAGCGCTCTGTTTGCACCTCTGTACGTTCTGATGATCCCAAATCTGAAATTGCATATCATTCACAATGAGGAAATCATGAAAAAATTCTGCATTGGTAATCCAGAGCTACCACTGGGGTTGCGTCATCCTAAACAGACATTTCGATCAGTGACTGCCCAGCAACTGCCTTCTACAAATTCTCTGAACTAGACAAACAAATTGAGACATATCAGAAACTCCCTGTGATGTGGTTTTGGGAACTCACACAACAAACTGCTTTGGATACCAAAGTTGAGGTGCAATAAGGTCATTTCTGAAGTGGCAACAAAGCTAGGATCCATGCAAATAAATTTTGTATTACATCAGAATCTGGGCAACAACAAAGTCTGTCATATGGAAATTCTGAACATGGCCATCAATTGAAAAATAGTTCGTATGTGAAGATACCCCTCCTAAGAAATCAGTCAAAAAGCAGATTTGCCACATCTTAGCAAGAGCTAAACTAAATGAGACCCACAGGCAGTGGTGGCACAGGCAGTAGCAACAAAATCACTGGATTCTTGGTAGCCGATATTTTCAAAAATATTAGAGAACTAATTTACGAAGTAACTCCCAATTTATGCTGAAACAAAGAAAATTGATAACTAGCATTCAAGGAAGATTGTAGAAAGTAAGAAAAAGCAATCCTGGCCAATATAATAACAGTTGAAGACATGTTCGAAATGAGCACAGCATGTGATTGCAAAGTACGTATATGTTTTGGTAAAACCTATTAATTCAAGCTTTGCAACACACTCAACAATGGAATATAAATTGAGCATTGTTTCTCACTTATATTTTTTTATCTAACCAATAATCCATTGAAGCAAATTGCTTTAAAAACTGATCTGACTAATAATATAATTATCAGTACAAATTTAGCAATTCGGAAAGTTTTCTACTTGCGCAAACAATTCTTTATCTTTGTCAGCAATTTGTTACTTGACAAATCCCATTTGATGGTTTGTCAATTGAATTTTTGAAATCAGAATATGCTGTGCACAACTTAAAACTGAAGAAATAATTGCACTGGGAAACGTCAGATGGAGATATGTCCAGTGTGCTCCGAGACAAAGAGGAGTGCAACAACAATTGACAGTTGTTTGAACATCAGTGCATAAGCACCACTGATGCTACGCAGACACAGAAGAAGCTTTGCATAATTAAGAAGCCCCTCAAGCATTGTGATATAACAAGTTAGACTCATAATAAAAAAACAGAAAAGAATTTCCAATGGTGTCGTACTGTGAAAGGTAAGCAGTAGCAGGAGAGAAGCTCAGGTCAACTGGACCACCGACCAACTGACCTACCATGGGTAACATTCGAGCTGGTGCAAGCCATGATGCACATCAAGATTATAGTAGCCAAGGCCGATAGAGAGACTTTGCGAAGAGACAGCGCTTGCATTGTACTCGGACAATGACCGCTGCAGCTGCCGTGAAGCATGTCTACTATGATGGTCGTCAGATGCAAAACTGTTGCTAAGCGACAGCTGTCGCGTCCTTGGATGCGAAGATCGACCAGGCAACCGCGAGGACGTAGAGGATGACTGCAGAAAATTGCATTCTAGTCAAGGCTTCAATAGTCCTGCTTTGCAGCAAAAAATTCCGCCTATTTACCAAATTTTCCCTTTCACTCTATAATATTTTGCAAGAACAGTACACCAACTTATGGAAGAAATATAAATGTGAAATGTTCATGATTAAAAGAACAGGAAGCTTTTTCAAATTCAGCAACTGACAACCTACAATAAGATGACTGCCCAACTGATCGACTCAACATAGTTTGCACAGCTTGCTCAGCAGAACACTTTACAATCTCATAAAATAGTTAGGTGTGTGAACAATCACAAAAGACAAGATTGGAAGTCTATTAAAGTCTTCAGAAATAAACCCTCTGCCTTTCCTGCTCACTTGAAGATGAACTATTTAAGGTCCAAACACTTAAGGACACAACTGCTACTGCAATCGACACCCCATTCACTCCCAAAAATAATCAAGATGCACTAAACATCATAAACCACTTAATTGGTGATAGACTTTATGCATGAAGGACCATTTTAAGCCTTCGTAAACATAGTACCACATTAACTACTGCTCATTTGGTCAACTTGTCTTTTGCTGAATGCTGTTTTCCAACATGCTTTAGATATGCCTTAGTCCCACCCATACTTTAAGAAACCTGACTTGGACATCAACAGCCTGTGAAATTTTAGACCCACCTTAATAACATTTCAGAGTCTTTTCAATGTCTCTTCTTAATACATATCACGAAACACATTAGATCATTTCCTAATTTCAATCCTTACCGATCAGTTTACCATGAAAGCCATTTTACTTAAACTAGCCATGTCTTTTTGCTGAACAACATCTTCTCAATTACTGATAAATGAATGGCATGCCTCTAAGTATATCTCGACTTTAGTGCTGCTTTCGACACTATAAAATGCTCACAAAAAGCATTCCTGTCTACCTTCAGCCACTTCTCTCATCTCACATTCTACAACAGTTTTGGCTATGGGTCTTTTGGTTGAGCCTCGAAGTAGCACCGTCATGTAGAAGGCTTTCACGTATTTCGCTTTGCAGGCCCCTAAGGAAGGAAACCTACTACCAATGTATGTCTGAAGTTTGAACTCCTTCTACTCCTTAATGCCTCAGAATTCACTTATCTCATTGGCTTTCAAATATTTGGAAGTCTACAACACCTCTTCGCTGGCGTATATCTGCGTGACCCAACATGCATTAAAAACTCTTTAATAATAATAGTAACAAAGGTTCTCGTCCACATGCAATCGATAACAATACTCAAAATATAAAAGTCATTACTACTCATCAGCTTAATCACGCATCAATTATGTGACTATAAGATTATTATTCTTCGCTATAACATTGTATTCAGGTGTAATTACTAGATCATAAATATTTATGAGCTCATTCATAAATCAATATCATTTTAAAGATAGCAGTGCATGATCATCAAACTTTGCAAGGAATCGTGGATAACATGCTCACGAGAACTTTCGCTATATACTCTACCTACCAGTTGAAACTATGCAAATTTTTTCGAATATTATTAGTGTTTTCTTGGTGGCCAGTGGTGCCTAAAGGTAACCATGGGTCGAGGTCATGAAAAGTATGTCTCCACTGAAAAATGAAAACACACTTCAAAACATTTGTCTAGTAAAAAATCCTTTACTCATTGATTCACCTTGAGGAATATGAAAGTAGAATAAAACATAAAAAGCTTTTTTTAAACTGTACTGTGGTTTTTAACAATACCAAACACTGAATTTTTCTAGAATCCAGACTCACTCCACTGAAATACTGAAACAGTTTCCTGAAAGTATTTCAAAACTTCTCCTAAACACATTGGCAGCATGCTGCTTTTGTTCTATTTTGATATATTGTCTAAATCAGTTGTCCAATCAGAGATCTTCAACTCGGTCACTGTTTGATCTCAAAACTCACCCCAATCTCTCGAACAAGACGGACACATTCCTTTGGAAAGTAACCTTCTTTACCAGCAAATCGACCCTGAAATAAATCACATCAAAATGTACTTGAGGTACAAGCTGATTCAATTCAATGAAGTCACATATTAAATCATCAAACAAAGAAACACAGTCTGCAACTTTCGGAAACAACATGCAGTGAAATTATACTGGAAAGTCACTGAGCACTGGCCAAACAACTATTAAGGACTTCAAGTTGTCAGTCCATATTTTTCAAACGAACGTTTAGCAGCTAGACAAGGCCGTTACTATTTTCTTACCCCAACAAGTCACTATTCATATGTTTGCAACCAGTCACATGTTCTTTCACAGCATGACAGTTTTTAAAGCAATTTAAACAGAAGCTGTGTTCTGTGTGATCACAAGATCATGCGTTGCACCCACTCTTCCCACTGCTCAGGCCACAGCCCTACCACATGAGGCTGAGACTGCATAACCAAATTAATCTCGAGGGTAGGTGGGTGTCATTGAAAACGTTACGAGATGTTACGTGGGTGGGTTGGGAAGCTGAACGTTACGCAACGTCCTTACCAACAGTCGTTATAAGTAAATTTCAAATTAACATCGAATGACCAAGACATGATGTGATAGAAGTTTAAACTTCGTGACATTGATATAAAACTTAGCCGAAATAGGACTTCTATTACATGCAAAGATGATCCGGTAGAAGACACCAGTGAAATTCCAGATCAACATAATTATTATTATCCGTTCTACCATTTCTGTTCTCCCATTTGTATAAACTGGAAACCACTTTTCAAATTGTTTGGACCTTTGATATGGTTCCTTTGATAGTTACCAACGGAACAACGCGGTAGGTCTAATTCTCCTTGGATTTCTGATACTGAAGAGCCACTTTGACACATATTTTTCGCTTACTTAGTGGAAACGAATTTAAAACATCTAAAATTGTGCTCAACAAAACTAAGAAATATTTTGATTAGGCTAATAATTATCGAAGTGCCCAGACTAAGCAAATAATTAGATCATCTTAACTTTGATTAATTATTAATGAGTAAGTTATAGTCCGTGATACTTTTCATCAGTGTGTAAAATTTTACTCTTGATGCATTTCAAATATGACTCTCACTTATATAAATAAACCATTCTGTATATTGGAGGCCTAGCCTACAGTAACTGTCAAATTAGACTATAATTCACATACTAGGTTATTAATTTAACTCTGAAAATATGAATTATAATTACACGCTCCCATAAGCCAATAATACACCTAAATCTCAACTGATGTTTCGTAACAATCATTATATAACGCTGGGGAGGGTGGGTGGGTGAAGGGAAACGTTACAAAACATTACAGGGTGGGTGGGTCAAAAAACATCATTTCGGCATTATGTAATAATTATGCAATGACCCCTTATTTAAATGTTGTGTCAACCAAAGTGCGTAACAATCAGCTGGCCGTAATAAAGGATATACTTACCTATTAGTTTAAAAGCCTCATGCATAACCACAGGAACCAACTCAAGTAAAATAAAGAACAGTTAAAAAAAGAAGAAGATGAAAAGATGATGAAAGATGAGGAAGTGTACCAACCTCCCACCAATAGCTGTCATCATCTGAGAGTAATTCAAGGACTTCATCTACTTCGATGGGTAGAGCAGGTCTTGCATTCGTTGGAACAGGAATACCTTGGTAGGCACATAGTACCTTCACCTTTCCTAGAACAGAAACAATTTGATCAGTTCACTCAATAATCAACCAGTGACTATAATAAATACATTAGCAGATACGTCATCAAATCACTCCAAAGAGAAAAGAACGACCTGCGCCGAAGTAACATTATAAATAACTATATCACTTAAGCAATTAGAAAAATGAAGTTTTAACCTAAGTCTTAAAAGTTCATTGACCTCTGCAACAGCCTTGCCCGCTAACCTACTCTCAAAAAAGAATGTTTCACCTAGTTATAACAATGGATGATCACATACAATCAAAGATAACCCATGACTGAACACGGGTCTAGACACCTCATCACCAAACACTGATCAATATTCATCAAGGATCTGCTAATCCTAGTCTGTTGTGCAACACTAGCTGGAAATAAAAGATTCTGTACCAATTAATCATCATAAAGCTCATCTTAAACAAGCCGAAACTCAAGCCAGCTTGTACGCACCAATGTTCTGCCCGACCATAGCGTTCAACTATTGAATTAGAGAATGCAAACCGTAATTCAAATTTATGATAAATCACATGAAGAAAAAACTTTTATATTTATAATCTATAGGCATCTACAATGCTAGTAGTAGAAATTCCATGCATGTAATGCATATACTAAAGAGACAACAGAAAGAGAGTTCTTTGCAATTACCTTTGGCAGGTCGTTCAGATCGAGAGATTACTGACGGAGTTTTACATGGAGCAGGCTTAGGCGGTGGCTTTGGTGGCCCTGCACAACAGACCGGCACACAGTAACACACTATGTCCATCATACTCAATCACCATTGACACGGAGATTTGAAGGTGAATTGCTTTAAAAGTATAGAATATAGTGTGTTGCATTGCGTCAGTGTAGAAAATGGTGTATTTTGATTCCCTTATAGCTCTTTGGTTAGAGATTTCTGCTTCGTGCTCATCCCAAGCAAGCCATAACGAGTACACTGTTGGTGGGAAGATAAGACGGCAAAGTCAAGGACATCCTCCGTCATGTGCCAAGGCAAAGAAAACAAAGTCGCTAACACCTCACAGCCATGGTTGCCTCAGAATTAGGATAAGTTTTTAAAAAAAATCATATGCTTACACCAGTAGTGATAATCACTCCCTCACATATTTTGACAGAAAAAGCTACACAGGTTTTATGGCTCTGCCATTCTGACATAGAGCTGTGGAACCGTAGAGTGCTGCAACACACAGGTTGGGAAGAACAGCTTTACCGTTTAAGAAGTCTGTTCATGCATATTCTGTTAACACACTGCGCCTGTTCCCTAGATCACTCTCTGACACATTCTATAAGCACTTAAAACTGTTCTGTTTGGCCGTGATGGAGTCGGGAGTACCTCTGAGTAGTTTCCTTGAAGAGGTGCTATATAAATGCTTGAATGAATGAATGAATAACACGTTAATACCCTCAATACACATCAACCAAATTAAAACTGACAAGTAATTAACAAATAGCATTTATACTTGGCAATGTATTAATACATATTAGTTGACTTGCTTGCATAACCAATGGTAGAAAATGCTGATCAAGTTGGAGTAAAATAGGAAGAATTTGATCAGATTTACCCGTGGCAAGAGATAAAATATATAGAAAGATAATTCAATTTCCAACATTACATGATACTCAGATATGCTTTCATTTCTATGGATATACTGTCTCATTAAACGTTACGAGCAGGTACAGTTGATATTCATATACCCGGTAGTCAAATGCAGTAGTAATCTTAAAAAATATGAATTGTTAAAACTGCATATCAGTAGTGCTGTGACATACACAAAGACTTGTCAAAGAGCTATTCTAACAAATTTTTTTAAATAAATCTGGAGCATCATTACCTGCCATGTCTTTAGCCTTCTCTATACATTCTTTATGCACCACCATATTCGTTTCTGTCCAGATAAAATATGCAGTTACAATTAGCTGCCACAGATCCATTAAAATTTGTGGTACTGCTACATAATACAACATCACATGCTATCTATTGCATCGTAAAAATACTTTCACACAAATACAGCGTTTGTCATAATATAGGAAAGCTAAGCTAAGGTTTTGTATTACATCACATGCTGTTCTTTGTCATTGCATCCATTGCAACTTAAAAGTCCTGCTGCTTGTCTACACAGTACCTTTGAGAGGTTCTTAAGAAATGCTGTACAAGTGCTCTGTTACATCACATTTAATTATAGCTCATACTACAGCCACAACAGAGCCATGCATAACATGTGAACTGTACAGCTGTTCATTTTTCTCTCCACTGAACCTAATGACCTTTGTTCTGCCTTGGCTATCACTTTCTGCAAAATAATTTCCAGAATTAGTAAAAATTAGTTTTCTGAGAGAAGAGTTGCAAGCATGTTCATTTCTTCCTATTGTATCTTGAAACCATGCAAACTGATAGTGATGGCTATCAAACTAAAGTATACAGTATGAACAATAAGGCCAATGAAACTGTAGCTCTGTAATGACAACCAATTACTGCAATTTGCCCAGAGTAACAAGAAGAAATGAATCAACAGCTGAAGTGCAATATATAAATATCAAACAAATCAACTTACTTTGACATTTGTACCCTTGATAAAACACTCCTCTACAAAAAAAGTGCATAAGAATCATATACAAAAATTGCAAATCTGTACCTAAGTGCTGATCACAGCGTTATTCTGCAATGTAATGATAGCACATGTACAAAGTATTCAATAGCTTAAAAACAAATACCATTTGAAGATTGCTAATCAAACGATACTAAAGTTAAACTATCCGAGTAAAGTCAGACATGCTGAGAACATTTTCTGGTTTTTAAAGTTCTTATCGTGATGAACAGTTGTACCAATTTCCAGTAAAGTCATAGATGATCAAATCAGGTGCTGTGTTGGTTATCCAAGGAATAACTCAACAGCAGAAGGAAAAAAATGATTGCTAAAATCAGAAAAAGTTAGAGTATAACATACCGGAGCAATTTACGGCAGACATCACAGATTGTTGGTTGATCGAAACTATGCATGAGAAATTCATGAGTTCCGGCATGTGCACCAGGTGGACACGTGTTATCTCTGTCAAAACAGAACATTTAACACTACTTTTAGACAGTTCTTCCAGTTGAATATACTTAGCACCCAGCTGTTATACTTATTTGCTATTTGCAACAACAAAGTCAAAAGTAATTGCAGTCAAAACTGATGGGCCAAAACTGAATATTTCACATAATGTAATAATATACTTAAGGCATTCTTGGCTAACGGAGAGTGCATTTTTGGATGGCAAAGACTGCATTCTCTATTGCATATTTAAAAATATCTCTAATCTAAGGAATGCACAGGTCAGTGTCATCCATTCATTACGAACTTTGAAATTATGAGACTATGAAACCGTGTTGCATGAAAGCTGTTCTTACTGTGCCATATGAATGGCCTCAATCCATTTGATTCTCAGTTCCTGCGTCTTTACCCCAATCGTGTAGGCATCGAGTTTGTTTTTCTCACCAAGTATGAAGGCAAAACCAAAATTCTATACAAAAAAATAATCACACACTGGAACTTCAAGCAAAAACATAAAAGTTAATAGCATCACACCACAATATTATATCAGTTCATAAATTCATACGATCACAAGTAACAGTTATGGACAATAGGGCAAGCAAAGTATAATAGCCAAAAAATTATGTTACATGCCAATAACTGTTCTCAGAAACATGGTCCATTGTATGAATATTCATTTGACTGAAGTGCAGACACATCCAAACTTGTATATCATAATAATAACCAATCACTTCTATTGCGTCAGTGTTCACTGCACAATGCATCAAAGTGCAAAAGAAACAAAGAACACTGAAGAGACACAAATAGTTACATCAACAATTCAACATGAATATTAAAGTTCCCCAAACTACTTTAGGAGATGAAACAGAGCATCAACTGAAACTCACTAATATTTACTCTAAAAAAATTCAGTCAAAGAGTCTAGGTAAGGAGGACATTAAATATATTCACTAGTGGCACAATTTCAAAAAATGACAAGCTACTTTAGGAGATGAAACAGATCATCAACTCAAACTCACTAATATTCACTCACTAAAAATATTCAGTCAAAGAGTCTAGGTAAGGAGGACATTAAATATATTCACTAGTGGCATAATTTCAAAAAATGCCAAGGATTTCAAATGACTTGGGTGCAGTGTCGAATAAATTTAAGCAGCATGAGATGTGATTTGAAAAGAAGAGCAAGGTCCCCTACTTTAACCATTGCATCAAGTTTCATTCAGGATAGAAGGTTGTGGAGCAAGATCAGAAAAGAATACCATATCGCTAGCATAGGCCAGCCGCAAAGAATCAGCCTTCGAATGGCAGTGAGAAATGATGCTGGCATAAAAAATGCATTAAAATCACCAATATTGCTGTCATTCACATAAATACAATCCTCATCAATTGCAGTTCACTTATTCTCATTGTACGTCTCATCGTTTTTTCTCACAGGTTACGTCCTCTGCCTCACACTGTGACATAGCTTGCGAATACTTAGCAGTAGGTTTTCTGACGGACTTACCCTCTCCTTGTCTCGTCCTGGCAGGTCCTCCACCTCATACTGTGACATTACTAACGCATGCTTGTAACTGTAAACATCACCCTGGAAAAATATAAAAAAGAACAGAAAGTTCTGCTAACATCAACAGTACCATAATTACGCAAGAAAATTTCTTCAATACAGACTACAGTGCAAGTCTGGTAACAGGCATTCAGGCAACCAAAGCTTTTAACTTAAATACATGGAATTTGTCAACACATGGTACACGGATAAGCTAGTAATCTCTATTCATGATGTCTCTGATGCCAATCTATCTCTCTAAGGAAACCATGTCTCGTGGGTGAAATTTTGTCTGGCAGTAATAAAACCTATTTACTCACATACAGGGTGGTTCAATAAAAAATGTCCCACCAGTAAAAATGCAATTTGAAAATTCATCCATGTCAACAGACCGAGGTAAGCAAAAAAGGTAGACCGCTTAATAATATATTCTGGTATCAAGCGACTCAGCTATGGGTGGTCCTGACAGCTAAGACTCCTGACAGCCGTGTGTTACTGGATTTGTATTGCCACCTGAGGAGCTTTACCGAACTGATGCTACTTACATTCTATTACATTTTTGACTTTCTAGCTCTCCAACTATTTGCTTCTGTCTTCAGTGTTGTTCAGAGCTAGATGGGTGGTAATGAAATTCCTATAAATCTATCTAAGACTGAATTACTTCTCCTTGGCACAAGTAAAGACTAAAGTGCCACACAAATTCGCCCTAATTCAGTGCTACATTTTCGCATAAAGGACATCTGCAGAAATGAACCTGAAATGCATTCAACTATTCTTGTTTCATTATAGCTAATACTCTGGTTTCACAGTTGATTGACCCATGCAACTAGCTTCTCATTAAGAGAAACTCATGCAAAACCACAAATCGTTAGAAATTCTCTGGCCAGAGTCATAACAAAAAGCCTTAAGTATCTGCAAATTACAGACATATTACACTCGCCACACAGGCTGCCCAATAAGCGAAGAATCCAGTGTAGAATCCGTCTTATAGGTCATAAAGTATAATATTTCAAGCAACTAACTTATCTCTTTTATGTGTTCTCCCACACGAAAACAAACGTTGCACTTAATTGTGTGCAATCTTTACAGCAACAGATTCAGATAATATCTCTGAAGCTCGCCTCTCAAACAAGAAATACTGACTCAATCAACAGATACCTTGAAGCTTACAATGCCGTACTGAGTACTCTTCCTTTTATGCGCAATATTATAAAGTTAAATCATAACACCTTGCCTCAATGCCTTTGTAATATATAGTCATCAGAAAAGAAAGGAGAACAACAGCCTACCCTCGATTTGCAGAGTAGCATGACTTTATCAAAAAGGAACACGTATCTAAAGCAAAAAGTATAAATATGCACACTGCATTCTCCGCATATATGTAAATATCTCAGCATATGAGAGCAGCACTTAGAAATACAGCCTAAAATAAATCAGCTAAATAAATCAGTTAAGTTCCTATTTATCCCACATTATGGCATTATTTGCTAAATATCTAAGATGTGTCTTAAGATAATCCTCACTTTTCTAGATCTGTCTTGATATTTCAGCACCTGTGAGTTTCTCAGAGGCATTATATTATATCAGCATTTAGACACACACATACAAAGTCAGCAACACAGAACAATGTAAGCATTTTGTGGCCATAGCTTACCAAGAAAATGAATCCCTAAATCCTACACTTGTGTACAGCAGTATTTTCAATTCAATACCATTTATTTTTCCACACTCCTCCAAAAACTTCAGTGTTTTAATCCAGACACCAATCACCTCAACATCTTTGTAAGATTTACATATTTACTCGTCAGTGTCGGAAGGACTTATCTTTAATTGACGAATTTCTAATTGACACAGTTAATTTCAACAGTTATCAAACAGTCGCTCAAAAAGTGGGCTTCATCTTCATCTACCGTAATCAAAGTTGGGTATTTCTGTAGATTTACAATCAGGTAGGAAAGTAGATGCAAAGTTGGAAATCCTTTATTCTTTCTTTGTACATTACTCTCAAATGCATTATGCACATCTTGTCCCTGCTGCTGGAAGTCACAAACATTGTTGGCAGTAACAAACACAATATGTAATGAACTACTGCATCAGTCAAGTGATCAATCAAACCTTGTTTTCGACTTGTTGTCACTGTGTGCCTTCACTTTTAATTCGCCATCCTTAAGGAGGCGACCGTAGTCTTTGAGCGTAGTATTTTCTGGCTAAAAACAAAATCAACAGAACTTTAGTTCAAAAGAAAATCTTTCTTCATCAGTTTATCACTAAGTGATCTCCATAAATTGGACTGGACTTTTGCTTGATTCAACATTTATTAAAAGAAACAATTCTTTTTCAAATTTGCATTTTTTTTATAAAAGGTGCGAATGAAACCTTAGGAATAAAATTCATCTGAGCATATTTGGTCACTCTCACAACACCAACACAATCATTCTACTATAACAGACTTTAAACTTGAAGCCCTTAACAACTTGGTAATGGCAGTGACAAAGTATGAAAGAAGATAATATATAAATTAGAACAAAATGAAGCGCTTGCTCACCATAAGCAAATCGACAATGCTGAAAAGAAAAATACGTGAAGTAAAGAAACTGCAACGCTAAATTAGGAAATGCTAAATTAGGCAAAATATGTTTTAAACTCTTAACCTGAAAATACGTATATTTATGAAATCACATAATGGATTCATAAATGTTTCTTTATTAGCTGCTTTACAGAAAGATAGACAGATAAATTATGATATATTCACTGCTTATGTGCATATGAAACAGCTAAAAAATGCTATTTATCACTCTAAACATTTGGTCCAAATTCTAAAAGCATATGAAACAGAACACTAAAACCTCAAGAAAGAATAAACAAAAACACAAATTATGCGGGCAGAAGTGGGTAGGGATTACAATTCTCACGGCTTCATTACAAGTTAATAATTATTAATGTGTCATTGTTGTCACGTGTAAAGAACTTACGGCTGTCAATTACCTGCTTTCAATATCACTAATTAAATGCAATGATTCGTTGTCACGCTTCACTTCGTTTACGTAAGTGGAGAGGTCCTAAAAACAACAATAGACCGCTGAAGAGCATTATCTAACAACAATGGTCACATTCAGCCATTATTATTATTGTTGAAATCATGTAGAAATTTCTATAGTGACCGCAACTAATCCTAAAGCAGCAAACGATGTAAAGAGCAACTAAATGAAGAACATTTTGTCTTGGTCATTAATAATTATTATTATTATTATTATTAATTAGTAACTCCTACAGTTCAGACGTCTACTACACAAGCAGCAAGTGGCAACACATCCAAACCAAGTTTTAAAGAAGACAACATCCAATGGACCAACCAGCCAACACATAGACTGCAGGTGAACAAGTAGTTTGAAAGCTCATTATTTAATCAAATTAAACAATGAGTGTGTACTAAAGTGTATGGGAAACCAATACAGATCATTGAGCTAAAAGATTAACTAACAAACAAAATGACACAAATGATGCCAGTGAGGCAAGCAATCATGATTAAGGCAATTTGAAACCAAAGGAGCATTTGCCAGAGATATCCTAGCAGTAATATGGACATGATACTACTTAATTCTTTGGAAATAATGAATAGACATATATGGATTTTAAAATACAACTAAATAAGTTATCCTTATAATTATAATTTAAATAGTCAGTACACTGTAATGGTGTGACATATATAGATTTCAGAGGATGAGACAAGTATACAAAAGTTCTGAAAGTGGTTCTGGCTGAAAGTAATTTAAAACAAATAATACACAATCAGGATTGAGAATTTTTTCAACACGATAACACCATCTTGTCGCATAGCATTAGCATTATCAAAGTTGTTGGCTAGCTTCCCCAGTGCCAAGCTGATCAGTTGACAGGAACAGTTACATAAACATGCAGAGAGAGCTTTCGAGATACATCAATGTTCAGATAAATACAAACCTACTTACTACTTATACACACAGAACATGAGGTATTGTAAGGCGCTATATAAATGTTCATAAACATACATACATACATACATACATACATACATACATACATACATACATACATACATACATACATACATACATACATACATGGGTGCCTTGCATCACAGTTGTCTTAAAACACTGCATGCCAAGTTGACACTTAGGGATACCATGACAAGAATGCTGATTACAGGATTTATCAACATGGTTGTTTACGGGACTGGTATATATTGTTCCTTAAATAACTTAAATCAACAATCTGTTAAGTAGAAGATACTATATAACTACATCATCCTACATTACGAACATCATTCTTTTTCATGGTATATAATGTCATGTACACCATGTGGCTTAAACTTTCAAACTAAAGCACAAGAATACAAAATGAAGTCGATAAATCAAGAAACTCTAATTACCAGCATTTCCTCAAGGGCTCGCTCTAGACTTTTCCGTTCCACGTGACTCTTTTCTGTGTTCTTAATCAGCTCCTATAAACATTCAATAATGGTTTGTCATGCCGAGAGTAAAAGTAGCAATGCACAAGAAACCCAGGATAATGCACAACTAAATTAAAAATAAGTTACATATTATAAAAAACATAAAAGACATTCACTCCCAACAGACTTCCTCCATGCAGGCAAAGTGAGACCACACTATCTTCAATAGTAACAAATTAGGGCAAGTGGGCCCCTTGGGATTAGCAGGCTAACTGTTTAGACAGCCTACCACATAGCATGCACAATGGCACATGCATCCTGTTTGTTGTTACAAGATATACAGCTACAAAGAAATTGTTTTGCTATCAAATCACAACCATACTGGCCTGTAACTAATATCATATATATTTTATTAATTTGGTAGAAAATAGACCTGTAAGGTTCTTAGAACATTTTAAAATAGTTACTAGTTAGCCAGGAACAAACACGCACAAAAGTCGCACATGCACAAAAACAAACACACACACATGAATAAACACACACACGATACCTAGAATAATGTCTATCTTCCGTTGCCATGATTTAAGTACCATTCCTCAATGTTCCCTACAAAACAGAATGCCTATTTATTCTATTTTCTGCCTATATTAGGGTGGTTCTAAAAAATGAAAGTGGTTTAAATTTGTTCTCCAACCCACCATTTGGTGACGCCAGGTGTTAGTAGGTCACAGTTAAAAAATTATAAGAAAATGTTAATATTTAGGACTGGCGCGGAGCTGACGAAATTTTCCTAATTTCGTAATGGTTTTCATCAAACTTATCAAGACATCGGCACACGGCAATGTTAGTAATAAATGCATAATAGTCTACCACAAATTCTGAGGTATGCAATTTAATTAATTTTCTAAATAATGTTACTACAGTCCTGTCGAAATGAGTAAATTTTTGGTAGTTTTAGGACATTGACTGCAAAACTTAGAAGACGACATGGTAATGAAAATGTAGCCGAGAATATCAACTTTTTCCGATGAATTTATCAGTCAGTCGATTTTTACCAAATAGATGGTTGCCGTTTTGGTTGGCTCATAGCACTGCCTCTTGTGTTTCCCTACGACCTGCAGCCAGAACACTGCATGCCTTTGTTCTGCACTTTGTGCTGGCGAAGAGTTAAATTTTCGAACTGAAGAGTCTACTCAACTTCAGCGATACAGTTAACCACTTTAACGGATTTGAGAATCACATGGCTCTTTTGTTACATTCGAGTTCCAATAATGATATAGGCTTGGGTCATAGGCTACTGTAAAAAGTCATCAGACAGTTCCAACGAGTTGAAGAATGTGACGAGTGATTTAACAACCGCAATATATATTGTGGAGTCCTGTTTTGCTACAGGTTCAGGAAATGGTGAAATTCGTTCTAATTATCTCACAGAACCCGATTTTTCTCATCCACTTAAAAATGATCGTCAAAAAACGCAAACCCAACCAGCAACTCAGACAAGTCCTAGAAGTGAAAACTAAACGTGTTTGTGGCAACCTTAGCAACCTCCCTGTTCTTGTCGGTGGGCAGCATGGATAGCAAATTCGTGTCATTTTTGGAAGAAACTGCTGACGCTGCGCTCTGGAAACAGCAGGTCTACTTAGGCTACTTGGTATTATAATATTATGTGAGTCACAAAGAGTGATACTTCCTTCAGATACATCCAGACTTGTTCGCCACACGAAAGACACGAGATTTCCGTGATTTCGTTGATAATGGCAGCAGGCCGTGTCAAGGTTCTTATTGTGAGGGGAAATCCACATTTTGAATGTGTAAATGGCTCTGACCATCATAAAGCCCGACGCACAGCTGCTGGATAGTGGCAACATATTCGATGTGGTAGAATGTCACCGAGAAAATGGCAGATAGCTCAAGAAGTTCATCAGTAATCATCACCGCAAACTCAATAACCTCGTCCTTCCATGGGACCTGGTAGTCATCTCTTCATCCTCTGTGGGTGTGGAAAAGGTGGCCTGATATATAATGCGCCGGAAATCTTTAAAGCGATAAGGACCTAAGACCTTCTCCAGAATGATTTCAGAATTGTTGTGGTGGCATGCTAAATTTAGGAGCTTTCAACTTAATTCTCTTTCCGACAATGAGTACGCCATTTTCGGAAGTCTAAAAAATTTAGCGATATTACCAAATAAACAACTTGGAGTAGTAGCTTGGCTTGGTACTTTACAGTTTAGCCTTTCCTTTCCCACAGCACATTTATTTCAGGACTGCATCTTTTGCGTGGCGATGCTTATCAGGCTAAGCACCGTCTTGTCTACGTGCGCTCTGTCTCCCACTTTCCACTTGCATAGACCTCCGCACACTGCACTCTGCTGTCAGTGGTGACTCAATGGTTACTTTCACTCTTACTTTGACAATGCAGAGCCATTCCTTCTCCGTGGTTGGTCGAACAACCAGGGATTTGACTTTTCGGCACCTCTCTGTTTTCAATGTCAAAACGGCCGAAGACTGTTTTTCGCTTGATCTCGGCCGGGAGCGCCTCTGAGTAGACATTTTGAAGGGGCGATATATAAATTCTGATTGATTGACTGATTGATTGACTGATTGATTTACTGACCAGGACAAATTTTATACTGAAAAGTAAGTAGCAAAGTAGTTCATTAGTCATTGGTAGGAAATTGCCGAAATATGCGCAATCATCTAAATTTCAACTGGTTCGCGCCAGTCCTAAATACGTCTGGAATCTGAAAATATTTTGGATAAAGAGTCTCTATAAGTCGTATCACCAAATGGTGGGTTGGAGAATAATGAAGAAACAACTTCAAAAGTTGCCATTGTCGATGGAACCACCCTAGCCTATATACATGTACACTGTAGTGATCTTGCTACGTTGACAGTAAATAAAGTCCATTAACTTCAATTTCCTTCAAGTATTCTTATTAATATTACCTTCAGCAAAAGATGGTACTTAAGAACTCTCTGCATTGGAACTGAGAGAAGGTCACGAAGTTTGAATCGACCCTCATTAGCTGCCATCTGACAATCCTGTTTAAAAGTAACATATCACCCTAGACATGCTCAAATTACAGTACAATATTGATACTCAAGTTACAGTACAATACCGATGTACAAAGAGAGAATAAAGGATTCTTCAGAACGTGTGTACACTACTCTGTTGCTGTGAGACGTGGTCTGCAAACATTCGATCAATTCAGTTAATCATCAATAGGTTAAACAACTATACAGAGAAATGTCTGAAATCTCTGGCAGGCTAATGACTGAGCAGTAACTTTCTGAATAAACAACTTAAAAATCATGCCCATAAGAAGTACAGTAAAGTCTAAGGTCAACCCAGTGCACTAAGTACTATTACCAAATAATAAGTCAAAACCTTAAAATGTACATTTAATTGGAGTAACACTAATAACACTAATGTAAACAATACATAAACTAGGTCAAATCCATGGCTAAGAACTAAAAAGAATGCATGGGATCTAACAGCAGGCTGTGTCTCTGTCTCAGAAAAGAAATTAAATTAACCAAATTTAAAAAAAAACAGAATCAACTCCAAACACACCAGAAGACAACCTTAAAGAAATAAACAGACAATCTCACAAACACAGGCCACAAAAATCTAAAACAATGACACCAAAGACAATAAACACAATCGTCCAGCCCAAGCATAACGACAAATAGACAGAACTAACAAATACACCAGGAAAAACTGGAAAGACAGAGGTCTCAACAGAGACAAAGACAAGCACACAGAGACAAAGACAAGCACACACAGAAACAAAGACAGAACCAAGCAAACAAAGAATTTCAGTTCATCTCACTAGGACTTTCTGTTGGATTAGTTGATTGCTATTGCAGAGTTTATCGAGCAGATCTTGGGCTTTCGGTAGATTCGAACAGAAATCTCCGTAGAGCAGGAACTTCTCTTTCCACGTCACAAAGCAGTCTGCAATTGTTGTCGTGCCTCCACCATCGCGACTCACTCCAACCGCTTTGTTCAGATCAGCATGGAAGCCACTGTGAATTGTGTGAAACCTCTGAAATAGAAACCACAATGGATTATACAAAACACATGAATACCTTAATCAAGTGAAATCACATAAAAAAGAAAACCGGTGGTTCAAGAGATCACCAGACACCATGTCGTCATCCATTTGTTAGCTACAATGAAATCAACCATGAGCCACTTGACAGCCTATCACTTGTTCCTTTATTAATATTGTGTCTATTAATTCTACACGCTCTGAAATTCTAGCTGGAAACCCTAATACTCCTTTGCCTTTCTAAATATCGATGTCTTGTTGGTGCCACACACTGGGATTGCCACTGAACGGTTCACCCAACTAATAAATGTCTGATTACAATTTACAATGCAATACAATAATTAAAACTCATTCAGGAACTCTGAATGCATTGTCATCTGTCAATTGAGATCTGGGAATATATACGCGCATATGCGGGTCATTTATTCAACTCCTGTAATAACTTATATGATCATCTGTTCATACGATGAATTGTGATCAAACCATGTTGTGTTACACTGACACAACACGTGCAATTTGATTAGCTTACTGTATAAGAGCAATAATTCGCTACAGTCAGTTTGAACTAATTAATGAAGATCATAACTATCTTTTGTTTATGAGGGTTGAAATTCCCATGCGCGACTTAAGCTTTCCCATGCGTGACTTAAGCTAAATGAATATACTCACCTCAATGCACATAAATATTGTGTGGTAATCAGAAGTTGATAGAATGTCTTTCAAAGGCTTCATAAAGTGCTGAAAAACAAGTCATAAAGTTGCATAATGAAAGGTACCGGTATACATGAGCATTGCTATAAAGTAGATTTAGAACAAGCGACACACAATACCAATGCCACAAACTATGCAAGAACAGAATTTTCTTTTCTCCAAATGACCAGAAAGAGAGAAAGATGGAGTGGTGCAGGGAGAAGGACAAGGACAGAAGAGGGACAAGGACATGAACCAGAGATAGCTACAGCATCTTATAAGGATGCAACTGTTTAAAAGCCAGTCTGTTAACTGGGCTTGTCCAGTGTGTCCACGGTGCGTTATACAGTGCAAAACCTAGGTACAGACTTATAAAGCAGAGTCACATAAAGTTGACTTAAGGAGCAGTAAGCCGAGTGGCAATGTGCACTGACGTCTGCATGTAAAGGTTTATTGCAGCAACTCCATTAGCAACACTTTGCCTGGATTGAATCTGCTAACACCCAAGTTACAAAATATGCACTAAATAATCTTTACAAAATGCTGAGTCACTTCTTTGGGTTTGGCCAGAAAAGAGGACGGGACAGCAAATGGCACACATACACACGTACACAAACAGAGCTAAGTTCTACATTAATTATTATACATATAAAATATATCTGTATAATATATATTTATTCGAGAATTTATAGTGTCCCCCTTGAGGAAAACTACTCAGAGGTACTCCCGACTACAGCACGACAAAAAGCCAGTCTTATGTTTGGTAAGGAAGGACTCTAGTAGAACCCCAGGTGTAGGCGTAATTCTAAAGGAAGGCCATTCTAAACCCACTGGGTCAAGCACAGAGAAGGCTCGATTCTTCACAGTTGCAGTTAGAGCAAAAGTAACCAAAAGAACACTGTCTTCTGCAGAGTGTAGGACACGACGTCCTTGGATACCTGACGTCAGACAGCATAAATCTCGGAGGAAAAATGGAACAAATAAGGTTGTAATGAAAGGAAGGTAATGGAGGTCAGAGCATATTCCTCAGAAGAGGCATTTCCCCAAACCAGTTTTCAGATGCTCTGCATGAGCTAGTCAACATTTTAAATTGTTAGATAATAAAAGTCATCAGCTTCAATAAATGTTTCACACAAACCAGCAACTAATGCAGGCTTGCATGAATACTGAGCTCTGTGACTTCTAAAGCTAAATCATTGCAATCCACACGATATCAGCACTTCATGAAGACAAACTTTCTACATCGCACAGAGGGAAGCCTTCTAGGAAGGCCTAGCATCCTGTCTCTACTTAGTTTAGACTTTTCTCCCATATTCATGCGTCATGTATCAAGATACTTAATATAGTACGTTTCAGTACCTCACAAAATCGATGCGCCCATGGCTATGTAACTGATCTCTACTGTTTAGCCACAAGACATCACTTTATTGTTGTTTTATGCTGTAATGCTAGTATGTATCAGGGAATAGTTCCAGATGCTTACACAGTGGTCTCCTGACCCAAGATGATAAGGCAACCAATCAATCATCACAATATGTCTTAAACACACAGGAAAATCAGACACAATTTCTCTTATCTCACTGGGCAATAATATACTGATTGCACCCAACAGCAAGCACCACTTCAGAATCCATTCACAACCACTTCCATCCCACTTCTGCAGTTCACGACGGCTTCCAGATGATGGTAGACATAAGTGCGCATTATACTTCTGCATTTTATCTTGAGTTTCATGCAGTGCCACACAGAATCTCCTGAAAGTAGTGCTGCAAAATATAGTTCAATGACCTCTGCCTAGTATGTTTGTGCTGTGAGAGAACCATGACAAGAAAACCACATTCATGACCTACAGGCTTAGCCTAGTGAAAAATACTCCTTAAGCAGAACCACGCCCAGAGAGGTCAAAATGTTAAGAAGTTCATCAGTAAGAGAAAAATACATTTGATTACACAGACAAAATACAGAACATGTTTTGAGCTGGAATTCCAACAAGATGGAATTCTTGATCATTGAGACATTTAGATTTATAGCAACAGAGGACATTCCGGTCTGTGCGTTATAATTTGTCAGTGATTGAGTGATACAAGTTAAATATCTCTTTTACCTCTTTCATCATCTGTAGTGCATCAATGTAGTTCTTTTCGGTGACAATTAGCTCTTTTATGTAATGCTCACGTTTTGTCCTTGGAGTCTCCTAAAAAACAATTTACTAATTTTACAAACCATCTTTCAGCAAAGTAGTGACACTCAATCAAACCTAAATAACAAAAGCCAACCACAATTCTTTAATTCACAACTACGTGCAAACAGTCCAATGAGAAAACTGAAGAAAATGAAATTATTTACAAAGAAGCAGGAGGTAGTGGATATTGGTGCATGGAAGAGGTAACATTGTTGGCGTGTAATGATCATAAAATGTTCAGTGTAAAACAAAACGAGAAGGACTAACTGTACATATGCTGACCAAATAAAAATGTCCTAGACTTGGCTATACGGATTTATGCAAATATTTGTAATCCTCTGTGTAGAACGGCACGTGGGAACCTCTTTACAGCTGCCTTCTCGGACATAAGTCATGTTCTGAGCCAACTCCTCCCTCCTGTATTGATATTCCCTTATTCCCCGCATTGCAGACTGCAAGACCGAATCATCCTAAGGGCAGATGATGCAATGAGGAAAGCGCATAAATTTAACAAAGATACTTTATTATGTTTAATTTCATGTAAATCAAAGTGTAGCTAAGTTAGCTGGATAAAAACCATACACCAAATCTTGCTTACTCATATAGTTACCAACATGTAATTTATCTTGAAAGAGTCTAACATTCGTAAATTCACAACAACATTGAAAAGACCAGCACAGAATTTCAAATACTTTAATTATGGCAAATAAAACCTATATACTATAATTTCACCACAAATTCCAAACATATTGAACTACACATTAATGATGAATCCAACCTTAAACGGAGGAAGAAGGTCAACTAGTCGACCATAGACATCACCTTCGTCATCTTCATGGTCATTATCAACAACGCCATAGAGTGGCTCCTCACTCACACCTTGGATACTAAACAGAAAGCAAAAGAGACACACTTTCTCACAACTCAGGCAGGTTAATTCTTTCAGTGATACAGCTATCAACTCCAATCAATTAAAGTACTCAACAACATCCCCGTCTCAATTGAGTGTCATTCTCTAATGCAAGCTAAGTCCATTTGCCTTCTACTACTGCATAAATATTTGTGTACAGATGAGTAAGCTGTCTGCTCAGTTGTTATCTAGATTTATGTATTCTGTAATCTGAGTTCCTGTAAATTGCTACAACTGCATAATTGTACACTGTAACCGGTTGCGGTCTGTCAACCGGATTGTTGATTAAACGAAAATTATAAAAAAAGTGCACATAACAATCTATGGTTTTCTCATTATTTTCATAGTGATCAGAGAGCATTGGATGAAGGGAAGACATCACATAAACAGTCATGAAATCACTCACATCATCATCTTTACCTAGTTAGACAAGTTCCCAAAGATGATCCCCAACAATAGACTAATTTGCAATACTGTATACTGACACAAAAAATCAATATCCTTATGCAAATGCACTGAAAATTTCAAGAGAGAGAGATGCAATGATAGCAAAAAAGACTCACGATGTACTGAGAAACAAAACTAACCTTTAAAAAAACAGACTGACCTTGCTAGGGTTGGTAATGAATTGTAGTATAAGGAGTGCTTGTTTACTGAAAATGGTCTACAAAGAAGCAAAACTACGAAATAAAAGCCTGTTCACATACATAGTGTGCATATCAAACACAGGGTCAACCAGTGGAAATTGATTCAGACTGAGAACTCAACGTCAAGACAGAGGGAGGAAGTGGGGGAAGGAGACAGACAGACAGAGACAGACACATAGTGAGCAAGTAGGACAAGAAGTGAGTGCCAGTGAAAGGGGAGGAAGGGAGTGAGATGAGAGAGAACTGTGACCTGAATTAGGCAAATGAAGAGGCCGACCCGAGCTCTAAAAGCAAGGGAGCAGAGGAACCTTTGGGTTCACAATACCTTATCAAACAAGGTAATATTCTCTGGCCGCTGACCAGTGGTCAGCAGCCAGCACTATAAGGCTTAATAAGCACTGTGAAAATGGATGATGTTGAGCACCTACGAATTGATGTCTGAGTTGCACTAACACCTCTACAACTACAAAGTTTTCACTCTGTAAGTCTTCATTTTCCTGAATTTTGGTCAAAAACCTCGGCACTTTTAACCACTCTCCCCGCCCTACTGTTTTGTATGTCTGCGCCCCTAAGACCATAATATTATCATCCACCTGTCATGGTGGTTTGCAGAACGTGCCATGGGCCTAGCATGACCCAAGTTCAGTTCTTTTCATAACCCCAATCAAGAATGTGCATCATTCATCGAGTCGGCTGTGTCTACGTTAAATTATGCTTCACTAAAATAATATTGCTGTTCTATCAGTCTGTAGTATACTTATGTAAGCGGGGAGGAAACGGAGTAGAGAGAGAGAGAGAGACAGACAGACAGACATACAGAGACAGAGAGAGAGAGAGAGAGGTACAATATCAATAGGTTTGCCATGAAAGATTGACATGACGCTGAATTAATTAACCCTCACTTTCCCATTGAGGAAATGTTTTACTCTCAGGATGCAAATTAAATTTAAAGTTCCGACGTCCAACAACCCCCACCCCTGCGCATGTACAACCAATAAGTCGTCCTAATTAAATTTTTCGATACTCTCGCCCAACACAGCCAGTCCAGCATCAGACGGGCTGGAGTTATCCATCATTAAACCACTACACGCTCAACTTGTCATGCTTCGAGAAGTTTGCAATAATATTGCAATATCATAATTATAGCCTCTATGAAATTTCCAGTAGGGCCTACAGTCGGCATCTGAACTGAAATCGCACAACGTTTTGGATATGCCTTTAAGCTATTTCTCTCTTCTGTCTTCCATCAGGCGTGGGCGGACGATGAGGCCATTAACTGTCTAGAATTCTCCAAACAGTTCTGTCTCTGGATAGGCTAGGTCTATTTAAGAAATTGTAATTCAACAGTTCCTTTCGGATTGGCGATTCGCGATTGATTAGGTGCGAGAAAATGGACCAATATTTTAGTAGGCTGTTTATTAAATCAATTCACGTTCTGTAGGCTAAATAAATAATACAAATGAACCGACCACCCTGTATTAGCTTTCAAGAGTGATCAATTGGATATAATCCAAAACTTAGCTTTATTTATTTGTTTCTCGCACTTGCTAGCCTATAGCGCACATTCAAGTTTACTACTCAGAGGCGCTCCCCACTGCAGAGCGGACACTGCATTAGAGTTTCACCCCAAAGCGCACGAGCATTTGCGAGTGATGGACTTGCTCAAGGTTCTTACGCGGCGGCTTGAGGTGGATTCGAACATGGCGCCGAACCCCGCCACCACTCCATCACGTACCCCTCGCTTAATAAAAAAATGCATCGTGACGAGCGAAGCTACTAAACACAAATCCGCGGAAGCGATGATTTTTGATTTTTAAAAATTAATGACTGATGACATATCATGGCAACAGGACATCCTAATATATTAGATATCTCTTACTCCTCCTTTTTACCAAGAGGGATGGAGGGGAGGGAGGGAGAAAGAGACAGACGGACGGAACTCTTAAGGACGGAGGGACGGATGAAGGGAGGCAAAACGAGACACATAACTATTAGAATAGGCATTTTAACGCCCTGGCTGAGATTGACTGTGGGATGTAGATTGATGTGCATCAGAATGAATCGTATCTTCATGTACAAGCAGCATGTACAACTAAGCGTTCTTTCGACAATCTGCAGGTGGCCTAGACCGATATTAACCAACATCACACTTGATAGCGTATACCTACAAGAGTGACGAGTCTGCTGCTTCCAGTGTCATATTATAGCCTATTTTGAAGTCACATAGACTCACAGGCTAAAGATAAGACTCCAGAAGATGAGACATAAACGGCCCTTCTTGCTTTTTTGTTGTGTTTTTTGAAAGGATTATTTATTAATTAAAATTTCATAATGTAATTATTTTTTTTTATTCTTAGCCTTTCAGCGCTGTACGCACTTGTGTAAGTGCATACACATGCGGGCACCGCTGAATATATATATATATATATTATACCCAGGGGCGGATCCAAAGGGGGCCAATCCGGCCATGGCCCCCCCATTTAAAAATTGCATGGGACGTGGCCCCCCCCATTTGGTTTCAACAAGCCATTAAATAAATGTAGCAGGAGAGAAAAACAGGACATGAGGCTCCCCATTACAAAATCACACGGGACTTGGTCCCCCCCGTCGATTCAGCGGAGGATGTTTCCCAAAAAATTGGTCGATGACTAAAAAAAAAAAAAGGTCATCAGTTTTTTCGGCCGATGAAATGATGAAATGGTATTTTTTTCCCGAGAAATTGGTCGATGACTAAAAAAAAAAGTCATCAGTTTTTTCGGCGGATGAAATGGTATTTTTTTTTCGGAAAATTGGTCGATTGACCCAAAAAATTTTCTCCTGTCTCACAAGACCAAAAATTTTGGCCCCCCCCTCGAAAATTCCTGTATCCTCCCTTGATTATACCTGCAGTCTGCACACATATGTCATAGTAACCAATGAAGGCAAACTAAAAGATGGTAGCATAACAATGTCGAATACCTGTTGGACCATCAGAAGCAAGTGAAGGAAAATTTATACAAAATGTCAAGCACATAATTTAAAAAAAAGCAAAAGTAAAAAATTTAACTTACGGAATACTTGACTTGAGTGCCTCCAAAGTTCGAGACAATGTAGACAGAGTACTTATGACCTAAGTTAAATAGATATACAAACATACAGCATCCACCTCACTCAACAATAGCTTTCTCTCTTTAGAAGTTTAATTCTTTCTTGCAATAATCTACCAGAAAAGGACACACAATCACTTCAAATTACTTTAACCTGCTTCCACTTACCAGATAAGTACTATTTCTATATATTTCATTAGCAGATAAAGCCACATTCCACTCGATCCCATCCTATTACTACTACAAAACATGAAGTACTGGTAATTTCTATCTCACAAGCACATTTGCCAAGGATGGCACATAATGTTTGTATGCGTGAAATGCTGCAATGTGTGAATGTAAATTGATAGTTCCCAGGGGCTGCTCTAACCCGTAGCTCTATAACAATATTGCCATATTGTCTCATTGCCAAATGCATATGGACTTGAAATCTAACATGCACCCATGTTAGCATTCTTCAGATTTTCCCCAATTCACGTGAGACTAAAGCTAAACTTTTGTCTAAAAAACCGTTTTTGCAGGATGCTGCTGACTTACTGGCAGCTAATAAATGCCCTCCAATCACGCTTGCAAAGTTCTGTGTTTGCAGTTTATATAAATTTTCAAGTCAAAAGTAAGTCAAAAGTAAAAGCATAAAATTGCTGAAAATAAGTCACATAACCACTGTTCTGCAATAACAATTCCGCTACAGTTTAGTATGCTGATCCTTGAAAAGTGAAACTTGAGCTGCTGCATAGTATATAATATGCTTGACTGAAGCATCTTGATTTGTTTCTCATGCATGCTCTAACCAGTCTCACTGACTTTACTATAGCAAAGTTGTAATGCTGAGCAGGAGCCAGAACTGGAATTCATTCAACCAAGAAATTAAGAAAATGTTAGAAAAATCTGCTATTTAATTTTCACTATTACAGCCTTTATTGCATGTGCCACCATCAATTTGCACTGCAACGGCTGTCAATGTCCATACACCAAGTTGTTCACTTCAATGTGGAATTTGAATAATGGTGTCTTTCTTCAGCGTAAAAGTGAGATGAAACATCATGACATTGTACATCAATGCAATGATCACTGTCAGCTGTTGACCATCTGGAGCCATTTCAACGTGATTTTGACAGAAATTGACGAGTGCTCAAACTTGTGTGACTTATGCATCAATTACAAAATTCATATACCAGTACAAAGTATTATGGTCGTTAGCATCAGTTTTTTCGCAAACCAATAATCAATTGTTTGTAGAAAGTCGAATTGAAATCAAAAATCCTTCTTATTGGCATACATAGAAAAGCTGCCATTCCCATGGGCTTGGGCGGTGCATGCACTATCTATGAGTTACTGCCTGCTTCATTACAGCAATGCATTGACTCTGCATCAAATGAAGACAGATCTCTTTTCACCATTCCTTCAGTTAAAGGCAAAAATTCAAATAAAACCTTCCTAATCACTACAGAACTCAATATATATATATATATATATATATATATATATATATATATATATATAAGGTCATTTTAATTCTGACTCACCTTGCCAAAGTTTTTCATGTCAAAGAGATCATATGGATCAAACAGATCTGTATCCTTCAGATCAAAATAAACCTTGCATGCCTGGAGAAATATTCGGATGTTCTTGATGCAAAGAAACTGAAACAACAAATAAATTTCTACTATTGTATGGCATTGTGAATTGGACTTTTATCAAGCACAAGTTTCTATCAGCAAAAACCTTTCAGAAGCACTAATTATAATCATAATTATTTAACTATTACAGAAATAGAACCCACCTGCACAAATCAATTTCAAGTCGAATTTTTTACTTATTGAACATAATATGCCAATTTTAAATAGAACACACCTCTTTACAATGACACCAAATCATCTCAATCCAAACTAAACTAAAATTATGCATAAATGAACTACCAGGTACTGCTCCTTGCTAAACATGCAATGAACAAAGGCTGAAAAAATGGCCTAATTTTTTATATATAGATGGTAGTGTGTGATGGGGAAAACGGCAATGAACGGTCTGGGAAGGATTTGGAAGGATAAATATGTGAACAGGGAAACAAAGAAAAGATTGGTTAGAGCATTGATCTTTCCAGTGGTCCTTTATGGATGCGAGACATGGACGAAGACTCAGGATATGGAAAAGAAAATCAACGCGTGCGAGATGTGGATTTGGAGGAAGATGCTAAAGATCTCATGGATGGAAAGGAGAACTAACGAGTCGGTGCGTGAGGAGCTCGGAATAGAGAGGGAGGAGACACTGCAACAAACAGCAACCAGGCGGAAATTCAGCTACTTCGGCCACGTTATGAGATCAAACGGTTTGGAAAAGGAGATGATGACGGCATGCGGTGAAGGAAGGAGAAGACGCGGAAGACCAAGGAAGAAGTGGATGGATGAAGTACAGGAAAAGTCTGGAATGAGCTTGGAAGAGCTAAGAGAGGCGACAATAAACAGGAGACAATGGAGAGGATACATCATGACTGTCGCCAGAGCTCCAAGAGCTGACGGCACCAGGTGACCAGGTGAGTGTGTGATGGCAGTATTTCGCCAATTAAATGTGAAAATAAAAATAATTTTAAAAATTAACTAAGTGCGTTTGGATAAGTTCCCAAGATTGAGACAATTTCTTCCAGTCATACTTAACATGGAACAAACTGTTACATCTCACAAATTGTTGCTGCTAATGGTGAACAACATGACTGCTGCGGCAATTTATATAAAGTCTGAGAATTGTTGGTTCTCTACATTTTAAATTTGCCTAGCCTGTAATAATAAATTGGTCTGGCATCTTACCAAGCCGAGTGTGTCCAAAACCCCCAAAACGAATTTACGTCGGATCCTCGAAATCAATTTTCACACAACCTAGTCATGTTTAGACACTAAACCGTGTTATCCACGACACTAACAGGGCAATAATGTTTTCGGTGTAATTAAACTCTGAATAATTTTCGGGAGTTCGGTCGCTTCTGTAAAACTGTTCTTGGAAAATCTGTGTTTTTGTGTATTTTCTGCGTTTTCAGGGATTCTGGTTGACCACGGGTTTGGTTCGGCACACCTTTAGTTCTATGAACAATGTCAAGATTGCGCGTCCACAAAAAAAGCTCGATTAAGCCCGATTTCAATAAAAACAACACACGATTTGGCATTAAATTACACTACGCCCACTGGTTTACCTGTGACATCTGAGGTCTCTGACAAAAATCTTTCAGGTCAACGGCTCCAGGATGCAAACGATTAACGAGATGACAGAGTAGAACACCGTCTCTGAGCAGCTGAGCCAGCTGGAAGACTTCAGAGTCGTTTGACGCCACTCTGTGATCGGTTGGCAGTATCTGACATCGGACGAGCCATTCAGCACATAACTTCCAATCCTCCTGCTTCGCCATCTTCCTCCATTAGTTTCTACCAGGGATGCCACTCTGAATTTTAAAATAAGGTCAGATCCGGTAAAAAAGGCTAGAAAATGCTAGATCAAGAATTTCTGAGAAAATACATGGACTTTTCGATTTTTCGCTCTTGAAATTTAAATTTCTGAGGAACTTATGTTTAGTCATCCGACCCAAATTTGCTCCTTTTTCGCGAAAAAAATTCTGATGACTTTTAGTCTTTCGCTCCAAAATCTACAACTTTTAGGGTCCGTATTCACAGCATTTTCGACTTTTTTCACGTCCTTTGTGCATTTTCACCTAAAAATTCTATTTTATGTGTAAAATGTCGGAAAACCGCCGTGAGAAAAAAGGCTGTATCCTGAAAAGACCTAGAAACCCAGAGCCTTCTATATAAAACCGATCTAGGTGGAAAAGCTTTGAGTGGCATCCCTGGTTTCTACACACAGATGTCGCACCAAGAGTGACACGTTTTATCCCGCAAGAAGCAAACCTCTAAGTGCCAGTGAGCGAATAGTCACTGCCAGGGCTGTTTTTAAGGAATTTTTAGAACTGCACGACCCATTCTTTCCTTTACCATCCTCCATGGTAAATTACTCCCAATCGGAGGAAAATGGGTTTTTTCAACTAGTTTTAACTGCACAATAGTGGTTCTACATTTGTCTACAACTGCACAAATCCATTTAGAACTGCACATTTTGTGTACGACTGCACGTTAAAAAAGCCCTGGTCGCTGCGTTGCACTAACGTTTTGCTGAATTATTGGCACCGGCCGGGTAACTTGAAGAATATACTTACTTACTTTATAGTGCGCCTTAACATAGTTCATTTCTAAATGATTGAATGACGACCATGGTGACGACCAAGATGACGTCATTCGTATTATCTGGTTGCCTTGCCTCAAGTTGCCTGTGTAATTTTATCAGCTCTTGGGAAGAGAAAGACGCATTTAAACATTTTCTGAAATTTTTCTGAAATTTGCCGTCCTTCATCGAAATTCTTCCGATTTCTCCTGTTGATGATGTGTCAACTGCTGTTTCTTTCGATTCTGCGTCAAAAGGTATGTGGACAACCCGAATAACTAAAAAAGATTGAATTTTTATCGAACCTTCCAATAATATTACGTGACTTGTGATCTGACTGATTAGATCTCGAAGTAGTTTGCATTTATTTTTACGACGAGACTCTGCAGTGTTGTTTATTTACAGCATATTTAGCCTACTCTGCAGTATTGTTGCACCGCGATATAATTTAGTTATGTTTTGTATTTGTTAAATTTAAGCTCGTATTTTTACTTTATTTTTGCTTAAGCTAATGAGATTTCGGTGATTTGAAATTTTTCCTTTTTTTAAACATAGGTTTTTAATTCAAATTTCGAGGTTGATCTTAAAAACTTTGTTTGGGTAAGATACTGAAACTTTGGTTACATTACATTGTAATATCGATATTAGTCCCAAGGTATACGCCTATGCTATAGGCCTACAATAGCGTCTCAATAGGCCAAAAATATTTATTTGTATAATTTTAAAAATTAGAGCTTTATGGGTTTTTTGCATTGAAGTAAGCTGTTGAAACCCGGAGGATTCTATTACACCACTATGTAGTTACTCTTTGCTGAAACATTTATTTTAAATTTATTTTAAATTGTTTGCGGTTCTCTAGAATCCTGATTGTAATTTACAGGTTCCATTTGTTGCTTTCACAGGAAGATGCCCGACTTCCTTGACTCGAAATGACAGTTGAATGGCAGGCAGAAGGTAAATGTTTGATTATTTTAATGTTTTGGCCATTAGCTCATTCAGCTGATGATATTCACTCTGGCCTAATCAAAGGTGATGAAATTGAACTTTGCAATTGACATAGATCAAATAACTGGGATGAAGGAGACCCACATCATCAATAATTTTAGCTCACTCATAATAATTATTTATAATATTTTTTCCTTTTTTGTTTCAAATAATATAGCACTTCCACAACTACTACCTTCAATCACTACTAGCTCCTTACATGCTATATAAAATATATATATAAATTTTATATTTTATCCTCTTCACTCCAATGATTAGGAATGGCCTCTTTCTTTATCCAGGCTTAATTGGGACATGGCACTGACAGAGTGATTAGGTAGTAACTGATATAACAATTACCCTATATAGCAATGAATTAAATGAATGGTTTAAAGGTATTTAAGAGATGGAGAAGAAGGAGTGGGATGCTTATACTCCTTGTTAAGACACAGTTTAGCTAAAGAGCAAATTATGATATATATATATATATATATAGGCCTAGTTACATGACTTTCTGACTGGAGTGAACAAATGGCATTAAATGACTTTTTAGATCACAATTAAATGCCTCCCAATGCAGACAGATTTGATAATTTGTGACCTATATTATATACCAAAGATGTTTTTTGTTATCCATACAACAAATCCCTTCACTGTCATCAGAAGTTGCAAAGATCCTGTCCGAAATCAATCAATGGCGTTTATGGTGGCTCGAACAACGAACAACAACCGACACCTGGTGACAGCTGCTGTTCATCGGTGTTATTATAACACAATCGTAAGACTATCTCAATAGTCAGAGAGGGTGAGAGTAACAGAAAACAGATGTTATTAAATATATTTGTAACGCAGCATCCATACATGAACCTGAGATGCCGATAGTGAGTTGCCAGGAGAAGATGCAGTTAGATATACGCTTGAAAACCAGGGAGGAATAGTATTTTGAGCCGCTTTTTGAAGGAAGGAATTGAATTCGAGTTCCAACATGAGAGCGGAGGCCAATTCGATTCCCTGGGCAGTGGGCACAGAGGCATAGATGCAATCCCATAACTACCGGTATTCTGCATGTGGCCTCAGGCTCTCAGCTAGAAGATCTGCACCTGATGATCCCAGACCATGCAGAGGACAGAATCTGATGGTGCAATGGGTTTTGTGCAGGAAGCCAAAACAGATAAGCGGATAAACTGTTGATCTGTCTGCTTATCTCTTTCTCTCACTGTCTGGGTCTGAATTTAGGTATGTCTCTGCTTGTCCGTTTCACTTACTATATGTGTCTGACTGTAGCTTTGTCTATATATATAGTTATCTGTTTCTCTCAATGTCTGAGTCTCACTGTAGATCTGTCTGTTACTCTATCTGACTGTATAGGTCTTTCTGCTCTTCTATTTCTCTCACCGTCTGTGTCTGACTGTAGGTCTATTTCTTATCTCTGTTTTTCACTATCTCTGGCTGCACTTCTGTCTGCTTATCTGTTTCTCTCACTCTATCTAATCTATCTATCTAGTCTGTCTGCTTATCTGATTCTCTCAATGTCTATGTTTATCTGTAGGTCTGTCTTCTTAGCTGTTTCTCTCACTCTCTGTGACTCCCGATCTGTCTACTTGTATGTTTCTCTCACTGTCTTTGTCTGACTGTAGGTCTGCCTGCTTGTCTCTTTCTTTCACTATCCATGACTATAAGTCTGTTTGGTTATCTGTTCCTATCACCGACTGTGTCTGTCTGTAGGTCTGTCTGCTCATCTTTTTCTCTGATAGAAGTCTGCCTGCTTATCAATTTTTTCCGCTATCTGTGTCTGACTGTAGGTCTGTCTGCTTATGAGCGTCTTTCGCTGTCTGTCTCTGACCTTAGATCTGTCTGCTTATATGTTTCTCTCACTGTCTGTGTCCTAGTGCAAGTATCTATGCTTATCGGTTTTTCACTGTTTTTGTCTGACTGTAGCTCTGTCTGCATTACTGTTTCTATCACTTTCTGTTTCTGAAGTTAATTTTGTGTACTCGACTGTTTTCCCCACTCTGTCTGCATGTCTCTTTCTCTCACTGTGTGTGTGTCCGTCTTATCTGTTTCTCTCACTCTATCTGAGTTTAAGTCTGTCTTCTTATCTCCTTCTCTCACACTATCTGACTGTAAGTCTGCTTTATTTGTTTCTCTCACTCTATCTGACTGTAAGTCTCTCTACCTTTCTATTCCGTTCAATCTGACTGTAAGTTTGCCTGCTAATCTGTTTCTCTCACTCTATCTAACTGTCAGTCTGTCTCCTTATCTGTTTCTCTGTCTTTATCGGACTGTAAGTCTGCCTGCTTTATCTGTTTCTCCCACTTTATCTGACTATAAGTCTGTCTGCTTACCTGTTTCACTCACTCTATCTGTAAGTCTGTTTACTAATCTATTTCTCTCTCACTATCTGACTGTAAGTAAGTCTGTTTATCTGTTTCTATCAATCTACCTCACTGTAAGACTGACTGCATTATCTGTTTATCTCACTCTCTCTGCCTGTGTAGGTCTGTCTCCTTATCTATTTGTCTCTCACTATCTGACTTCAAGTCTGTCATCTAATCTGTTTATCTCACTCTATCAGGGCTTAAAGTGTGCATGGACGGTCATGGACGGCGTCCATGCACTTATTTTAAAATCTGAACGCCGTCCAGCCACTTATTGGCCAGCAATGACTGGAAAGGTAAGGGGCGTCCAGGCACTTCTTTTGGAAAGATAAGAGGCGTCCAGGCACTTATTTTTCCACACCTTTAGCACTGCACTCTACCTGATTTTAAGTCTGTCTCCTTATCTGTTTCTCACACTCTATATGCTTGTAAATCTGTCTGCTAATCTCTAATCTCTTTCCCTCACTCTATCTGACTGTAATTCTGTCTCCTTATCTGTTTTTCTATCTGACTGTAAGTCTGTCTGCTTACCTGTTTCTCTCACTCTATCTGTCTGTGGGTCTGTCTGTTTATCTGTTTCTCTCTGCTATATCTGTTTCTCCCACTCTATCTGACTAGAAGTCTGTTTGCTTATCTGTTTCTCTCACTCTATCTGACTGTAAGTAGGTTTCCTTATCTGTATCTATCACTCTATCTCACTGTAAGACTGGCTGCTCTATCTGCTTCTCTCACTCTTTCTGACTGTCTCCTTTTCTATTTCTCTATGTCTATCTGACTGTTAGTCTGTCTGCTAATCTGTTTCTCTCACTCTATCTGACTGCACTCTCTCTTGCTGTAAGTCTGTTTGCTAATATATTCACTCTCACACCATCTGACTGTAAGACTAAGTAGGCCTGCTTATCTGTTTCTATCACTATACCTTACTGTAAGGCTGGCTGCTTTATCTGTTTCTCCCACTTTATCTGACTATAAGTCTGCCTGCTTACCTGTTTCACTCACTCTATCTGTAAGTCTGTTTACTAATCTATTTCTCTCTCACTATCTGACTGCAAGTAAGTTTGTTTATCTGTTTCTATCAATCTACCTCACTGTAAGACTGACTGCATTATCTGTTTATCTCACTCTCTCTGCTTGTGTAGGTCTGTCTCCTTATCTATTTGTCTCTCACTATCTGACTTCAAGTCTGTCATCTAATCTGTTTCACTCTATCTGACTGTAAGTCTGTCTGCTAATCTGTTTATCTCACTCTACCTGATTTTAAGTCTGTCTCCTTATATGTTTCTCTCACTCTATCTAACTGTAAGTCTGTCTTCTTATCTATTTCTCACACTCTATATGCCTGTAAGTCTGTCTGCTAATCTCTAATCTCTTTCCCTCACTCTATCTGACTGTAATTCTGTCTCCTTATCTGTTTTTCTATCTGACTAAGTCTGTCTGCTTACCTGTTTCTCTCACTCTATCTGTCTGTGGGTCTGTCTGTTTATCTGTTTCTCTCTGCTATATCTGTTTCTCCCACTCTATCTGACTAGAAGTCTGTTTACTTATCTGTTTCTCTCACTCTATCTGACTGTAAGTAGGTTTCCTTATCTGTATCTATCACTCTATCTCACTGTATAAGACTGGCTGCTCTATCTGCTTCTCTCACTCTTTCTGACTGTAGGTCTGTCTCCTTTTCTATTTCTCTATGTCTATCTGACTGTTAGTCTGTCTGCTAATCTGTTTCTCTCACTCTATCTGACTGCACTCTCTCTTGCTGTAAGTCTGTTTGCTAATATATTCACTCTCACACCATCTGAATTTAAGACTAAGTAGGCCTGCTTATCTGTTTCTATCACTATACCTTACTGTAAGGCTGGCTGCTTTATCTGTTTCTCTCACTCTCTCTGACTCTAGGTCTCTCTTCTTATCTATTTCTCTCTCTCTATCTGACTGTAAGTCTGTCTGCTAATCTGTTTCTCTCACTCTATCTATCTGTAACCGGTATCTACCGGTAACTGTAATTCTGCCTTTTATCTCACTCTATCTGACAGTAATTCTGTCTCATCTGTTCCTCCCACTCTATCTGACTATGAGTCTGTCTGGTTACCTGTTTCTCTCACTTCATCTGTCTGTAAGTCTGTCTTGTTATCTTTCTCTCATTCTATCTGACTATAAGTCTGTCTGCTTACCTGTTTCGCTCACTCTATCTGACTGTAAGTCAGTCTCCTTATCTGTTTCTCTCACTCTATCTAACTGTAAGTCTGTCTTCTTATCTGTTTCTCCACTCTATCTGACTACAATTCTGTCTGCTTATCTGTTTATCTCACTCTATCCAACTGTAAATATTTTTTCTAATCTGTTTCTCTCATTCTGTCTGACTGTGAGTCTTTCTTATTGTCTGTTTCTGTCTGACTCAGTCTGAATGCTAATGTGTTTCTCTCTCTCTTTCTTACTCTAAGTCTGTCTGCTTTATCTGTTTCTCCCACTCTATCTGACTGTAAGTCTGTCTGCTTACCTGTTTCTCTCACTTTGTCTAAGTCTGAATGCTAATCTTTATCTCTCACTCTATCTGACTACAAGTCTGTTTGATTATCTGTTTCTCTCACTCTATCTGACTGTAAGTCTTTCTCATTATCTGTTTCTCTCACTAAGTCTGACTAAGTCTGAATGCTAATCTTTATTTCTCACTCTTTCTGACTCTAAGTCTGTCTGCTTTATCTGTTTCTCCCACTCTATCTGACTATTCGTCTTTCTGCTTACCTGTTTCTCTCACTCTACCTGACTTTCAGTGTGTCTTCTTATCTGTTTCTCTTGCTCTATCTGACTGTAAATATCTCTTCTAATCTGTTTCTCTTGATCTTTCTCACTGTAAGTCTGTCTTATTATCTGTTTCGCTCACTCAATCTGACTGTAAGTCTGTCTTTTTATCTGTTTCGCTCACTCAATCTGACTGTAAGTCTGTCTTTTTATCTGTTTCTCTCACTCTATCCGACTGTAAACATCTCTTCTATTAATCTGTTTCTCTCACTGTATCTAACTGTAAGTCTGTCTTTTTATCTGTTTCTCTCACTCTACCTGTCTTTAAGTGTGTCTTATAAGTTTTTATCACTCCATCTGCCTGTAAGTCTGCCTGCCAATCTGTTTCGCTCACTCAATCTGACTGTAAGTCTGTCTTTTTATCTGTTTCTCTCACTCTATCCGACTGTAAACATCTCTTCTATTAATCTGTTTCTCTCACTGTATCTAACTGTAAGTCTGTCTTTTTATCTGTTTCTCTCACTCTACCTGTCTTTAAGTGTGTCTTATAAGTTTTTATCACTCCATCTGCCTGTAAGTCTGCCTGCCAATCTGTTTCCCTCACTCTATCTGACTGTAAGTCTGAATGCTAATCTTTTTCTCACACTCTTTATGACTCTAAGTCTGTCTGCTTTATCTGTTTCTCCCACTCAATCTGACTGTAGGTCTTTCTGCTTACCTGTTTCGCTCACTCTATCTGACTGCAAGTCTGTTTTCTTATCAGTTTCTCTCACTCAACCACACTTTAAGTGTGTCTTCTTATCTGTTTCTCTCACTCTATCTGACTCTAAGTCTGCCTGTTAATTTGTTTCACTCTTTCTGACTGTAAGTCTGTTTTATATGTTTCTCTCACTCTATCTGACTGTAAGTCTGCCTGCTAATCTGTTTCTCTCACTCTATCTGACTGCAAGTCTGTTTTCTTATCTGTTCCTCTCACTCTATCTCACTGTAAGTCTGAATGCTAATCTGTTTCTCTCACCCCTTCTGACTGGTTACCTAATTCTTTCTCTTTATCTGACTGTAAGTCTGTCTTCTTATCTGTTTATCTTACTCTATCTGACTCTAAGTCTGTTTTTTCTTATCTATTTCTCTCACTCTATCTGACTACAAGTCTGTCTGCTTATCTGTTTATCTCACTCTATCTGACTGTAAATATCTCTTCTAATCTGTTTCTCTCGCTGTATCTGACTTATTTTCTGTTTTTGTCACACTGTCTGACTAAATCTGCATACTAATCTCTTTCTCTCACTGTTTCTGCTTACCTGTTTCGCTCACTCTATCTGACTGTAAGTCTGTGGGATAGTCTATTGCTCTCACTCTACCTGTCTTTAAGTGTGTCTTCTTATAAGTTTTTATCACTCCATCTGCCTGTAAGTCTGCCTGCTGATCTGTTTCTCTCACTCTGTCTGACTGTAAGTCTATCTACTAATCTGTTTATCTCACTCTACCTGACTTTCAGTGTGTCTTCTTATCTGTTTCTCTTGCTCTATCTGACTGTAAGTCTGCCTGCTAATCTGTTTTTCTCACTCTATCTAACTGTAAGTCTGTCTTTTTAATCTGTTTCTTTCGCTGTATCTTACTGTAATTCTGTCTCGTCTGTTTCGCTCACTCTATCTGACTGTAAGTCTGAATGCTAATCTGTTTCTCTCACTCTACCTGACTTTAAGTGTGTATTCTTATCTTTTTCTCTCACTCTACCTGACTTTAAGTGTGTCTTCTTATCTTTTTCTCTCACTATTTCTAACTGTAAGTCTGTCTTTTTATCTGTTTCCCTTACTGTATCTGACTGTAAGTCTGTCTACTTACCTGTTTTGCTCACTCTATCTGACTGTACGTCTGTTTTCTTTTTGTTTCTCTCACTCTACCTGATTTTAAGTCTGTCTCTCTTATCCTTTTCTCTCACACTGTAAGCCTGCCTGCTAATCTGTTTCTCTCACTCTATCTAACTGTAAGTCTGTCTTCTTATCTGTTTCTTCCACTCTATAAATATATCTTACTACAATTCTGTCTTCTTATCTGTTTTCTTCACTCTATCTGACTGTAAATATCTCTTCTAATCTGTTTCTCTCGCTGTATCTGACTGTAAGTCTGAATGCTAATCTTTCTCTCACTCCTTCTGACTCGAAGTTTGTCTGCTTTATCTGTTTCTCTCACTCCTTCTGACTCGAAGTTTGTCTGCTTTATCTGTTTCACTCACTCTATCTGACTGTAAGTCTGTGGGCTAATCTGTTTCTCTCACTTTATCTGACTGTATGTCTGATTGCTAATCTGTTTCTCACGGTCTATCTAACCGTAACTCTGTCTTCTTATCTGTTATCTTTATCACTCTATCTGACTGTAAGTCTGTCTGCTTATCTGTTTATCTCACTCTATCTGACTGTAATTCTGTCTCCTTATCTTTTTCTCTCACTCTATCTGACTGTAAGTCTGAATGCTAATCTGAGAGAAATAGATTAGCGGACAGACCTGCCGTCAAATAGGGTAAGTGTATCAGAGTGATACATAAAGCGGACAGACTCACCGTCAGAGAGAGAGAAACCGATTAGGAGACAGACTTACAACCATACAGAGTGAGAGAAACAGATAAAGTAGACACATTTACAGTCAGATAGACTGAGGGAAACATATATGTAGATAGAGTCAGATACGGTGAGAGTTGCAGGTATTGTTACTTCGTATAACCAAGTTTATTCATGATCTTGACTATTTATATTGTGATAACTGTTGCCTGCTGTTGTTTTGTTTGAGAAATGTGATGGTCCAAATGCGTCACATTTACTCTATTGCTTAGCTCTGGGCTAAAGCAACTAGGAATCATTTGGGTAGTTCGCTCATTGTAAGCTCACTCGTGCAGTTTTTTGGCTTCTGTTTTCAAGCGGTGTTCTTTAATTATACGCTGTCCTAAATAATCGTCATCGCTTTTACGTTATTATAGGCCTACGCATTTATAACAATGGCGATATGACCAAGTATAAATCTCTGTTTCATATGTCTCCAATCTCTATCTATCTATTTTCAAGTCCTCTTAAAGTATAGGCCTACTTTCTGTTTTATGCACTTCTTCTAAATCGAAGTTCTGCATTTTCATCATTCTCGCACTATTAATCCATCAATCAGTTCCTAGACCTACTGCCTTTCGTAGGCCTATACTTGCTATGATTCTCTGTCTGTCTGTCTGTCTGTCTGTATGTATCTGTGCCTCTGACTCTGTCTCCGTATCTGTGTCTGTCTCTGACTTGGTCTGTCTGTCTCTCTCTCTTCGTCTCTGTTGCTCTGTTGGTCAGCCCATATATTTTGTTCTGAATATTCAAATTTTTGGTCCCTTAATTCATCTCTCTATCTCTGTCGACAATCGCTTTCCTCTCTTCTCTCTTGTCTGCCCTGTCGATTTTTATTCACTCGCATTTCATTTTTCTCTATCAAACACTGGCCTGCTGATCTTTCCCATTCACTTATTTGCTCTGTCTCTATAGCTGGTTTGTGGCATGTATACTCGATCTTTCTACTGCTCTCTCTCTCTCTCTCTCTCTCTCTCTCTCTCTCTCTCTCTCTCTCTCTCTCTCTCTCTCTCTCTCTCTCTCTCTCTCTCTCTCTCTCTCTCTCTCTCTCTCTCTCTCTCTCTCTCTCTCTCTCTCTCTCTCTCTCTCTCTCTCTCTCTCTCTCTCTCTCTCTCTCTCTCTCTCTCTTTGCTGTCTACATTTTCCATGTCTATAAGTTGTCTTTTTTTCATAAATTTGCAATTTTGCATCAATCCGAATGTTTGTCTTGAATTTCCATCCAAATCAGCGCAGATTATACTCAAATTGAGAATATTTCTAAAATTGGACTTTCTGTGGGCAATACCAAATTGGTGATGAAATTCGACTGCCTGAGCGCTGATATGAGCGAACTACGGAGACCTTTGCCAACACCTCCACGTGGTGGTCTCTGGGCGTGCAGTTATACCAGCTGCTTGGTTGACTGCATGGCTAAGATTGGCAGTGCTCTGCAGCACATAATAATTTATTATTCTTTTTGTTTCTTCATGATGTTTTGTTATGTACATCATTTACATGGTTGAGTATAATATTATGCTGTTAATTGACGTGTCTGGCGACTGGACACTGCATGCTGGACACTACATTGCATGAATAGTCTACATGTGAATTTTCGAACTATACCTCACATCAGGTACAGTACACACTTTATCTCTATAGTAGGCCTACATGAAATTTTACTTTTCCAGTTATGATGTAGTTTGACAGTTTGAGAAAGAGTATGCAGTTGACTTTCTTAGCAGTTTAATCAGTGGATTGATATATATATATAATTTATGCACTTTTGATTTTGGGTAGATAAATAAATTAGGTTTAATTAATGAGTGAATGGTACTAATTAAAGGTTGACATTTGATTGCAAGATTGATTAGTGAATCGTAATCGTAAACTTCTACAGCGCCCACAAAAGCTAAGCTGCGGGAACCAGCTTATTCACAGGCGCTCAATCGAAACAAAGTCGATAGGCGTGAAACAACAAGTAGCTGAGCGCAAATCGATGTCGATAGGCAGAGGTCAAGATCCAGCAGATCTATAGCAAGACTGGTAGAGTCTGTAGACTACCGGCGAAAGTCGTTGATCGTTCTAGCCGTAGGCAACGTTTCACACACATAAATTTGCATTAGGACTATTGTGTCGTCTTAAACTCATCGCTGAGATGCGGGTAGCTGCGCAGCTACTTTAGTGATAAGCCAATCTTTCTTGAATTTTAACAGATAGTCAATACTGTCATACAAAGAAACTATCTCCAGGATGCCTCCCATCCCCCACCGCCCCACCCCGGGGCGAGAGCTTCAACACTCCTGGTTGTGCAGTGCTCGGTACTAGCAAGGGCTCATTAACATCCAAAGGTCCTTGGTAGCAGCTCTGCAGTGAAAGGGTACTTAGAGGAATTTGATCTTTCCCGGGCGGGTCTTCACTTGGCCCAGGTTGACTCGGCCACAGCTCCTGGGCGCTTCACGTATCGGGTATCATCGGCCACTGTGGGTTAACGGACAGTGTGTTTGAATTCTGTACGGCTACTTGGCGTCCTTTGTCTGTGTGTCTCCCGTGGCTCCTATTGGCCAAGGGTTGGGCCGGATGGGGAAGTTGCCTGGCTTGGTGTATGTGCCAATCAGCTGCGCGGGTAGTTTAACCACCTGCCTGTTTATCCAGAACAAATGGCTTCTTTGCTAGAGCATAGACGGGACGAGAAAGTGCTTTTGTGCATGGTGGCAACGTGATGTGGATTTTGCTAGGTTTGTCGCGCGCGTGTGTGCTAAACGTTCACCATACATCATACCTAAGAATGCATGCATCGTACAGGCATGGGTTATCGTCAGCGAGACATTTAATGAATTACATCAGACCGTCTCCTAGGCTAGCCGATATATTTCTTTAGCAGAATCACGCGTACCAATCGTTACATTTATGATGAATGAAGATTCTCAAATGGAGTTTAACGACGCCTTCGTATCAGCGACGATGGACGTGAACTAATTGACCTTTCTAGTTTCTGGGCGAGACTAATGCGCAGTGCAGATGCAGAATTGTTTCAAATTTTTCTGGATCCTCATTTCTGGACATGATTTGGATCTGTCTCTCCAGTTTTATGGTTAAAGTGAACGATAGATCGGACAGATACAGATGAGCATATCTTGGATTTGCTGAACTCTATCAGGATACATAATTTTATTATGTACTGCTGAGCAACATAAATCACTGTTCAATGCTCATCAGGACTGTACTTGCTAAATTACAATTCACTAAGTTAATGATATCAGCAGACATCGCTTCTTGAAACTGTGGATTGGATGAAGATTACTCTAGATAGTAAGTATGAAAGAGTCGATTATTCACACTTTTATTCATTTTGATTACTGAATGGGTTTTGTGGAGCTGGTTACAAGAACTCCCAAAGCTAGTGCAGAAATAGCGGTCTAATCCACTTTTACCGTTTTTATGTGTAAACGATTCAGTTGCCTAAAGATCTTGAGAACCTTTCAATGCTGTATGGAGCCAGATATATACAGTAGTGAATTCTTTGAAAAGAAAAGTTTTATAATTTTGGAATTGAGATTGTATGCTAATCGACCACCTATAGATACGTATTATCTACCATTCATTTTATCTTCATGCTTTACCTTTATCTGTTCTGCTGGTGATAAGGTCGGGCTTCAGGCAGCAGCAATCACAGATCTGTAGGTTTTTTCAGGTTCTTCTATACAGTTTTTGGTTGCAGATATGAAGCTATATAAATATGTCATGTCGTTTCTTAAGTGTATATTATGTGGGATGCGGTGGTGTTGCGGTAAGTTTGTCGCCTTGTAACCAAAGGGTCGCAGGTTCGAATCTACCTTAAGCCACTACGTAGCGACCTTGGACAAGTTGCTCACCCATAATTGTCTGCGAGGAAGGCAACGGGAAACCACCTCACTCATCTCATCTTCAGGGGTGTAAGGCCAATGAACTTGCCTTCGGGCAGAGAACTCATCATCATCATCTTTTATGTATCTACTTTCATTTTAAAGGCCTGCTTCTTTTCCTTCAGTGCAAAATCTCTTCACTTCTCTTGGCTTTGTCTCTCTCGCTATGAAATGTGATTTTGTTTATGGTTTCCTTTACTTCATTATTTACATGGTTGATGATGCGATAAGACAAATACATTGACATGTTGTGAGGCAATGCTTAAAGTATAGAAAAGACGTGCCTGGACGCCCATCACTTCTCCTGGCTTTTCTCTCCAAATAGGTAACTGGACGGCGTTGAGATTTGAAAATAAGTGATTGGAACCTGTCCATGACCGTCCAGCCACAATTTTTAATTCAGTCACATTTTTAATCCAGTCACATTTTAAAGCCCTGTTGTGAAGTAGACTTTCTAAGGCTTAAAAAATTGGATGAGATTATAATCCAACATATGGCATGCTGCAAGCTCTTCAGTAAAGATTTCAGAAACTTGATGCTACATTGTTAGATCTATTAATTTTTGCAGAGTTTTGTATTTTTGAGTCAAGGGACCTACCAAATAAAACTGGGCTACCAACTTTAATTAAGAGTTTTAACTATTCTTCTGCCTTTGTGTATATTCGCTCTACCATCCTGTGCTTGGTGACACAACTTTATTCCACAGATCACTTTACGTGCAATATGTTTGTTCATTTTGAACTAATTGGATGTGGTGAGGAATGGTTTTGGTCGATTGTTTTGGTCAATTTGATTCAATTAGATATATTATGATAATTGTTTGCTAATGATATGCAACACATAACAAATGTATGATGCTGTAGGAATTTCAAATTTCAGAGCTCTGTAAGGGGAAGTGAAGTATAGTGCTTGGCAGTCTATTCACACTTGAACCAGTATGCAATTAGCATCATGCGACGTGTGGTACTTGCTGTAAGTCTGTCTATGGAAATTGCATGCTTTGAACTTGTAGACTTCAAGAAAAGGGGTAAGTTTTGGCGAAAAGGGAAGGGCCCAGAAACTGCATAGAAGGACAGAGAGATCCAATTTCATTTCATGCAGGCGTCATCTCTTGTCTAACTTATCTACAGAGGCCTATGAGACCCTTAGTCCACACTAAATGTGGCTGGTAATCCAATGCAGCTGATAAGATATATTCCAAATAATATACCTAAGTGTATGAAAAGACCAAGAAAGACTTGTGCTCATGTAGTCCTACCCTTCGAAGTTTCCTTTGCAGTTGCAAATACTCCTTTGAGAAGGATAAATAAAGTCCCAATGGAAGTAGAATGAACAAATTAGCCCCTTAGGTCAGAGGGTGAGGTTGGTGACATATACAATACATCTACAGCCCCTGCTGACAAAATAACATTATAATCTTTAGTATATGACTCATTACCACATCCTGCCCTGTGTTACATTGGGGCAGCTCCTGTCATTGACTCCAATTTATTGACTATTAAGTGCTGTTCAATTCTACATTCTGTGTATTAGTATATTGTTAAATTTATCACTTCCTGTGTGGGTACAATGGGTCTTTGAGTAATCAAATATGCATACCGGTACAATACCTGCTCTGCTGGGTTGACCTGTGTGAAGAATTTGACTTGTTAACTGCTTAAGCCTTTCTTCATTGAGTATTTTGCCTTTGGCAAGCGCCTTTTACAGCTTTGTATTTGTTACTAGTGGCACTTTATATTAGTCAGGCAGCTCAGGCTGTATTATAGGTTTACTAGCTGGGGTACCCGGCGTTGCACGGGAAATTTAGATTTTTCTACCCCAAACCCAGGTCTACACGTCCCTGCGGGGCGGCTTCACCGCCCGTTTGGGGTTTATAAATGGCAATTTTATGCCCCTCTGCTTGGAAGGTCTTCCGCAATTCTGCTGGTCAAGCTCATGTCTGCATGGGGCGTCGCTCCTCTTAGTTACTATATATATACTCTTTGGCCTATGCGGAATTTATTTTTGTTTTTTCGACCCCAAACCCAGGTCCACACGTCCCTGCGGGGCGGCTTTGCCGCCCGTTTGGGGTTTATAAATGGTAATTTTATGACCCTCTGCTTTGAAGGTTTAATAATGCTGGTTAAGCTCATGTCTGCATGGTGCGCCGCTCCTCTTATTTAATATATATACTCTCTGACCTATACGTCAAAATGACGTCAAAAGCAACGTGCATTGCAAGAAGATTACAAATGGCGTCGTATTCTTCAGCGAAAGCGTAATTAACATGGCGAAATTTAAAATGTCTGTATTTTTAAAGTTCAAGTGACTAAATAGCTGAAAATAGCGTACTTTGGTGGCTTTGGTGAACGTTTATCTAAATGCAATGTTTCAGGTCAGTATCTGTAAAACTGTGAGTATGCATCGCGGCCAAATATATCCCGATCCTTTCTTATAGATATAGATTAGCCCTTTACCGGTTCACTTTTAAATTTTAAGCCCGATTTCAGCGGATATTCTCGGGGCAAACGCGTAAAGGATTAAATGTTGGAGAATTGATTTATTGAGCAGAATTGCATTTTGATAATTTATTGACTGGAATTTATTTTTGTTTGAAAATTTGTCTAGCCATGTTCTCGGACAGCAGTTCAACCACATCTTCATCAGTAACTGATGCTCCAGCATTCATATCTATTCCCATGGTTGACTCAAGTTCAGACAGCCACAGCGAGAAGAACTTGACCCGTCCTTCCAAGCATCCTTCTACGTGTGGACTCTCAAGGAATGACCCTGGAGAAATCTTCCAGGGTTACAGAGGTCAGTCATGTAAAAAATATGCTTTTTAAGGAAAGATCATATTATTGTTGTTTCTGTGCTGTAGCCAAATGATCCTATCCCAAGACCTGATCCCTAGAAGTTAAAGAAATCTATATTATAAGGCAGAAATTCCGTATGTTTGTTTGTTTGTACGCTTTTGACAGAATTGACTCTCCCCTGCAGAATAGGCTCTGAAATGAAACAGCGTCGGTTTAAAAAAATTCTTGAAATCGATTCTTACCCAAATTATAAGGTCATCGCAACTATTTTCAGGTTTTAATTCAGTTCAAAACAAAAGTTATTAGCATTTTAAGACAGATTTCATCAGTAATTGACCACACTAGCGCGTAAGTCAAGAGTCTACACCGCATGACGTCATACCCGCCCAGTAATAATTTTCGTAGCGCCCCGTAGGGGTGGGTCAAGTTTGGCTTTTTGGGGAAGCGAGGTGGGGTGGAGGGTTGGCGAAAACCCCAAATTTAGCAGTCAACGATGGACACCAGAGTGGAGTAGTGTTTAAAACCCTAAATTTCACTTTAGAACTCGAGTTATTAGCGTTTTAACCCTTGAACGGTAACCTTTTTTTTACACCGGTCCTCGGTAACCTGGGGGTGTTTTCTACCCCCAGGGGTAACTGCTGTTGTTTGTGAGGTAGGAACGAATATTATAATATTTGCTTTCACTGCAGACACAACATTAGTTTCATATGCACCAAAGAAGAATAGGTCGGTAATTCTGATGTCGACAATGCATAACAAACCGGAAGTAGACACTGATGGTCGAGGACGCAAGCCTTACATGATATTGGATTATAATGCCACTAAAGGCGCCGTAGATGCTTTTGACCAGTGCATTTCATATTACACTTGTGCTCGTGAAACACGGCGTTGGCCAATGCGCCTTTTTTTCTTTCTAATCGATGCTGCCTGCTACAATGCCTTTGTGCTATGGAAGTTGACATCACAGAAGCCAAACAAACGAGTCAATAGACGCCGTCTGTTTCTGACTGAAGCTGGCGAAAAACTAATTCGTCCTTTCATAGAAATTCGTGCCAATGTGCCAACAATATCACATCAGCCGTCTGTTGCTCGTGCAATGTTGTCTGTTGGGGTGCAACCCGTGTTACTCAAACCGGAGTCGCAGAAGTCGAGAAAGCGTGGTCGATGTTATGCATGCCCCAGAAAAAAAGATAACAAAGTTGAAAATCAATGCATTGAATGTGAACAATTTGTTTGTCAGCAGCATGCTGAAAAGAAGCTAATATGCAAGAGCTGTAGGCCTACAATTGAAGATGTCTTAGCATAAAAGATAATATCACTTGAGTTTTTGTTTTGTATGTTATCTAGGTGTAAAGATACCATATGTTATTTGTTTGGATATGGACTAAGAATTTTAGATTCTCCTTTGCAATTAGGTTTTCTTCATAACATCTCGTTTTTCGCCACCATAATTATTGAAAATATGTTGACAGTAGCCCGGGGGGACCCTATGCCTAATTTTTTAAAAAGAAATTGAAGGATGGTCAATATTAGGAAAAGTCACCAAAGCGATTGTAAAAATTTCTAGTACTTCCTTTAATAGCAGCAGTTACAACAGTCTGGGGGTAGAAATTACCCCCAGGTTACCGTTCAAGGGTTAAGACAGATTTAATCGCAAACGCTTTGGTAAGCAGTATCGAGCTTTAGTAAAGGAGTCTACAGCCCGAATGACGTCATACAAGCCTAGTAATAATTTCCGTAGCGTCCCGCAGGGGCGGGTTACGTTTGACTTTTTGAGGAAGCGGGATGGGCTAGAGGGTTGGCGAAAACCCTAAATTTAGCGGTCAGCGTTGGGTACCACAGTGGAGTAGTGTTTAAAACCATAAATTTCCCGGGCAACGCCGGGTTACACATCTAGTATTATATATATTGTCAATTTGTATTATCCTGAACTATCTGTCTTTCTAGGTACATTATTACATATCACTTGATTTCTGATTCTGTGACAGGTCTGTAAAATTTTGTCTAGAAATTGAATTGTATCTTGTCGTGTCAATTCAGTTCAAATTAAAACCCTTTATTGGTGCCAAGTGTAATTACATATTGCCATAATTACAAAAATTTTTTTTTATTGGTGCCAAGTGTAATTACATACTGCCTTTTTACAAGTTAAATCGATGAACATGGTTCATTTACCCAGAGCCGTTTTTAAGGTCCTGCGAACGTCGGTGCAAAAAGCTACCACAGGGGCGCGTGCCGGTTGAGCGTCCGTTTTTTTGCCAATACCATGTGGGGCGGGGTTGTGCTAAATAGTTTAGGCCCTGTGTTTCATGCCCTTCTAAAAAAAACATAAAATTTAACGATGTAATTAAAATCATAGTTGTATATAATAAATTATAGATGCAATGTCATACGGTAGAACGACTCGTGATAGCTCTTGAAAACTTGTCAAAAACTATCTTTCTTGCAATTGCTAATCTTTCAGCAATTTCAATTGAGACTTAGGTTAATTTTACATCCGACACTTTAGCAATGACATTAAAACTCATCTCAGGGCTCAGGGGCATTCGGTGCACCGCACCGAATGGACCTATGTTAAACACGGCCCTGCATTTACCATTATGTAATATTTTATCCTAGTTACTGAAACCAATAATTCTCTTTAAATGTATATTTGCATGGTGCACAGTGGTGTAGTGGGTATGTTCGTGGCCTTGCAGTCTTTGATTATTTCAAGTGGTCTTATTTCAAGTGGTCGTAGGCTTTACTCACGAATATGTAGCTTCTAATATATATATGCATTGTATATATATATATATGTGTGTATTATATATATTCTAATATGTGATACTATCATATTGTAATATACAGTCTATGGTCTGAAATTTGATCTTGGGCTGTGCAGTATTTGTTTCATTGTGGCATTAAATGCTTGAGTCTTTCTTCATAGAGTATCTTTTTACAACCTTGTATTTATTACTAGGGGTTTATATAAAGCAGGTTGTAATTTCAGATTTATTGAATTATTGCACAATTGATTTAGTGAGCAATTTGATTTTAAAAAATTCTCGATAATTTGTCCACTGTCCCGCGTATACGCTGCCTGTGACTTTATTAATATCGAGTGCTTGCAACATTCAGTTCTGGATTAATAGTTTAAAATGTTTCATGCTCTGTTGTATCATTGACTTCTGTTATTTGCAATTGACACTTGATACCACTTCTCCTTGTGCTGTCCTTCTTGTGCTTTCGTCTTCATCAAACAGGAAATATTTACTGTGTAATGTACCTTGGGGCATAATGCATTAGGAAACTTTACCAATTATTGAGAATGCACTTCAGTGTTAGCTCATGCTAAGTGTACTGACAAATTTTCTTATGCTAATCATTATGTGCATAAGATACTGCAGTAGTATCATTTGTTATTGATGGTGCAGCTTTATGGTGCCTATGCGATTAGGGAAACCTGACAAATTGATTAATGCAATAATAATGTAGACTGAATCTATGTGTGACAGAGCCCTATTGAGACTATAGTGTAGTAGTACAAGACTTGAGAATTGGATTTGTAAAGTCAGGCAGAAATAGACCAGGGACCCAGACATAATTTGACAGTATAATTTAGTTTAACCCTTTTATGAGGAGCATGTACTAGATTTATGGGAATTCATTTGGGCTCATGGCTCATCGTTAAGGGTTAAGAGAAACTGTATGCATGAGTGTCAGCTGCAGTTGAACCCAATGACCGAACAGAGAAAGGGTGGTGAAATTACAATGAGATGCCAAAGCATGCAGGAGGTAACCCAATACTGCAGCAACCAAGCACTGAAACAGACAACGACCTATACAAACACACTGACAAAGGGTGGGAACACACAGACTTGCACACATACACTCTTATAGACAGCCAGACCCTGGGTGAACTTGGGTTCACAGAAGCCAGTAAGGGCAAGATCAAAGGAGAATGGCCGCTTGAAATAGCCTATAATGAGGTAATAGTAATGCAAATGATACAGCTAAGCAGACTGAGAGAATGCTGGAGTAGGTAAGGTAACTAGACGTGTAGAATGAGACCTAGGATGTACGTTGTTTAGAAGTTTCTATATAAAAACCCTGCCAGTGTGGTATAAAAGGGTGATTGCAAGATGTCTTGTGTGAAGCTCTGATGTGTCTTGCATTAGCAAGTTGCATTAGCAAGAGGGGTTTCCTATGCATAGAAGACTTTAAGACATTTTGGAAGATGTCTAATGGATAGATGCTGAATAGACATGATTGATACTCGTTCATTGGATAGTTACTCATCGCACACAGATTAGAGCATGATTTGTTATTTGCTGGTGTAATCATATTTAGATCTTGTAATCATATGCATAACTTTGTGCGATATCTGAAAAATTGATATCTTAAAGTGACAGTTATACATGAACCCAATGACAGTTTATGTAAAAAAGAAACATAGGCGAAATGTTGCCATTATAGTCTAGCATTAGTTATATTTGTTTGCAATGGCAATAAATTTCAGTTGTCATTGTGTCTGTTACCACCTGTTCCTATTTAGGACAGCTGAAACTCTCCATTTGCATCAGAGGCGATCTGCTGACTGTTCATGGTAAGTGATGAACCTGCTGCGAAGAGCAGCTAAATCATCAGAGCTATGCAAATTATCTCATTTTCTATTGAATGAATCTGTTAATCTAAGGAGCCTCAGTATGATTAGAAATTATACTCAAATATAGTGATTACTTTTTAGGATATATATATATCTTTTGTTCAAATAGTGCCATCTAATCGGCGGAACATTTTTAAGTGGCTGTGGTAGAGCAGGTGCAGGATAAAAACGCACACATGTATATATCTGGCTAAATTATCAGTCCAGCTTATCTTACGTTGCATCTTTAGATCTGTCAGACAGATAAGCATGCTGTAGGGCATTGGGAGATCCTTCTAAGGTGCTATATGTGTGTCCCTCCCAAGGGATGTTTACATTTATTTAAATTTACTCGTACAATAATTTATGTGTTGTCAGAAGACACTACCATGAAGGATGGTATCAGTAGATTTAATGAATATTGTGTTATAGGCTTCCTTTCATTTTTAAGAAAGAAGTATATTTTTGAAAATCAGTTCCAGTAGCTGTAACTAGTGACATGCCAAGTAATGCTTAGTAAGTACAATGTTTTGTTTTAGTCAGACTTGTAGGGATTTTCTGCTTGTATCCAACGATCAACTGAGTCTGTTGCCAGAGTCTCATCCAGACCAGATATGACTATTGTAATTTCATACTTCCAGTAGCATTGACCTAATTTTTTTCTGTACTCCTATATACACCATCCACATTTGTCGTTCATTGTTTGTATTGGCTTTATGTAGAGCAGCAGATTAAAAGAAAACTGTATTCATGCAGACAGAACAGATCCTTTGACTGCCATTTCTATGACCACTATTCTAGTGCATATACGGTATTCATTTTGTCCTTTATTTTGATCATCACAGGAATGTGGACCATGGCTAATTACCAGTGGCGTAGCCAGGAATTTTTCATGGGGGGTTTTATGGCCGGAAACCCTGTTTTTTGCTATTTTTTCTTACTTAAATGGAAAAATAACCTTAAAATTTTTTTTTCGGAGCCAATGGGGGGGTTTTAACCCCCGAAACCCCCCCCTTGCCTACGCCACTGCTAATTACCATAAAGCTTTTAAGACCTTACTCTGTTTATTGTTTCAGTGATTTCTGGACGGAACATTCACTCAGTGCGTAAGAATCCTTGCGACTCATACGTCAAAGTGAGTACACTTAAAGGCCAACGCAATTTGCTAATGGTACAAAAGTAACATCATCGTCGTCGTCGTGACCATCCTCATTGCTGCGGATCGGGGATCAGAGTCGACGACGCCACCTTCCTCCATTGCTCTCTGTGCAGCTCTTCCAGTATAGATTCGTTTGTTCTGAACTCGTAACATAAGTAACATACTATTATTTATTATTATTTTATGCTTGAAATGTGATGCTAAATTGTCATTGCCATTGCAATCTTAGACTAACCTATTTTCACGTCTGCCTTTCTTAGTAAGTAGCAAGGAATAAGTTTTGGTTTAAATTTTTCAAGACAACCAGTGTATTGACTATGGTAAAGCTGGCTTTAAAAATTTCTTATGTAACCGCATTTAGTTATTTACTGTCCATTATTATTTTTCTTGATTTTATATTGTCTGAAATCCCTTACATTCTTTCCTTGCTTTCAAGGATTCAGCTAATTTACATCACCAGTTAACTTGTTCAGCGTAATCAGTACAAGAAATAGTTGAACAGGCTCAGAGCAGCCGATAAAATGTTGAATTGTCAGATATTCTGAAGATATTCTGAACTGCTAATGAAATACGTTTATGGTCATTTTATTTTTTTCTAAGGTGAACGATTTCCACATTGCCAGAAATACTGTAAATTTGTAAAAGGAATGTTAAAAACCCAAATTTTCCTATGTTGTCTGACATGGACAATGTGGCATTATGTGTTATATGTATTTTTCCGGTATACGGAAAATTTTCAGAAGAATATTTAGTATTTTTCCGGAAAAGCTACATCACTAGACATAAGGCATAAATCATAAACTTTGTGTAACTACCCAGTCGAGGGGCCCTAAAAGTTGCTGGACCCTATGTGCCAATTGCTTCCTAAGTCAATATGTTTGCTTGATTAGTGCAAAGGACATTATTAACTCCCATGCTGAAGGTGATAATCATTGTTCTTTATTTAAACTGAGTGTGTGTCCTTCACAAGAAATGATTTATAATTTTGTGGAAGTGCATCTGACTTGGACATTTGTCATGTGAGCCCTGGAAAATATGAGTGGCTCTTTCACCTTTTAACATTCTGATAGATGATGTAAAGGATCACAGGCCAATATAATTGGTACTCTGCCATTGGAAGTATATAGATTACTAGTTCGTATCTTAGGGTATTCTAAGACCTGATGGACCTATGAATGTATAGTTGCAGTGCAACTTGAACCTAAAATTTACCCACGAAGTTCTAAAGTACACATTGAAGGTGGGTTGATATTAATGACTTTAAAAGTATAGAAGAGGTCAGGTCATAGTGAAAAACAGTATCAGTAGGAGAGTTGGAATCACAAGGAGGTCGAGAGTTCCAGAGGGTGGGAGCAGTTTATGTGAATGAGCACAACACAACAACAAGAAGTGTTGCAAAAAAATTTCCCCATCAGACATTAATTGAAGAGAGAATGGGTCTTTAACAGAGCTATAGGGCTTAACTTGGGAAAGGAAAACAAGCAGGATGGGAAATGATCTGCGTGTACTTTTTACATGAGGACTGTCATCTTTAAGCGGATGTAGTCACATACAGGAAGCCAGTGTAGATAATGAAGATCAAGTGTTGTATGACATCAGTAGTAAAGTCCAAGACACTGTCTTGTAGCTTGGCATATTATTCTATTTGGAAGACGCATTGTGCATTTGGAGAGACCATATAGGTGTATAGAGATGCAGTAGTTGAGTCTCATCATATAAGACTTGGTGAATCAGTGTTGATTCCACGAAGCTGAATCCCAGGTGGAGCAAAGTTGTCTGATTCCTCTTGGTTGAGAGAAGTTTGTTTGAAATGCTGCAGCTATTTAAGGCATTAGAGAAGGTGTTTAATCAGGCATGACTCGAAGATGCTGAGCTACATAAAAGCAAACAGGTAGACCATGTCTAATTTTATCTAATCTGATCTAAATGACTTCTAAAGCACTGTTATCATGATGTCCAAGACACCAGTCGATGGCCACTTGTAGCCCTGACATCATCATCATCATCATCATCAACATCATTGGGCTCAATGCCCGTAAGAGTCCAACGCCACTCTCTGTCTGAGTCTGTCTCGCGTCAGGCTGCCCAGCTTTCACAGATCCGGTCAGCAGGTCTGCTCCATACCATTAACATCTTGGAGCAGCTGGACCACCTTGTCTGAATGAAGAGAATATTTTGAGAGAGGCATGAAGGACAACCTGGGTCAATGCCCGTATGTGTCCCACGCTCTCCCCCAACTCTCTCCACTGGTCTGTCCTGACTGGCCTGTGCATGTCAGCTCCACATCATGACACCTTGAAGCATCTGGGTCGCTATGTCACTTGTGCCGTGGTTTTTGCGGATTTCAGTCGTCTTGGTCTTTTACTGCCAGTGTATCGCCACCCATCTGGCAAACCTTCCTCCTTTGTCTGGGCTTAGGACCGGCACAGGGAAGTTGTTGATTCCCTGTGGCGGAGGATGTATGCAGTTTGACGTCGTGCCCAAGACGCAGCCCTGACATCACAACAACAAAATCCAATAGTGATGATAGTCAGAGAAAAACTCTGAAGTGTGCATTGTATGGACAGCAATGACAAGGAATGACAGGATGGATGACACCCACATTGTTCAGTAAGTAACGTACACAATTTACGCAAGCAGACAGATAGCCTATGGACTACTTAACCCTTTACTGATCGAGAGTATAGGATTTCCCATACTATTGACTACACTTTGGTTGCTAAAGGATTAAAGGAAGGATTCTTTGGATAAATTCCTGTGTATCATGTTTGTAGGTGTCTTTGGTGCCTGACGATACGAGGAAAACGCGATGCAAGACGGAGGTTGTTAGTGCATCGAGCAGTCCTTGTTTCGATGAGAAGTTTTCCTTGTTAGTATTATATAGCTCGTTGATCCTGCTGGTTACAAGGAGTTTTGCTAGGATTAAATGCCTGTTTTTTATGCAAATCTTAACATACAACCACTCAAACACTCAAACACTCATCTGCTGCTTACCCATTAAATTTCTGTTTATCTGTTAGCTGTTATGTTGGCTTTTTTATTTTAAAACGGGTTTGTTAAATCGTAAATTCACGTTTCTGTGTGAGATGGTATTGGGAATTCATATCACTTAAAAATTGTTTTTTTGTGTCTATCAGTGAGATGATTGAAGAGGACATTGCAAAGAGAGTCTTTGTGTCACTTTGGCACAGGGACAACATACGAAAGTAAAGTAACATATTTCTACTTTTAACATTACATTATTGTGGTTGCTATAATTAAATTATTAATCATGCACAGATCAGATAAATATGTTGAAGTCATCTATCTGCTTTATGTTGAAGCTATTTTGAGCATGAGTCTCTGCATTGCATTTTGTAATTTAATGTGCTACAGTGCATTGCGCATGATGCTGTGATTTTACTTTACAAAAGTGTAAAGTCGGCCTATCACATTTTTACATTTGACATTGCATTTTTGTGCTGGCTATAGTACTAATCATGCACAAATCAAATAAATGTTTTAAGTACTAATCATGCACAAATCAGATAAATATGTTTTATGTACTCTATTTTCTTTTATGTTGAAGCTATTTTGAATGTTATTTTCTGCATTACATTGTAAATGTTCTGCAGTGCATTGCATATGTGCTGCTCTTCGTTTCAACCACTTACGCCACTCTCTTTAAGCGGCTGACAGATTTAATTTCTTTGTAACGGTAAAACTGCTGTGTGTTCATTCATTGTGGCAAGAGGTCAGACCAAAGGGTCAGCTGTGAATGCATTGTCATTACAGCCTATTCAACTTGGTTAAGCAGAGTTTTCTAAGGAGCATGCTATAAATAAGAACTATTATGTTATTGGGCCAATCAAGTGCAGAATGAAACTGTCAGAATGACTTTTGTGATTTTAATGAGAAATGCATTATTTAAGGCGTTGCATGGTTCTAAAACTTGCCGTGGTTGTTCATTGGCCCTTGTTATATAAAATAAACCACCCAAGCAGTGTCTTTTGAATTCTGAGAGTCCACATTGACTCCAATCTGATGGCCAACATTTTATCATGCCTGCAAGTTGCTCTATGATAGCTGTGCTTTACTCTATACAGGATAAGTGCAGCTCTTGTAAAGTCATAAAATAAGCAAAGCCACTTTGCCAGAAGTTGATTGATTGCATGCATGAGTTATTTTTCAGACCAGGTGTCATTTATGGCAGCTCAAATGACAGCCCACCTCCTCCATCTATTCGCATCATTGCTAACTGTATATTTTTCTCATTTCCGCAGCAGTTTAAACCATTACTTTTCTCTGTTTATTACTATACTAGGTGTGAGACCTGGCATTGCCCGTGAAATTTTGGGTTTTTGACACTACTCCTCAGGGGTACCGGACATTGACCGCTAAATTTCGGGTTTTCGCCAACCCTTCACCCCACCCCGCTTCTCCTTTCTCTGTGGTTTCTGCAGTGCATGAGAGTGCCTATTAATAACTTGGTTAATAAAATTATTGCAGGCTGTCTGTTCTGTTAGTATAGTTAAGATTTCTGTTATCTGTTGTTGCATAAGGTTCTTCCTGCCTATTTACAACAAATGAGACTAAGTTAATTCCATATAGCAATTGATTCTTATTTGCTCTTTTAAGACTGAATAACTTCCTTAATGCTCCTTCCTTGCAGTCAGGTGTGCTTGGTAGACCTTGGTACAGTTTTTCACACCCAACTAGAACTGTCATTATAGGAATGCCTATTTGCCTACAAACTTCCAAGAATACTAGGATTTACTCTTCCAACTTATTAAAGCCCTTAACTTTAGATTTTGAACTATGTAAATTCAAAAACTACCAATAAATAAAAGGAGTTATGAATGTGAAACTGCCAACAAATAAAAGAAATTATGAATGTGATGTCAAATCACAAATGAATGATTCTTTGGTGCTGCTTTTGTCATTTTTAGGGAATGTGAATTTCTCGGATGCATGTCCTTCAGCGTATGGAATATTTATGAACACAAAAAAGTAAGAGCATTGCAAATTCCTTTGAATCTAAGCATATAACTCAGTAACATAAGAACTATCTGAGTGGAGGCTCTAGCCATCAGTGTCCACATTCCACACGGCTTGTTGTGTTTTATCCATTAGGCCATGATGCCTCATGATTGGGTTATGATATTGATAGTCACGAAAATTGTACTTGCGCTGCATTCAAAGCTTACTAAGAATCTCAAACCTAGTCTCATAGTCTTGCCACAATCCTTCGACATCTCTTGTACAATCCTGGATTGGGTCGTATTGTTTTAATTATTATTAGATTTGTAAAGTGCAGGATAATGCAGCTGATAATTAGATTGCATTCTTGGACACTCTTCAGTCCCAAAACTCCATGCTTTTGCCTTGGACTGCATATGATGGATGTACTTTGGACTAGACTCGTAGGCTTTCCCTTGTACTCTAATTGTACTTTCATGTTGGATCTTGCATGTCGTCTATCTCCGCTTATCAGTGCAGCTCTTGTGCTCTCTAGGGTTCAGCTTCTATACCACTGCACTTTCAGTCATTGTCTTTTATCAGGGCAATGAAAACCACCTTTATGACATCGACATCAAACTGCAGAATGATGTCGCACCTTTGCATACTCACTGTCTGCTTCTACTTATAGTAATAATGCCAGGTATGTTGTGTCTACTGGTGCATATAATCATAATTAGTGAAAATACCTGTAATTAATCATTTCACATGTTATGCTGTAATATTTTAGCACTCAATTTTCTTATTAATAAAATACGTCATGGCCCTGTTTTGCTTCTTAGGTCGTCCATGGATGGTATTACCTTCTCATTGGAGACGTTGGTCAGAGGCGCCATCTCAGAGTCAAAGAAAACAAAGCCATCCATCGAGAAAACACTCATCTGCGAACAATTTCAGTAAAAAATTCTACCTTGATTTTTGTTATAGTCGTACATGCTGAGCAAATGCTACAGTATATTAAGTAACCATGTAGTTTGACAAGACATTGTCAGTTTGCATGAACCATTAATAATCAATCAATCAATCGTAATTTATATAGCGCCCCTTCAAGGTGTCTACTCAGAGGTGTCCCGGTCGAGATCAAGCGAAAAAAACAGTCTTCAACAGTTTGTGAAATTGAGAACAGCTTGGGAGGTGTCGCATAGTCAATAATGTAAGTGTCAGAATTGCAACCCTTTTCTCATGTGAAGTTTTGTTCATATTAGCTAAGCTTTTCTAAGTAACTGATTTGTAACAGACAAATTATTTTTTATTTTTTAAACCAAGTTGATAATAAGTCAGTAGCTTGCTAATTGCATTTTTGGGGGGCCCGGTAGAGTAATGGATAACACGCTGGTATGGAGAGCGAGCGGTAACGAATTCAAGCCTCGTTGGGCAGACATGCTTTGTAGTCTGCTATTAGCGCCATGTATTGCAGGCTGTCTGTTCTGTTAGTAGTTATATTTGATGTTAATTAAGATAACTGCATAACTTGTAGTTGAACATGTAGAGTGCAGTGCGTTTGCAGGCGTTACATTAAAGAAAAAATATTATTATTATTATTATTTTGGTTTACATACAGTGATAATGTAAAGTCTCTAATGTGCCATTCTAATTTTATTGTTTTTCAAACAGCTGTAAGTAGATATGCAATTAAAAACTAGCCAGACACTCCAAACAAGAAAGTCTTGTGCAAAGTTTTTAAAGTTGTACAGATCTTCATACAGCTGTGTGGTATCCATTTAAAGAGAACCTCCTTTATTATTATTATTATTAAATAAATTTGTAACGCGTGCAAGGTCACACTGGAATGTGAATCTGTAAACAGTTGAAGTGGATATTTTATGATAATTTATTCATTTCTGCATTTTTGAGGTTTCTGTAAGTCTTGATCGTTTTCTTGTAGGTATCTGTGCGAAGAGGCCATAGCGGAGGCTTTGGTTTTTCCATCAGTGGGTCAGGCATGGTGCAGATATGTCGTGTGGACCATATCTCTTACGCTGCAGGTCTCCGGGTCAACGATATCATCCTGCGAATTGATGGACAGAACGTTCGAGGATTGTCCACAGATGCAGTGGCCAAGATCATTCGGTATTTGCAAAGTGTACTTTTGGTGCCTAGAATTAATTAAGTATTGTATTGTATCTATGAATTTATATAGCGCCTCTCACAGATTGACTATTCAGAAGTGCTCTCAGCACGAAAAACTCTGTTGGAAAAGAAATGCCTTTAAAGAGTGAGAGATAGATGAGATTCAGCTGGTTGCAAGCTCCTGTGCTTCATGGCACTGGATATGCCTCAGCAATGTAAAGACAAGTTGTATTGGTTAATTATCAGTCACTCTTGGTACATTCCCGTTATTAAAGTGTTAGTCTTTATTACAGTGTCACCAGCCCATTTTGTAAAGATTGGTGTTACAACAATTACACGTAATTGTAATCACAATTGCACATTTATGTAGTGCCAATTCACGTGTGCAGTGATTGTCATCTTGATGGCCTTCATCTGCATTGATAACATAAGATAAATGAGTATTTGTAACCTTGGAGCAAATCCAAGGAAGAACTCGTCAGTGGTGCTCCAGACCCAGCAAGGACAACCATCATTCAAACAAAGACTTGAAGCATTTGTGAGCAGAAAATATGGGCCGACTAGCTAAGCTGTACGTTTATGAGGAGGTGTTCGGTGTTCCAGGCCACAAGACCAATGAAGGCAGTGCTGTGCTCTGAGTTGTAGAGGACGAAGCCTGCGGGATCGACTGAATAAAGGGACCTCTGGCTAGGAGTGGATGAGGTAGAAATACACAATTGTCACATCCTATCTTGATAGGATGTTACAATTCCCACCAAGCAGTTCCTCATGAGCATTAAATTTTTTAATTTAACAGATGGGAAACCAGTGCAAGGTATCAAATAGATCTTCTTAAAGATGTGTTATACAGCTTTCAGCTATGCTTGAATTGTGTTGTGACCAGCAAGAGATTGTGATGCTTCCTAGTAGAGCCTACATAAATCATCTAACCACAGGTAGACCTTGAAATCAGGAAATCTTTATGATTGGCAGTTTTCATTTAATTGTAAATTAGGATTGTTTTGTTTCTTTCAGCAACGTTCCAAATTCAGTCATTTTGGACATTCAACGGCTGGAGGTGTTCCAGATCGCTGCAATGGATCGTTCACCAACTTCCGTTCGCCATGGATCGAGAAGGTGGAAATCGTCAGATGTTCCTGAATGCCGATTACGAAGTGATTCGTCTGCATCAACTGTTACAACTGTCAACTATGGTTGGCTAGATGGAGGCGATGACGTCAGATGCAGCAGCAGTTCTTGCGGAAGCAACAGCAGCAGTAGAGAGGCCCTCGCACCAGCAAATGCCACTCTGGTGGAAGGTGCCACAGGTGTGCAGCAGGTGCTGGAAACAGTGGATGAAGATGTAACCCTTGAAATTGAGGATGGTGTGGAGGATGAAGGCAATGAAGAAATAAAAGGGGAGGAGACAGAAGAAGAAAAAGAGGAGGAGGAAGAAGAGGAGGAGGAAAATTTAGATGATTATATGGACAGTTTCAAATTTGACTCATTTGATAGTGATGAGCAGCATGTTGGCATTCATAAACAGGAAAGAGTTCCTGCAGTCGAACATCCAGATGCCAATAAAGAAAATATTTGTTCGAACGTGGCCAATCCTCATTGGCGCAACTCGCTTCGTAATACAAACCAAGACGCCGTAATGAATGCCTTTTCAAGTTTACCACGCTCTTTATCTAAGCCAAGTGCAGAATCTCAGGACTGTGATCATACACCTAAGCTCTGTAATGCAGATGGCCAGGACTTTAGATTTCATGACTTTTCATCTTCTCTGGCAACATTGGCTGTGCCACAGAAGTCACAGGGAGTTTTCAAAAGGAGTGCTAGTCTGAGATGTGCTATTTTTCCAAAGTTGTCAAAGCTAAAAACTGTTTTCAAATCAAAGAACTAAAGAAGAGGAGGCACTTGAAGGCACTTGTCTAAAACTCTTGCATTTCCATAACTTGGAAATTTTAATCAGCTGTGCTGTTGTTTCTACCTGTGCTATCGTTAATATTTATTACATTTTATGCAACTCTAGTTTTGTAGTAATTGTGAGTTAGAGTAAGGTAAAGTAGTTTCTTGTTATGCTGTGCCTTTTTCAACAATGTTTTGCAGAGGAAATGTTCACAACATACTACTTACATTGGTTTCCAGTTTCTATACTAAAACTTGTCTCTGGATTCATTGTGCATCAATTGTTAACACATTACTGGTTTCTGCATTACTGTAATGGTGCTATAGAAATGTTAGTCTTTTTGAGAACTTGCTGTGAATTAAACGTTTGGCAAATTTAATACGCAACACATCATGTTTTTTAGGTTGAGAGAATATTTAGCTGCCTGCCTTAGAACCACTGCATCAGCACTGTGTCATGCAGTATGTAAATCTGCCTACTAGTTAAGCTTTGCTGTATTTGACCTACTACTATATACTGCGTCTAAGAAAATGTTTAATTGCCATTATAAGCCAGTTCCGGGATTGACTCGTTTATTATCTCGGGATTGAGCAAATACCCGGGATTACATTCCACATTCCCTAGGATCAACTACCCATGTGTAGACTACCCTCAACTACAGGCTACAGCCCTGCCGTTTACCAACAACAAGAAAAGAGTATGGTACATATTTTATATAAACACATTCAATATAATATAATTATTTGTCCAAGTTACCTGCTATCAGTGCATAAAGTGTCGAAAAATAAGTGACTGGACGCCCCATACCTCTCCAAAAGAAGTACCTGGACGCCCCTTACCTTTCTAGTCTGTGCCAATAAGTGGCTGGACGGCGTTCAGATTTTAAAACAAGTGCATGGACGCCGTCCATGACTGTCCAGGCACACTTTAAGCCATGCCTGCTATGTCATACAAGTTGGCCAACCCATGCCAATCCCTAGCACAACAAATGTGTTCATACTTTTTTCAGTACTACTTACAGGTAACGAAATTGATTGAGTTGAGAATATTATTGCACCATTCAAGCTTGGCTCAGTCATTCCGGACAACATCCCCACATAGCTGCTTCAGAAACCCAGCATCAAAAATTTTTTACAATCATGTACAGTTATATAATTTAATTTAATAGATAGTAATACAACACAATACAGTTGAAATTTGATAATGCCCTCGTTACAAAGCTCAGAAGTGCACATTGAAGTTCGGCGGTCGGTAAGTCTGACTTAAATACCTAAACAACTGACTGGTACGCTATAGTAGCTACGCTACTAGCATCTCGCTTGATTCAATGAGCAAGGACACTGATACAAACGAATTTAATTAATCATCTCATTGCCAAACCAACCTGCAATCTGGCAGTTGGTTAATTGCTAATTGCATTTTCAATAGGGAAGGGATCAGTGATAAAAAGAGACTCCATGTGCAAACCATAAACGAATCATGCATGTGGTCTTAATTTCTTCTAAACACTCTGTCCTAATTGTATTACACCCCGCGAAGCCAAATTAAGAAAGGCGCTATAGAAATAAATATTTGGACGTGCAACCGGAAGAATGCAGCACTGTGTCTATGGCAACCCATCTTCAAACTTTGTATCAAAGATTTTGAAATCTTTTAATTATATCAGAGATGGATGCGACGCAACGGCCAATAAGAATTCCGCCGGAATTCGCGAATTATGCCGAGAAGCACAGGGTTTTCGACATTTTCAGGGTGAGCTAGACTATAGTTCATATACAAAATAACGAAAGTTTTATTTCAAGATTGATAGCGAAGTAAGCTGTCACTCATTGTAGCCGCATAATATTATGATCTACGCTGTGCCACTTTCGGTAACAGTACTGCAGTGGGCCCAGTTAATGTGACTATTGTGGTAGACAGAATCTGCTCTCTACTAGCTAGGCTAGTATAAAAGCCACTGTAATTTAGTATTCATATGGGCTCCATAAATTATGTAATTTTTGCGATAAATCTAACCGCCGCCCGCTTTTGGGATGATAAGCCTAGAAAGGTTTTAATTGTATGCTTAAGCTCAGACTATATTACAGTGGTCGTAGCGGTCCCGTATTTCCTGTATTTTTTGCTTGCCCTGTAAAATCCTGTATTTTTGAAAGTGTCCTGTATTTCCTGTATTTTTGCAAGCGTGTAAGTATTCCCAGATTTGTTTTCTATTTTTTTCGAAATATTAGATATATGTTCTTGCCCGGAGAGGTGTTGATCTACGTAGACCCCAAGGAACTTTAGAAGACTGCACTTGAGTGATAGGGATATCAGGGATGCACAAGACGGCATAACTCCGAACGGCGGTCCCAAATTAAAATATATAGTCTATATCGTCAAATGTTGTAATTGTCACACAACAACTTGAGGTACTTTCCGAAAACATCAGCTCGCCAATCCAGCTTCTATTTCATCAACTCTGCAACCTTCATCCAGCTTCCATTCCTTTATCATTCTTTTAATAAATCAAGCTTCTATTTCAGAAAAACATTCATCCAGCTTCCATTTATTTTTCGTTCTATTCGTGAATCCCTATTCTATTTCAGATCTACAAACATTGTTAACCAGCTTCTAGCCTCTATTTAAACTACTATTACAGAGCCTTGATCCAGCTTCCATCTCTGAAGCGTTCTTTTCATCAATCCAGCTACCATTTTAACCATAAGAAATCCTCATCCAGCTTCCATTTCTGAAGCATTTCTCACTGGCCTATGCGAGAGTTACCCCGTTGTGACTTCCGTCGTGTTTTCGAGCAAACATTTTATGATTCCCTCAATTAAATATGTGTTATTGTACATGTCGACAAAACTCTGAACTGCCTGCCATAACTAGGCCTACTGCTTGAAGAAATTTAAAAACTATGAAATCACATCTTTTACGCGAATTTATGCTGGTGATATGCTCAGTGGTGTGCGCAGTATGAAAATAGCATGGAAAAGCAGCAATTTTAATTTGGGACCGCCGTTCGGAGTTATGCCCACAAGTTAAGGGGACGAGGGAGTGAATCCACTTTAGCATATATTTGTTCAAAAGGGGCTATCCTCAGGGAGGTAATGGATTCAGATATCTCCTGATGTACAGGAGCAAATACTGGCTGGTCACTGGGAGGTGGGGGGCATATAACATCCTGACTATTGTTGTGCTGTACGTTGCTGCACCACATTCTTTTGGTGAGAACCATGCAAACCATGAGCAACAGGAGTGCGCATTGTAATTTTCCTTTTGACCAGGTCTGGGTCAGGAGCACCTCTGAGTAGTTATCTTGAAGGCTTGCTATATAAATTTCATAGATAGATAGATTCTGGTTTGGACTACATATATCTCCGTAATATTTTGGATGAGAGACAGAAATAAGGGCTACAGAGGTGGAATGGGGAGGGCTGCTGGAAAGCAAATTGATCAGGGAAACATTGATTTCGTGGTCAGGAAGGTAGACAATTTGGCATGCAATTTGCTCTGCATGATATATAATGGTAATCAGAATAGGTCTGTAGAGAGAGAAGCTTAGTGACTTTCATTATCTGGACATAGACTTTAGATTTGCAAACATCTGGAGATCTGCTCCCCCCTGGTTAAGCAATGTAATGACTGAAGCGATGCTGGCACATTTAGCGCTTATGTAATTGACCCAGTGGTAGAAAATTGCGTGCATCTGTAAGGAATCACAAAGGAATCATCAGCGCAGCTTTAGGATCTGAGTGCTAAGTGACAAAGTTATCTGTTCTTATTGGATAACATCATCTAGCAGATATCCCATTCCATGCTGGGCTATTATTATGCAGATAGACAACAATAAACTATTTTATTTTTTATATTTTGGCATTTTAGAGACTGCTATCACAGTTGGTCATTGAAAAGCCTGCTGACCCTTTGGATTTCATCATAAAGGAACTGAAGAAAGAGGATGATGAGGGTAATGTTCGAGTACAAGTTTAAAGCTGTCAGGAATTCACAGCCAATTGTAGACCCCATAATTTTCCGCACCCGCAGTTACCTTTCAGATTCAGACTGACTGTGCTTCAGTTTTATGTTCCTGCCTGCAATAAATTTAAATTCTGCTGATCTTAGAAGTATGCAGAAAGATTTGCACAGCATTATTTCATAGTCAAGCAGTTATATACTTCCGACTCAATAGACCTGTGGTGATACAATACAATACAACTTAAATTTAAAATTGAAATTTTTCATAATGCGCCAACTTCACATTCTTTAATGTCGTTATTAGCGACTCTTTGGTTAGCAAACGTTGCTTAGATAGCTAGAAGAATGACCAGTGGCAGGTTCACACACACACACACACACACACACGCACACACACACACACACGCACACACTCACACAAACACACACGCGTGCACACATGCTGAACTCAACCAAAAGCGGTTTAACTAGAGTTGAGAGATGACTGCAAGTTTCTGAAGCATGATTCTAGAATGAGGAACATCGGAATGATGATGGGCAATGATGATCTGTCACTGATGGCTTATGACCTGGATTATCATCCTTAAGTTTGTTGTTGTGATTGCATTGTTGCTGTAGAATAATAAGTTAGTAAAGCTAAGTTAGTAAGAAAGTAAGTTAGTAAAGCAAGGTAGCAGTCTGTTTCCAATGTGACTGACTGTTAATGAATCATGTTAGATTAGAATGCATAATTATGATTAGAATGCATAATTATGACTAGAATGCATAATTATGATTAGAATGCAAAATTATGATTAGAGTGCATAATTATTATGATTAGAGTGCATAATTATGATTAGATTGCATAATTCACATTTCGGTACAACAACGAATGGTTCTGCTTGTTTGTGTTTAGTGCCACAGATTGTTGTGATTGGTCCACCATGTTCGGGCCGTAGATCTGTGTCAAAGATGCTTGCGAAAACTTTTGGCCTGGCCCATGTTTCAATAGAAACAATTCTGGAAGAAGCGGACTCGAAACTGAGGAACGAAGCTTTGACGTACCAGACCAACGGTCAACCAATGCCAAATGATTTGTTTATTAGACTCATCAAAGCAAGGTAACGGTCTATTCTCCCATGTCACTGACTGTTAATGAATCATATTAGATGCAATGATAGTACTCAAAGCTGAGCTTCTGGTTCCCCGCTGTCGGACTGCTATCCGACAGTGTCGTTCATTCTCTGTTGCAGGTCCTACAACTTGGAATGGTCTCCCTGTTACACTGCGCTTAATTCCCAGGGGTCACTCCACTCTGTTCCTTAAGAACCTAAGAACTGTTTTATTTAGCCGTGGTTGTGTCGGGAGCGCTTCTGAGTAGCCTACCTTGAAGAGGCGCTATATAAATTTCTGAAATAAATAAATAGTGACCTGGCAGTTGGGGTTCTAAGTTCATACTCCTGCGGAAGTGATGACCTCTGAGGTTCATGTTGGCTTCCGCAAGGGCGGATACAGAAATTTTCGAAGGGGGGCCATGGCCGGATTGGCCCCTCTGGATCCGCCCCTGGGCTTCCGAGTTACTGTCTGCTGGTATCATTTATCATTACATGGTATCTTAGTTTTACATTTCTTATAGGACTGATGTTGTTTTGGCTCACAATATAAATTTCCATAAGTTCAAACATGACCTGCAACAAGGGTGTCAAACCTTTTTTAATGGCAAGCCAGTATTTCCCAGCAAGTGGCAGGCCAAGGTGCCAACGCAAAAATTGGAAAGAGATCTTGGAGGGGCTTGGTGACACCATCCCCAAATTTTTTGCAAGAGTAAATCTTAAATGGTGTTTTTCTATGCACACAGCAGTCAAATTAGGCTTTGAAAATCTCAATGCTGATCTTAATTATCAGTTACATCTGTCACAAATACTACATCTGCCACAAATATTACATAAAACTCATTTAAGCCTTAAAAATTTTAATGTTTAACTATTATTCTGAATTTATGTAGTCTTTAAGCAAAGCTCTGTAGGCCAGAAAACTGTATTAGTCATTCTATTACCTGTGTCTTGTTGGATGCCATCATCACTGTAGAAAGTTGTACTGAAACAATTTTTCACTATACAACCATTGACATGTTTGTGTAACTTGTACATTGGCATTGTTTCGGTGTAATGTGCCCTAGACCATACACAGAAATCTGTGCCTCATGCCCAGAGTCTAAACTCAATTCTGATTTCTGATTAGTAAAAAGCATCTATTATTTTGCTCCTTCAAATATCCAACCTCTGAGCCTTGTGCTTGCGTGCATTTGTCCCGTTTCTACCCTCCCCTCATGATGCCTACAGAAAATATTTGACATGCAATATTGGTATGTGGAACAGTGCTACATACCAGTAGTTAAAACTAATAAAAGTGGCACTATTGACTAAATTCCAAGTTGTTTTTGAAGTAAATTTGCAGCATGCATTTCTTGCATAGCAGGTTTATTTCCTTGTGTTTCAATAGTCTGTTGTTGCATGTAGATTGGAGGTTTTTGATGCGGTTAAACGTGGCTGGGTCATGGACAGCCTGCCAGAGACAAGAGAGCAAGCACTGGCATTATCTGCACTTGGCATCTTCCCAAAGCACTGCGGTAATTACAGATTTGCTACTATTGACTTTAATTAGACTTGATAGAGCATGTTTTACCAATTACGTTTTCATTGAAATTCATTGCTGCTTATTATGCATGAGGGATCTTTTAGGGGTTTTTTGGTCAGGTTTTTATGCATTAATTATTATGAATTTGATTGAATTCCTCTTAAAAATAATGTGTTTTTCTTTTAGTGTTGCTGGATGCACCAGACACAGCTCTCATTGAAAGAGCAGCTGGGAAAAGACTTGACCCAGAAACAGGAGGTTAGCTGGAAATATAATTAATCATCGAGTTAAAATTTTCTCTTTTACATTACTTTCAAAAACCAATTTGTTTAACATAATATATAATATATATTTATTTATTTAATATATTTATAATATATTTAATATAACAATCGGTTGATATGCTATTTTCTTTCAAATTATAATCATAGTCGTAAACTCCAAACGTCTAAGGCACTGCACATTGCACAAAAGCCAAGGGCTGGGCACCAGCTTATTCACGAGTGCTGCATCAGGTCAGAATGGTTGTCAAAATAGTGATTTGAAGAAGGTCTGAGTCTTGTTGCCACAGGATCAAAGGAGGACTGTTACGGTGCAAGTCTTTTAGTTTGAAAATTAAGTGATGTTTGTTCTCTAAAGGTTCTCTTAATCTGACTGCAATAATTATGTGAGATTTGTTGTCAACGTATGAATCATATACATACATGTTCTTCTGAAAGAGATGACGTCTTGGACTCTTGGTGCACTATGTTTTGAAGACTTCAATGGTAATTTAATTTGATTATGCCACTTCATAATTAGTTAGTTAATGCTTCAGCACTTTGATATGACTGATACTTAAGTATTTACAGGTAATTCTCTCTTTTTTACACTACTTTATAATTAATTCTTGTTCTGATTTTTGGTTTGCAGATGTCTTCCATATCACGTTTGACATGCCAACCAGCTCAGAAGTTGCTAACCGCTTGGTAGAACCACCTAGTGCTTGTGAGCGTGAGGTGGTCAAGCAACTGGTCACTTTTCATCGCCACATTGATGGAATCAAGGCTTGCTATGACCACGTCAGCAAAATCATCAATTGTGATCAACCAAAGGCTGATGTCCTCTCACAAGGTTCCTTGTTGTTTTTATTTCTTTTAAATCATATGGTAGAAATGATTCACCAAGATTAAAACATTTTGGAATTGTTGGCTTTGGTAATTTAAAGAATAATTTGATTGGTCAGCTGCTCGCCTATTAATGTCTGGTGTAAAGTTTGTAACTCTTATGAGATGGTTGCTGTGGAAAGACCAATTAAGGCCTTATTTAGCTAGGGGGTGTTTTGAGTGTTTGAACGCCCCAAATGAAATAATGTAAAAATGAAACAATGCATAAATTACTAGCACATGATGTGAGAACTACAGTGTGTAATGTATTGGCCGTCCAGAACCCGCCATGAGAGCTTGCGATGCTTCTTCCAAACCATTTAGTCAGTTGATTCGTTTGCTTGTGGACTTGCTCACGGTTGAGAAACACCCATGGAAATAAAATCCTGGATACGACCTTAGTAGAGATCTAGACAAATTCTTGTCAATGCAGTTGCTGAACTCCATCAATTGATTAAGTATTTTAAAAGTATTATTAAATATTGGCATCATAATTATACATTTGTACTCGAGGACAATACATGTTAACATTATTATTTTGTTGTTACTTAGCCTAGAATTAATTTTTTAAATTACACTGAAGGAAAAGTGTTCCATTGTTTTAGGTTTTATGTTGGGAGATGATTTTGACAATTATTATATTTTATTATTGCAATATTAGATTTGTATTATTGTCTCTTTGAATGATCATCATCATTAATCCAAAATAAATATTTAAATGAATTGGCAAGTGTCATGTACATATAAATGTGTTTATCTTTTATGAAGTGATGACCTTCGTCTGCCAGAGGGCAAGGTCAGCTGCTCCCCACACTCCTCGGATCATCCTCATTGGTCCAACTGGAAGTGGTAAAGCTATGCAGGCACAACTCCTTGCCAAAAAGTACAAGATTGTCAATGGTAAGCTAACGAAATGATGTGTGTGTGTGTTTTTTTGCAATGATCACTAGCAGTTTTACTGTAACAATCATCTCCAGTATCACTAGGCCTATAATCATCCTTTATGATCCTCTCGTGTATGGTCATCATTATCATGGTTGCTATCATATTACTTCTACTTGGGTATCAACATCACATGGATTTGCTCTAAGAGTCTCTCTTTATGTGTCCTTTTTACAGGTAATATTATTGTGTACCGCACATGTTGCATTCAGTGGGGTTTCTTTTTGTGCAGTTTGCTGTGGTCATCTTATCAAGCAAGCTATTGCAGACGACTCTACTCTCGGGCAGATGTGTAAAAACTTTGTGGAACGAGGAACAATGGGTAGGTGTCACACACATAAATATATAAAAATTGTACTAGTACTAATAATAGTAAAAGTATAATTATAATACATTTTACCTCCGCAATAACATGCGTTAATCTGTATGGGAATTCAAGTACAATGCGGTCTGCAACTCAATTATGAACAGGTTTGACATTCTCCAAGTTTATAGCTGGTAAAATGGCCATATACCAAGCTGACTGCTATTTCATGTGAACACCATATTTTAAATGATTTTCACTGGCAGAGAGCTCTCCAAGGTGTATGTGTTTGTGAGAGAGACATAACCACTTATCCTTCCTGCTCCCAGTTTGGACTTTTGTCACATTTTAACAGTAGTGATAGAACTTTGTAAAAGACACAGATTAATATTGAAACTTTTACTTCATACACTCTTGATTCAATTGTTTATTAATTCTAATTCTGGGCATAGTTCCGGATGACACTGTCCTGCAGCTGCTGAAGGACCGGCTGGACTGCAGTACACGTGGCTGGGTCTTGCATGGCTATCCATGCACCAGAGAGCAGGCGGAACAGCTTCAGGCCAGTGGACACTTTGCAAACAGGTTGGCTGTTCTGCACTCGGTTAACAGTTTCAACATTAACACTTTAACGTGATTAGCTGCTCTGGTTTCCCGGTTGCTTTAGTACACTCTCGTCATTACAGTGTTGAAAGTAAGTTTACTAGAACCCAGGGCTTAAAGTGTGGCTGGACGGTCATGGACGGCGTCCATGCACTTATTTTAAAATCTGAATGCCGTCCAGCCACTTATTGGCCAGCAATGACTAGAAAGGTAAGGGCGTCCAGGCACTTCTTTTAGAAAAATAAGGGGCATCCAGGCACTTATTTTTCCACACTTTAAGCACTGCTAGAACCGTAATATAATTCTAAAATGCAAGAAAATAAATCCCTTGATAAAGATCTCGACTCTCAGACTTGGATTTCCTAATGTTCCTTCAGTCACTGCTAACTCCTTACATTTCACTTTGATGCCTGTGATCATTAAGTACGAGTCTTTTAGCTGGGCTCTGATGCAGGACAGTTTTAGGCTCATGAGCATTCCATGCATCTGCACCTCATAGCTCAGTCACTTCCTTCAAAAAGCGGTTCAAAACTCACTATTTCTCCTTTACTTTCAGGCACATGACTCTCTAGCTGCATCTTCTTCTGGTGGCCGACTATCTGTGCCTCAGATTCACATTGTGCATGATTGTTATAAATTCATTTAACAATAATAATAATACACTAAAATTAATTGTTACGATATTATTTTTGCTTTGGCTTTTTGCTCAACATGCATTCAATATCAATCGTGGTTTAAAAGGAGAAGTGATCTTTGATGTTCTACAGAGTATTTTTCATGGATATTCAAAACGATTCAGTGATTGAGCGTATCGGTCTAAGATCCACGGATCCCATAACCGGCGAACGCTATCATCTGCTGTACAACCCTCCACGAACCCAGGAGATCAAGAACCGACTTACTGTTAACGCCAAGGATGGAGAGGAGAACGTGAAAAGGAGGCTGGCTGCTTATCGTGCCACTGTTGAAGAGCTGGCAGAGTTCTATGTGGATGCACTTCATGTCAATGCGGAACAGGAATCACACCATGTATTCGAGTCCATCGAGAGCATGGTTGTTAAGCCACTGCCGAAGTGCAAACCATCCCTTTTTCCAAAATAGATGAAACGTCATCTAAAGAGCGAAAGAGATTTGCTAAGGTGACATAATCTGAATGGAAATGGATTGCTGTTTCAGTAATTTACGACTATGATGAAATTGGTCATTACGTTGAAATTTGTTATAGCCCTGAGAAGTTTTCACTGCTGTTCTATTGATAATAGATTAAATGCTGAGGAATTCTGTTACTTTTCTCTTAACTATTGACTGCTGTGAATAATAGGTTACTGTATCATCTCAGATAGATCACCATTTACTTAACCTTCTGTGTCTGCTGTACCAGTTTTCAGTGTTTGTGATATTCATTCACCTGGCTGTGTTATGGGGAGAATGCTATTGATTACTTAATTTCTGTCTTTGGTAAAATAGCCTAACAGGTTTAATAGTCCAACAGGTTTAAAACATACAATGGTTAAAATCAGTCTTCTTGCATGTGTTACATTTTCCATTACTAATTGTTATATTTGTTCATGATAGATCTATGGGCAACTGACATCAATAGCGTCAAGTCACTTAAAAACTTAGACTGTTGAAAAAGATACTTGTATATTGTTTTACAGTAGTATCCTTACTGGTGAATCCTGAAGCCAAGGGCTATTTTGCAGTGGTTGAAGTCTAAAATGATGGACAATTTCTGATAACCTTGTTTTTAGCCTTTGCCCATGTTATAGCTAATTTGTTGATTTCAAGGTTTCATAACGCAAATACTGTTGACCATGGGTCACCTCTTGGTTCTTTTCTTCAGTCTTCAAATAATGGAACAGTTTAGGCTCAGTTATGCTATAATCCCTTGTGACTGTTCCTTTAGCTTTTATCTACGGTAAATGTTTTCAGACTTACAATGTAATGAGCCAATGTATCGTGTTGCAGAGCAGTCACAATTTCGCATAACACTTAAAATAATAATATATAATTGCATACTCTGATGAATAATTGTTCTGTAGTCATCTAGATTAATGTAGTTCACTTCTTGCTGGTTTGCCAAGTCACAAACTGTATGCAGTACATCGAGACCTAGTTACAAATTATAATTATTTAAAAACTTATTTTGCGGAAAATGAAACAATTTTTTACTTTACAATTTACTGACAGAAATGAAACACATATCGTGATACGATTGACTTAAATTTTCATTTCCCAGAACTGTACAGTTGTAAAATTAATTATCTTAGTTGCTAGCGTGACACCAACATGTCAACAAAACCTCGTACTTAGCATCATGATCACAATCTCCAAATTTCTAAAGCACCGCTCGAAAGCCAAGCGCTTGGGCATCGGCTTAATCACGAGTGCTTAACTTATTCACAAGCGCTGATGCTCTTCAAACCATAGTCTGTTTGGTTTGGTTCAAGACAAAGTCTGCTAAGTCCGATCACAGATGTGGTGACAACATGAATCCTGAGAGACAGTGTGATGCCAAGTGATGCGTCAGATGTCTCTTTGTGGGAATATAAGTTTGCAGGAGTCTGAAAACATCTACGATTCTGGAGGAATTTCAGTCTTCGTCTCTTGATCTTTAAAAATTCTTCGTTTTGACACATCGACCAACGTATTAGTTTCGAGTCTTCCGCTAAAGCGGGTGTGTCTAAGTGCCTTCCGCAGATCTGCGTAAGGACACATGACATGCGCGTCACAAACTCAACCGCATTTACTTCAGGCACTGCTTGAGTGCCATGAATGACTTTAGGCAATAAACGGCGCCTTAGCACTATTGAACCTTGGCACTCTGGTCTTCATCCGTCATCTGAGAAGATACCTCTGAAACAACAATTCATATCAAACAATGCCTCAACAAACATAATTATGACTATTATTGTAATCTTCATACTTCTGAAAGGCCATTCTAAAGCCATGCACATTGCACCAGCTTATTTGCCTCAACAACATAATTCTGATAACCATGTTCCTCAACAAAAATAATTCTGATTCTTATCTGCCTCAAATTCTGACTATAATACGACACAATAAATTCTGACTAGCGTTTGCCTCAACATAATTCTGAATATCATATTCCTCAAAAAAAGAGCCAACCGTTACTAAAATGTACTGTTCTCCTTGTTGATTCAGAACATGGTATGTAGTTTCCTCCAAAGCCTAACTTAGGTCTAATTATGTTCTGTCCTATGGTGCTGTAAATCAATCCACAATGGCTCATGTAAAACAGTAATTATAGTTTGCATAGCAATGAAGCACAGTATAAGATTAAAAGAATTGTTTGATTGCTAAATGTTTCAGCAAACATCAAAATAAATTAACTGTGCACAGCGACAACATCCTTAATCATGTTAAAATATAAAAATTTTGCATTAATTACATAACATATTAACTTGTCAAAAATGATCAGTCCACTTAAAAAAGCCTCTTATAATGGAAACCATAAAGGAACATTTAAACAGTCTCCATCAAAAACCTCTCACAGGTGTTATGTATAAAGCTAATTATATGGCAAAAAGGTTCTTCCTGACAACAAAAAATATGATGCAAGTTGCATTAAAGAGTATGACAAAACTTGCATCGGAAGTCTGTTCAAGAAAGGTCATCCAACCAGACTATGCCAGTCACGGAAAATATTTGATGCACTTATCCAATGCATAGGTTCAATACATCGTACAACAACCACGGCCTTTGGAATACACAAGAATGCACTAAATACATTTCATAGCTAACAAATTCTTCCTTTTATTTGACTAAACATGTTCTATCTTAACCTTACATGCCATAGAAGAAAAATACTGCCACATCACTATGACATCAGTGGTGACCTTACATCAGTGACCTTACGTTTCAGAACAGTGACCATAACTTTGCAAACCTCGACTAAGATCTTCTGGCTCGTCAAGCGTAGTATTTCGAGGTCTTGACTTTCGTGGTTCAGTGCATCGATGTCTACCAAGATGCAAGAATCCCTCGCCACACTTCTCACAGAAATAGGGGAACGCTGTCTGGAGGTTCTTGAATGGATGCATGCGCGACTGATGATTACGGACATTGTGCTTATTCTTGAAGAACTTCCCACACATCTCACACTGCACCGATTTCTCATCTACAAGTCAAGCTACAGATCAGCAGTCGGCATGAGACTCGGTTACTGTTTACATAATTTAGGAAGAGTAGTATACTTACAACTGAGCTTCATTCTGATAAAAAAAATTATGTATGGACATTGTAAATTTGAACAAACTTTCTGCACTTTGCAGCACACTGTATTAATGTATATCACTTTCTATATACTTCATAATTATTGAGCAAACTGTACAATTGGTATTTTTATATACGGTATATATATATATATATATATATATATATATATATATATATATATATATATATATTCGTTTTATTGAGATTCTCGCTGACACACCACAGCCAGTTACAAATAAGAAATGATTAAGAAAAACTATAACAATTCAATCAACTTGGTGGAAGTCAGAAAGAGGGGCAATGGTCGAGTATCTGTAAAGTACAGTATACAAACACATTGACTGCACGTGGCGGAGTTCACTTTTAATCATATGAACACTAGTTACTTAACATCTCTGTTCAATCACCTGGCAAAATTAAAAGAATTCACCATTCCAAAACAAGCCAAACAGTACTACTGCATACAGAGTAAAAGTATTTAATCACTTTCTTCATATTTAAGAAACCTCAGCTGTGCTTCGCATGTTTACTTTCAGTAACAAAATCGGTTGCATTATAACAAATGAACAGATTAGATTTTTAGTGAATCCAATCCTACAGTTGTTTTCCTTCTAGAGAAAAGAAAAAAATAATGGAATCAAGACAAACCTTGATGTATCGTAATGTGGCGATCGTAGTGCGATCTGTACCGAAAGCGTTTATTGCAGGTGTCACAGGTGTAGATCTTGACGGGATTATTTCCAATCAGATGAACGTAACGCATGTGCCGAATCAGTCGGTTGCGTGTGAAGAACCCGCTGTCACACATCTCACACTTAAAGTCACGTAAGAGAACATGCGACTTCTTGTGCTCAATCAACTCCTCTTTACTTTGAGTCTTGAACTTGCAGTAGCAGCAGTGAAACACTTTCCTTCGTTCGGGGTTTTGCGAGCAGTACGTAAATATGTGCTGGCTGAGGTTACCGTAGTAAACACCGCAGTATGGACAATTGCCCTGCTTTGAAAATTTCAGTTTCATAAGCTTTGAATTCTTTTGCATGTGGTTTTGACGGAACAGAACAGCTTCCGGCAACCTTTTCCCAATGTCAATGTCGTAGATCGTGTCATCATCTGACAGCGAACTCCCATCAGACTCATGTTCACTGTCATCGGCATTTTCAATCATGTTTGAAACTGTAGAATGATATTCATTGTCCTCTGTATGAGGTTTCACACTGCAGAACTGCGGCAGACCATTGCAAGTGGCTGATGTGAAATCGTTTTCTGTGCTGGGATTCACATCATCACATTCATCTTTAATCTGGACGTCACTTGAATAGGAATCGTTCGTCAGGCTATTATTCAACTCATTGCGTGGCAACAAAGAGTCATCCAAAATCTCATTTTTTCCGGCTGGTTGATGGCATTCAAGTCCAGAACTTGCATTCAGTGAGGCTGAAGCCACACAGTCGTGCCACTTAGACTTCCTTCCAGGCTTACGCTGGTGACAGCTGGTGTCGTGCATGCTCACCTCACGCTCTAAGATGGACTCAATGTTGCACTTCAATAGATCTGACAGCACTTCAAAGACAGAAATGTCTTCAACAGCTGAAATTTAAACATGAGCAGAATTAAAGTATTGGTGCCAATAATTAATCTGTAAGTCTTTGTGCAATGGAAAAACTTATGGCAGGAAAATTCACCAGTAGAATTGATCACTGCAATTGCCACTTGGACTAATTGGGCGTCTTGAACGAGTTCTTCATTGTGCTGCTCGCCTCATTGACCGCATTCTTAAATATGCTCCTGTCTCCGCTTATATGCGTGATGTTCTTCACTGGCTCCCTGTTTCACAGCGCATCTCCTACCGAGTTGCTGCACTTGTTTGGCGATGCCGTCTTTCTGGTGCTCCATTGTACTTGTCTAGCCTTTGTCGACCTGTCTCAGACCTTGCAGCCCATCGAACTCTTCGCCCTGCGACAACGGGTGAGCTTTTGGTTCCGCAAGCTCGCACTTCTAGCGCTGAGCCTTTCTGGTGTGGGTTCCGCTATCTGGAATGGCCTCCTACTAACCTTGCGACTTATGCCTAGGCTAAATCCACCTGCATTTTTTAAGTCCCTCAAATCCTACGTTTTTAGCTGTGGCTGGGCTGGGAGCGGCTCTGAGCAGTTTCTACAAGAGGTGCTATATAAATTTTCGAAATGAATGAATGAAAATAACATGCCTAACAAATATCGTTTTGTATAATCCCATGACCACAGACTTACAAAAACTTCTCTTAATCAAATACAATGCTGCAGAAACAGACTCTAAGCTTCATTCTCCTATACAGCATCCACAATTCCACATGCATAGCAAAAATATGCTAATATCAAACGGGAACAATTCCCTAACACTTAAACAACAAGCGTGCACTAAATGCTTATGGGAAACAAATGCAGCTCACCATTTAAAGCAAGTTATTTAACTGAGCGAGGTAGCCATGGCATGAAATACAACTTGCGATTTTATTTCTTTACATCTACGTACAATGGTGATGCCAGGTTCTCACAATTTCTACCAACAATGCATTCCCGATTAACTTATCTTACAGACCTAGTTTGTCTTCCACTTGCACCCAAGTTACCTAGGGGCTCAAGAGAAACACAGAAATCTAAAAACATTTATTCAAGCGAATAACTGCGGACATGGCTAGAATAATCACACGTAAAATCCCCCAAATACCACACCCACAGTGACCTACAGAAATACTTCACAAACTGTAATAAAGAATGTACAAAACAGAGGAAAGAACACCTGAAAAAAACTACCAAACATTGCCACACATGAAGAGTTGAAGAACCTTGGATCTAGCAAGGCTGTTTATAAACAAAACCAAATAACAGATGTACAAATTGATACAGGAAAGAGTAATACTGCTCGAGCTGTCATACAGAGCATACAAAACAGATACCCTTTCTAATTTTGCTATCATATCAGCAAAATTTGAAAATGGCATGAATGGAATTATGAAGATTCAACAAAAGGAAGAAATACTAGGACAGTGAGCAAACTAGACAAACATCGGCCATATACAAAAGCAAAGAGGATCTCAAGACTGCAAACAACAGATGCATACACACACACACACCGACATTCTCCTCCATAGACATAGGTGGCATCGTCTGCTACTGGCAAGTCATGCAGCTATAATGTGCTTCCCACAGTCATACTGCAATTACAACTGCCCAGCAGCTAGTATGAAATCTGGTTCATACACTTTTTCACTATGGTACCCCGTCACTCATCTTACCAGTATGCAATGTACATCACCATCTTTGAGAGAATATCATGAGACATCACATAATGAAGTGCATAATGTTACAACAAATTTCATTTCAGCACATGAATTTAGTATGTGATAGGCACTATGAAATTATGAATAGTCAATTGTCTTCTCTTGCCAGAGACTTCAATGAACAAATAATGAGAATAATTCTTCAAGAAACACATGAACACTGTATGCAGGCAAGCGCATGGGTGCCCGCGTACATTTTCGCAGTAGGGGCAAAACACAATAGTCACAGTAAATTCTTTTGGCAACAATTTAAAAAATGCAAAGAATGAAATTTGAAGAACATGGGCATTTTTCTAGGAGGTTTCTAAATGCAAATTTATCAGTTTCGCATTGTTTATAATTAGTATCATTACTACTGTAGTGTGAAGAAATTTTAAGAAGCCAAGAGCTCGTATTTAGTTTTTAAAAGGTGTCAATTTCCAGAGGGGAGCGCATCCTCTTGCCCTATGCACTGGCACCCATGGGAATGCAATGCAAAACATGTACATTGTACAAGAACCTTTGTTCTTTGTGCAATTACCAGAATAACGAAATTTACCGTAATATCAACTGAAACTAATTAACTTGCCTTGGAACAAGAACCTGGCATGATCATTTGATTTCTCCAGGAAAATGTTTAGTCTCACTAAAGCAAACAAAAAGACAAACAAAATGATCAAAATACAGTCGAATAAGAAGAGCAACTAAAGAAACAGAATCTGCCTGTAACATAAAAATTTGCAAATCTATGCACTTAATGCAAATGAATGCCATGTAAAAAAAAAACTTTTAAAGGAAAACAATCAATTTCTTGCCCATATATAGCTTCTGTCGGGACAATTATTGGTTTGCAGAATCTACAATTACTGGTAAATTATGCTGCATGGTATTGTACAAATTTCTCAGAACCTGGCAGATAATACCATATAACTATTATGAAATATTTTATATACCTACTATACAGGGGCGGATCCAGGGGGCTAATCCGGCCATGGCAACCCCCCATTTAGAAATTTCTTTATTTTTCATCAGCTATTCTGGTTCGGAAAGTTGACGTGGCACCCCATGAGTAGTTCCGCAGGACCCTCCCCACGCCCACGAGGCCCGTAAATGAGGTCCGTACGACTAAATAACGGTCATCAACTATTTTGGCGGATAAAATGGTATCTTTTTCTTGGGAATTCGAGACAAATGACTAAAAAAAGGGGGGAAAGGTTTTTCAGCGACCAAGATGAAAAATTTTCCCTGTCCCAAGACCGAAAATTTTGCCCCCCCTTCAGAAATTTCTGTATCTGCCCTTGCTACTATACCTGTGCTATTTATTTACCCTGATTATAGAACATGATCTCCCTGGTAACTGGACTCAGAACTCCACTGGACATCAGTCTCTGCTCAGTCTATCTGAACAAGTTCCCCTCTGATACAACTGAGTGCTCATGAACAAGCTGAAGCCCTGCATTTAGACTTGTGCAGGCAGCGCTTTAGATATTTTAAGTCTGCTACTATGATGCTACTATGACTGTAATTAATTCACATAACACTTTGGAACTCTTCACAATATGGTGCAAAATAACAACGAATTAGGCCCTACAATAATAATAGAAAATATGGTTGTTACAAATAATTAATCCAATATACCAGAATCAGACGATAGTGCAGTAAGGCATGCTGCTGAATTATCGTTCATCAGCCAACAGCTTTCGATAACAGCAAGTGGCAGCTTAAGCTCAAGTCTTGTAGGATTCTGTAGACTTCTCAACATGGCTGACTTGGTGAGGCTTTCAAAAAAACCAGCACAAAACACCAGATGTATTTATAATCCAAATATGCATGATTTTTTTTATTGCACAGCACAAACATAAGTCCCCACCAGTAACTATGACATTATGAAAAGCTGGTACACAAATGTTCACATAATATGCTATGCATTATAATTAGTCCACAGGAATGTTTTCATTTCAAACAAGTTTTTATCAAGATTTAAGGCAAGTCAATGCAACCATTCATATTCTGCAAGGAACAATCCTGAGTAGTGACACTTCCTGGCAATGTAATTTAAGTATTTCTTCAAATGGCAAAAACATTGACCTGTATCGCCCAATGTGCTTGTAGCACGTGGAGGGACTAAGGTCTAAGGTAAGGCAAAAACATCCATAGTTGTGGAACAAAAAATATAAGAATCCACCCCCAACCTGATCCGACAAAAACCCGTACCAAACACCAGTAGCCTATGACTGGTTTATTGGTAACCTTGTTTTTAATTTTCAAAGTAACTACTGATTTGGGAAAAAAAATGTAGCCTATATGCTTCACATAAAATTGTCTTTAATCAAAGTCAGTCCTGAATACAAAACATGTATTGAGTCAAGTTTGGCAAACAGCATAGCAGTAGGCCTACTTTGTACATTCTTACACTAACTACAGGAACTACATGTATCACAGAAAGACAATATTTAAATGATGTCACAGTCGCACTTGGACATTCACTGTTCATGTATCGAAATTTCAACATTCTGTCAACCGACAGCCATGTAATAAGTGACATGGAATAAATTGGAAAGATGGGATTAATTGGAAACCAAGATACATCTCAAGCAGTGGCGGCGCCAGACACTTTTTGTAGCCAGGGCATTGCCAGGGCAGTCACACAAGTAACCAGGGCAGATCGCGTGTTCGGTAGTACGGGCTCACATAGGCCTATAATTTTGCGCTACCGTGCTTGCCATAAATCACACACCTTACACTATTAGGGTTCTCTGGTCAGAGGATCAAAATTAATGGGCGAAGTCATAAAACCAAACACTTTGACATTTGAAAAGTAAATCCTGGAATCCTTATACAGGATGGGTCATAAAAAGACCCATTAAGCCTTAAGGTTTTTACCAATATCCTAGCCAGAAGTAAAAAAATTAACCAAATTTTACAGGCTTAGCCTACAAACAATTCATAACTATTTACGCAGAGTGGCCAGATTTCACCGCAATGTTTCAAACAGAACAAGAGTTATATCACTTTTAGTAAGACAACCGACTCTTTGACGGTTCAAAAACATAACGCAAAAAAAAGTAGCAACAAACGATTTTTTTAATAAGTCTCATCTCAAATAATAATGTTATTGTTATGAAATGAACGTGATAGTACAACACATCTTGTGTTCAATGTGTCCATCAACAATGCCCACACTTGTTTTTAGTCTTTTGCACAATTTTTAATGGACTTGGTGTGGTGTTCCAGAGGTAAATCGTCCCAATCAGCTCCAATGTTTCAGTCTCTTATCGTTCTTGGTTTTGGCTGCAGATTGAGGTATTTCTCGAGCAATAGCTCCCCACTGTTGATAAAAATCATCGGGTTCAAATCCGGATATTTGGAACCATTGGTTCTTCTCAATGAAAACAGTACAGTAATATTGACGTTGAACCGATCTCCTTTCATAAACGGCACATTTCTTAACTCTCTATTTCAATAAATTATTTAGCTCTTCATTTCTCTGCAATCACTGTTCATCAGATTAAGCGGTGATTATAGCTTTATCTCCAAGACCTTGCTCAGGAAGTGCATGAATACAAATTTTGCCTGCCATCGACACCTTGGGCATTTTAATTTGATAGAAATTTCGATTTTATTATCTTAAAACCAAAATTACTAATCAGAAAAATTCTTTTCTTATCAACTTAACAGTCATCTTGCTAAATAATGTCACAGCAACGTGCAGCTATGCTGGTACCTGCTTAAAAACAATAATAACAATTTTCTGTCAATAGCAAGCTTATTTGACACCAATTATTTGAGATGTTACTTAATAAATACGTTTTTGAATCATCATATAGCATAACAGTGAGTGGTCTCACTAAAAGTGATATAACTTCTGTTCTCTGTTTGAATATTTTAAATAAATCTGGCCATCATGTGTGAATATGAATTTTCTTTAAACCTAAATATTCACTAAAACAACTACTACCTCTGGCCAAGATTATGGGTAAAAAAACTTTAGGGTCTTTTTATGGCCCAATCTGTGGACCAATCTCGGTGACTTAGTGAAGCATCGCAAATTCTCTTTCGAGTAGCATTTCGAAAGCAAAGCGTTCAGCAAATAAAGTAACGGAGTCAGATAAATACATGTAGGTCTATTCTCTATTGCATGTCTACGCAAATGCTTACGCTTCATTTGAAAAACAAGAAAGCGACAGCTAGGCCTGCGCTGTTAGTTGTATATGGTAATGTGGATAGACAGCAACAGAATTTTCCCTACAAGAACTTTTGACCCACCAGAATTTTTGCCCTGCCAGAATTTTCCTCTGTCAAAACTTTTGCCCTGCCATAATTTTACGGTCTTTACCCTGCCAGAATTTTTGCCCTACCAGAACTTTTGCCCTGCCAGAAAATTGCCCTGTCAGATTTTTTCTCTTCATAAACTTTTGCCCTGCCAGAACTTTGCCCTGCCAGAACTTTTGCCCTGCCAGAAAATTACCCTCTCAGATTTTTTCTCTTCATAAACTTTTGCCCTGCCAGAATTTTGCCCTGCCAGAACTTTTGCCCTGCCAGAACTTTTGCCCTGCCAGAAAATTACCCTCTCAGATTTTTTCTCCTCATAAACTTTTGCCCTGCCAGAATTTTGCCCTGCCAGAACTTTTGCCCTGCCCGAGAGCGGACGGATGTGAACAGTAAGAAACAATATGCCCGAACAAATTCTCCCAGGGCAAAATTTCTGGCAGGGCAACGACCAGGGCAACAGCCAGGGCAAAGGCTTTTTTGGCAGGGCATTTGCCCTGCCATGCCCTGGTGTAGCGCCGCCACTGATCTCAAGCCGCCTCGTAGGGACCTTGAACAAGTCCTACACTCGCAATTGCTAAGGTACTTCGGCGTGAAACTCCGATTCAGTGTCCGCGCTGTAGTCAGGAGCGCCTCCGAGTAGTATCTTGAAGGGGCGCCATAACAAGTGCACATACATACATATATAGGCCTACAGCTGTGCTTTCTCTTTCAGAAAAATGACTACCCCATGTGTCCTTGTAAAATCGTGGATGCGTTACGGCGTGAGGTAAATAAATATTATTGTCATAATTACTGTTGTTGTTGGTGCAATTACTAAATCGAGTACAAGAAACAACGTTGCTTTTACATTGTGTGTAGTTGTATTATCTGGTGGCTGACAGAAGATGCTCAATGCTGACACCAATTCACCCTAATGAATATAGCGCCACCTGCGAACACTACGTTACATTAATCGGACGCAAATTACTCACTCTCACGCTAAGTATCTATATAAGTTCCAAAATACTTGATGTATATATGCACAATTGATAAAAAAATTTATTTCAAGTTCTAGCCTGATCAAAAGTTAATTACTATCATCATACAAATTACGATTACGTTCTATTTTAGCCCGTCCAAAATTGTAAACTTTCAGCATGAACTATGTATTACTCTAAGAGACTAAGACCCATCACAGGTCGTAAAGATGGGATTAATTTTAAAATAATTGCCGCCCTCATCTGACGTGTTGTGCATTTTAGCGCTCCTCCCCGCCAATGGAAGAGGAGCGCCGCGTCCGGTATTATATGGATGGGACATACATCCAGGTCGTTAACAAGAGAATCCCCTGCACCACGGAAGATCATATTTTTTGAATGTAAGAAACAGACATAGGCCTACATATAATATTATATAGGCACTTGGAAACCGAGGAAGAGCAAAAAACATGGATGGACAACATATATACAAGATGGGGAGTGGGGCGCGGTGGTGTAGTGGTGGCGTCGTTGCCTTGAAGCCGGAAGGTTCGAGGTTCGAATCCACCTCAAGTCGACGCGCAGGGACCTTGGGCAAGTACTTCACTCGCAATTGCTGCCCAGCGCTTCGGCGTGAAACCCCAATGCAATGTCCGCTCGACTGCAGTACGTCGGGAGAGACTCTGAATAGTGTGCTTGAAGGGGCGCTATAGCAAGCAGTGGCGGCGCCAGGATTTCAGTTTGGGGGGGCTGAAGCCTCGCGGTGAAAATTTTACATTTTTGCCGCCAAAATTTCTGACGACCTTTTTTCTTAGTCGTCAGCCGAAAATCGCGGAGATATGATATTTCAATGTAAAAAATTCGCATGGCCCTTATTTTTAGGGGGGCTGAGCCTCTGGTAGGGGGGGCTTAGCCCCCCAGGCCCCCTAGCGCCGCCACTGATAGCAAGTGCACATGCATACAAGCAAACAGACCTCGAGAAAATGAATAGGCCCCATCTGCCTATATGAACATGAGAGAGGCAACGAAGAAATCTATGAATATGGAAACCTGGAGACGCCAAGTTGAGGACTCGTCGTCGACCACGGCCTGACGGATGAGAAAAAGAGATAGAAAAGAGAGTGAACGAGAGTATGCATACCGCTACTCTTGTTGGAAGCACAAATTTTATGGTTATGGTGATGATGATGAGTTCTCGGCCGAAGGCAGGTTCATTGGCTCTACGCCTCTGGAGGGCTCTGGGGATGAGATGAGTGGGGTGGGGTGGTTTCCCGTTGCAGTATGTCTTCCTCACAGACATAGGCGCAATCACGTCCTAAAAGTTGGGGGGACCATAATGAATCACGTCCTAAAAGTTGGGGGGGACCATAATAATAAAGCTAGGGGACCACTCAAAAGTTGGGGGGGGACGCGTCCCGTGGGTCCCATAGGGTGGTTGCGCCTATGCTCACAGACAATTGTGGGTGAGCAACTTGTCCAAGGTCGCTACGTATATTGGCTTGAGGTAGATTCGAACCTGCGATCCTTCTGTCACAATGCGACGAACTTAACGCCACACCACCGCCATTGTTATGGTAAAGACTAAACAATATGTTTCTTTTTACCCTATATTGCACACTGTAAACCCTATAGGCAACATGATGTGGATGTTGGACGGTGGTAACTTGGGGCACCAATCAGATTTTCTGCTATCGCCATCTCGCGAATGCAAAACAATTTGCAGCATAAAGGCGCAGACAGAATATTTTTTTAGCATAGGCTATGCGCAACTTACTTTATTAAAATGTTAAAGTTTATAACCCACGATTTTCGCTGTGCAATAAAACTTTGACTTTGTTATCCCATAAACAACTACTTCTTGAAGTTTTCACTATTTTATCGCTCATAAACAGCTGACAAACAAGAGCCTGAAAGTCACCGCCCCGGACATAATGTTCGGAGGGACCACATTCTTTGTTGCTATGGCCCTGATCGCTTAGGACACTTAAAAACAATTAGTCACTTTAAATTTTAATTACAGCATAATTTTTTCATTTTTTATAGGTCTACGCATTTTTCAGGAATAGGGATAGAATGGTCTATCCCCCGGATAGTCTATACCGGCATATTCTATCCGGGGATAGATTAATTCATCCCCTAGCTGGATAGCTTTAATTAAGGGAGGGATAGAATATCCCGTGGCACCGGTGTCACGAAATAGATTATCCCCCGTATTAATTGTATCCCCCAAATTAAAAAAAGTCGAAAAAACCGCTTCCGCGTGTAATTTTTTCTAAAAATTAATTTTCATCTGCTTTGTTTTGAACAATGACACTAACAGGTATGTTTATTCCTACAAGATAATATGTTTTGCCCTGTTTTTAGAGCACTTAAAACATTTAAAACACTTAAGAACACTCAGAGTCACTAAATAAATTCGAGTTGCCTTTATCTGAGCATTGCTTAGGACACCTAAAACAATCAGAGTCACTTTAAATTTTGATTACAGCATACATTTTTTATTAGGCGCATTTTTCAAAAAAGGGGATAGAATGGTTTATCCCCCGGATAGTACAGACCGGTTAATTCCATCCGGGGGATAGATTAATTTATCCCCCCGGGCCCCGGATAGCTTTCAGGGGGGATACTCCGTTTCGTGTCACCGGCACTCGCAGCTTCGCGCATTCAGCGCGTGCAATATGAACACCGCAGGAAGGTGTTCTACTTCCACTTCCGCGCTTGGGAAGAAGTAGGCCTAATGACCTAGGGCTAGACCGCTAGAGCATTCACCCCAAACATGATAAATAGGCTCATTCGACAGCATTATCTTCCTGGTGATAATCCAACTTTTGAAGAACTGTGTCGTCATGCTGATACCCGTTTGATTTCAGCGGTTCTGACACGCCCAGGCCATGTCCTCCATGAGTTGCTCCCCCCAGCGAAGCAAACGGGTCATAATTTACGCCCCAGACACCATGACCGGGTGTTACCAAGAACAGACAATCAGATGAGGAAAACATTTGTAACTAGAATGCTTTTTACATACTAGTTACTTTGTTTTGTCAATAGTCTTTTTTGATGTCGTATGTGAAGTTTTTATATGTGATACTTGTTCACCAGAGTGCTGTTTTGCAACTGGTTGCATTAAAGAATATACTTACTTACTTACTTATGAAATCCTGGCGCCGCCATTGGACACAACCAATTTTTATATTGCAATGTCTCAAGATATTCAAAATGCATGACGTCACAATGGAGCCGTTATTATCTTCGTTACAATATGGCAGTGCTGTCCAACCTTTTTGGTACCGCGGGCCGCATCAGCAAGATTCTTGAAGCCGAGGGCCGCAACAGAAAACTCAAAAGCAGTGACTGAATTTGATTGATATATAATATACAAGATTAACATGGAATTATTGTAATCTACCAATCTAGCTATTTATATATGAAATTTATTTACCGCCGGTTCAAGATAACTGATCAGAGATGCTTCCTATCCAGGCAGTGGCGTAGACAAGGGGATTTCGGGGGTTAACACCCCCATCATAAATTCCTGGCTACGCCACTGGACCCAGGAGGGGCCAAAGAGGAATGTCCTGAGCAGTTTATGCATGGAAGAGTTCGACAGGTTCCACAGCAATAATAATAATGAATAATAGCATATAATTATGAAATACACAAACCACGATTGTCATGCTTCAAACTAGTTGAGCGCCAAAATGCGCAAGGTGACGTTTATCCCTGCCTTGCACTCAGTTTCGTCGCCCATACACAGTTCGGTCAGCTCAGCTCTTCATTTTATCGAGCAGTCAATTTTTAGGCTAAGATCCACTCTAAGACTGGGGCGAATTTCCATCCTCCTTCTCTAGCTTACATAAAAATTCGTCGAAGTCAGAATCTCCCGTCTAAAGAGCTAGCAGTCATAGTCATCGACTCGTCGGACCAGAAAGTGCAAAGACATCGCCATTCGGTTGGCCCTTGTGTCTCTATTCGATTGTTTATGTCTAATCCTTAGAACTATAACTCGACTATTTCTCGAAAGAACGGTCGCAGTCATTTTGCAGACTTGCTGTGACTCTGTAGCCGAGACATCTCAGGGACTGACTAGAAGTGAACGGTTTGTGAGAGTTTGCGAGGTGCCTTTCCGGGTCGTGAGCTTGTAGACGTCGGACCCTGGTCGACACATAATTATCTCCCTCACCTTACAGTAATAAGAGTTGTCAAGACCAGAAGTATTGTGTCAATCTCCAGATAGACTACGGGAACACAACCCCAGGAAAAGAAAGAAGAGATTTAGTTTTCGGATTGGCCTTTCTGATAGCATTGCAAATCGGCAACTGTCACAGCATCAATAACAAAAATAAACGCTCAAGTCGACCAGTGACTTTATCCTTTAGTGCAAAATTTAGTGAGCCCGTGCGGGCCACTTGAAATCACTTCGCGGGCCGCATGCGGCCCGCGGGCCGCACGTTGGACAGCACTGCAATATGGCAAACAAAATTTGGCTAGTAACGATGGTCACGATTTGACAATGAACGCTTAAAATGCGTTAACCAATGAGAGAGCGAAAATCACGTTTGCTTCAGGAACAACTATAACTAGAGATTGCGTTGAATCAGCCGAACTTCAAACAGTAATATTGTCGTACAGTAACGAACCAACCGATTTAAGTTGCATCTGCATAGACAGAGTCTGTGTATGATGCGACGGCGCATTGGAAAGTCGTGGGCTGTCTGTCGTCTCCGAATTGCTCAAAACTAAATCAATCAACAGGTCAATATTAACACAATGGACGTGTATAGTGGTATTGTCAGATTATTTTCTTTCCGTGAACGGTCATTAGTATAAAATGCAAAACGGGCGAGCATACCACGGGTGGATAGAACCCGAAAGTCCACGGTAAGCGTGCATTCGTCAAACGGGTTTGCCCAAACCGCTTTTATAGTATAGCACTATATTGTGTTATGAGGCTTCAAACAATCTCCCGCGACATCATATAAGCGGATTTGGTAAATTTAATTCAATACTTTCTGACTTCTTATCTGCAGTGCTTTTTTACTGGAAAAGGTTCCGGAACTGAACAAATTCATACCAATTATTGGAACATAATATATTTATTCACATAGGCCTATGTTAATTTTTTTACGCAAGTATCAAAATACAGTAAAACACTTAAAATAAATTAAGGAAACTAGATATATTATTTATTTAAAATTTTAATTTGTTAAATCACTTTTTAGAGCTACAAAAAGTTCCGGAACGCCGTTCCGGAGCGGTCCAACTAAGAAAGCGCTGCTCCTTGTATCTGGCACACTTCACTCTTTAAATCTGTCTCCACAATCAAATAGCTGATGATCTGACCAAAAATGAATCTCTATAATTATAGGCTATCCGTGTCAGCATTTCCATGCATGGGCAATTGAGGGCGACTCGCCGCTTGCAGTGTGACTCGATGCGTCACCCACATGCAGGGCTGTAGCCTACTGGTAGCCTAAAATTTGAGGTGAGTAGATCGAAAAAAAAGACTTTTCCGCCCAATTTTCTGATGACCTTTTTTATGGATGATCTTTGTTAGAGCGGAGCTCTTCCCCCCCCCCCCGAGACGTCTGGATTAAACACTGTTTTAAACGCCTCTTGGGTCCATCTTGAGCACCTCTAGAATTCTGCGCGCTTAGCCGCTTCCGGAGTCGCCTATTAGACATAGGTTCTTAATCTGACACTGGTGTGTCGCGAATCGACCGTACGTGTGCCGCGTAAGAATGGTGTGTCGTTGGGGTGTCGCGAAGAATTGGTGTCGCGAAATCTCACAGCAAACATCCGTCATTCATGCACTACACTGACTTGCTCACTTTAGAAGTTTAGTGGATATAGGCCTATGGGGTACAAGAATTCGTATAGCACTCAGCTCATCATGCATTGCATTTCATCGTAATCTGTAGCGACCAAAATATTTGCTTTAGTCTACTCTATTGGTCCACAATCCCTAAACACATGACATACAGTAGACCCTGTTACTACTGCAACCCAATAACGGAATAAAACAGATGCTTATTTTTTCCCAATTCACTACAATGATGCTAATAGTTTGACTGGGCAGCAATATTGAAATGAGAAACTGCGAAGACAATTAAGACTTAATTAACAAATTTATTGAAAACACTGCTATTCCACCATGAAAACCAGTTCATTAATGATTACGATGATGATGATGATGATGATGATGATGATGATGACGACGACGACGACGACGATTTCTCTGCACGAAAGCAGGCCCTTTGTGCACCCGGGGATGAAATGATTGAATCGATGTGGTTTCCCGTTCCATCCATTAAAAGCAATTGTGGATGTCAACTGTCAACTGTCCATGGCCACAATGCAATGACTTGAGTTTGAGGTCGATTCGAACCTGAAGCCCTTCAGTTCCAAGGCACATACCATACTGACTATGGTTCACCTCGCTCCAAATTAGTTCAACAGAACTGGCAAATAGGCCTGTGCATGTGAAGAGGGACTATAGTCACTAGGCCTATACCGCATTAGCGTGACATGCTAAAAATCAGTTCTTATCTTTGGTGACGACAGATTGCACTGACACTTCATGGATTTTATGCATAGATAACTACCATGCCATTTTACTTTTTGGTTTCAGAGTGTTCTGGAATACATTGCATGTCCAACGCTCTCATAATGCCCAGATATAGTTTGGCAGCCATAACCCCAATACCCCATCCTTTATTCCTATGGATTTTTCTGGCTGTGCTAGTTTTGCGATCAGTAGATTCAGCAACAAATTCACTATATGCACACCTAACAGCATAATATATAATTACTGCGTTGCTCCACTAGTTTCAATCGATGCTTGTGGGAAGAAATTCCGAAATTAGGCCTATTTCAGTATACACAATGAACCAATGACAACGCTTTCCCGACACAATTTCATGCCGGACAACATTTCATGCCACACCGGCATGTATGACAGTGTGAATGAGTTTCTTCTCAGAGTCAGAGCATGAAGACGGACGTTGCATGCTGCAGAGTCGACCACTCACTTAATTAAATAAACATGCTTCAAAGGCAAACGTCACTGTGTTGTCGCATTAGTATCTTCTTTTCTTCTGGAAACCTTTGTAAGCTTTAAAGCCTAAAAGCGCAATACTTTAAAGAGGCACAGTACGTACTCTACTTGACTGCAAGAGTATTTTGAGATCGGCTCTCTAGTCTCTACACCTTTCAAAACAAGAAAAATTGCTTTCTAAAAATGGACCTGCCATACAAGGAACCGCAGCTGAGGCAATCACCGACGACACACGTTTGCGAAATCGATTTTTTCGGACTACCTTTTTCTAGTCTTTGCTGTCATCATTTTCGACAAACATATAAACATAGTCAATTCCATACTTGAAAAATCTGATGACCTTTTTAGTGTAGCCTATCTCTTTTTAATTCCCAAGAAACGTATATACTTATAATTATTATTATAGTCTTTCTTTACAGATTTCGCCAAGAGGCTACGTACCGGTACCGCTATTTTACATATCAACATAATATACTACTTAATAAGTGTAAACAATTATTATACCGGTCCGAGTTTTCTGGAGGTGGGAAATGTTACATGTAGAATCTAGTGGGGAATATCACCTATCCTACATGGTAACAACAGTTCAAGATCTTTCCTGGGCCCTGGGGGTGCCATTCCTGGGGGTGCCGTTCCCCCAAAATGCCTAAAGATTAAACACTGCTCTTTGCGATATGACGAAGCAGGTAATCTCTGTTTTATTTCCTGGTGGGTTCAACCGATACCGATTCGATATCGCGAGAGATTCCGAGAAACAAAACCGATGCTAAAAATCTCCAATCTTGGAAACCGAAAACCGAAAAAAGACAAAACTGAGAAGTCTGCAGCGTAGACTGAAAACATTTCATGTATCACCGAGACAATGTCATCGTCTCCCTACTGGGTCGTACATTTCAAGGATATCAAGTATACCCCCAGCGCTCCACCAGTCGAGGTTATCCGCCGAGATCTCGCGTATGGTCTATGCAAATGCAGCTATTGCATGAAGGTGAAGCCTTATGAGATTCGTCTGACCCCGAGGCGCTGTTCCTTGACAATCTATCCAGCGTGACAAGACAGCAATGGTTCCATTAGTCGCATTTTGGTAAAAAACAGCTCGAGGGCCGCACGTATTTATATAACCACTAGCTGGGGTACCCAGCGTTGCCCGGGAAATTTAGGATTCGACCCGCTCCCGGCCACAACCCCAAATCACACCTCACCCTCGCCCCCACCTGTAGCCAGGATTTTTTTGGGTGGGGCTGTTTACTCAGATGAAATGATTATTCAGAACTTTAGTAGCTTCCACATGCATCATCATCATGATTAGATCATCGTTGTGATCTAATCTTTCGTAAAACCTCACATAGAAATTGGATCTTCAAATTTAAATTTCTCTTTAGTTTTTAGTTTTTACATTGTGTGCAAGAAAATGCATTATTTCATTCCCACATTATTTAATTTCGGGGGTTTTCAAACACCCAAAACACCCTTCCCATAAATATATACGGCCTTGCATAGAATTAATACCAAAGCCAGTTCAGCTACAAATCGATATGAAATCGTTCAAAGGACCAAAGGTCGTCAAGCGGCCGACAGCGCACCACTTTCGTCTTTTGCCAGTCTAAAAAAATGTGTAACGGGGTTCAGTTGAAGACTCGCAGTTGATGGCCACACGAAACGAGGAGGAATATAAGGAGTCAATTAAAAGTGAGAGAAGGTGGGTATGGGAATTGATGCTGAGGGATTTGTATACGCCAGACCAGTCAATATAAAAATGTTATCTTTCAACTGAACGGGAATTCTTCGATGTTGGATCGACATATATATTTATACTAGCTGATCTACCCGGCGTTGCCCGGGAAATTTCGATTTTTAGTTCCCAGCCACCTCTGACCCCGCTCCCACGCCGCCCTTCTCACCTCGTCTTACATCGGCCCCAACCCGATCCCACTCTGGTCGCCATTCCCACCTCGCCTTCTTCCATCGGCCCCACCCGGTCCAACCACTTTGAGTGCCCAGCGTTGCCCGTGACATTTAGGTTTTCGATCCAACCCAGCTCACACCCATCCATGTTTGCGCTATTATAGTCAGCATTTTTGCGAAACCGCGTGTCAAAAGACCTGCCCTCGTCGAAAAAAATGAGGTTAAAAATCTATTGGTTCGTTAAAAACCGATCGGCGAAAACTATTGCGTCTTAAACAGGCTAGTGATACATATACGGTATAGATATTAATTAACGTCACAAAGCGCTATAATTTTAAAATCGGCGGTGACGTCATTAATGTACTGGTTTCAATCATCAATAATTATATCATCGATGGTTTCAATGTCTGTTGAAAATATGGTTGAAAGCAAATAAAATGGCGTCTTAAACATAGCGTTAGGATTGGATGGAAAATGAAATGTTTCAATCTCGGGAAACGGTAAGATTTTTGGGTCGCGAAGCCCGATAGTGTTCCCCGGTGATGCTAAAAAGTATTTTTGTAAATATTGAGAAAAATCGGTCAGGTGGATAAGAAGAAAATTGGTTCATTAAAATGTAACAACTTGATTTTATAGGTTTAGATATATAATTATATATACATATAATATATATATATATATATATATATATGCCTATAATACCGGTAACACAACCCGAGCTAAGGAGCTGCGAATTCATTGCTATAGGCTAGATCTACGTATTGAGCTCAATGTTTGTAGAGTCCCACAAAAACCGACCTACCGTATGTCTAATCAAGACGAGATGAGACAAGAGAACATGTAACGGTTTGTGACATATTCATATTCAAGGCCGACTTGATGTAACGTATTGCCCTAATGCGATTTGCAAAAGTTTTGTTACTCCACGTGCTTTCATATAGTAGGCTACGGTATCAGATAGGGGCACAGCAGTGACTGCGAGTATATATGCTAGAAAGTGAACGCAGACGCTGGAGTAACACGAACAAAATTATTGCCGCTGTCTTGTCTGGGTTTATGGTCAAGCCATTGAAACGAAAGCAGGCACAGCCTACGTGCTGCACGATGTAGCCTACATACCACACCATATAGAATTATTGATGAAAGGCACTCGTGCAAGTTTAAGTTGACCAGAATGACCAGAGCAATATGGAACTGAGTATCATCCGCCTATACATGTATATATATATGTATAATTGTATATGTATATATGAATATGCATATATGTATATATATTAAAATTATTATTACTCCACGTAATATACTATTAAACCGAAATGTGAATGCAATATATATATACACCTAGAGAAAGAGAGCAAGAGAGAGACAAGCAGATAGTCAGACAGACAGAGACAGAGGCAGAGACAGAGACAGAGGCAGAGACAGAGGCAGAGACAGACAGAGAACTAGACAGAGACGCAGGGACAGAGAAGCAGAGACAGAGAGAGATACAGAGACATAGACCGAGAGACCTTGATATATATAATATATATATATATATATATATATATACTGACAGATAACATAGAGCAAGAGACACTCAGACAGACGGACTGACATGACAGAGCATGCAAGAGAGGTACAATGACAAAGACAGAGACAGTGACAAAGACAGAGACAGAGACAGAGAGACAGGGACTATCTATAATCGATGGATCAACCTATATACAGAGACGGCGTATAGACCATGCTGCTGATTGTGGAATGATCCCGCATTCCAGATGCGACGTAAGATATAGAGTCCTAATAAATAAGTAAGAGAGCATTGTGCGAATGGTCGACTGCATCACATTCGTCTTCTTCTTAGATAGATAGATATATATATGTATCTATATATATATATCTATGTATCTATATATATATATATATATATATATATATATATATATATATATATATAGTCTTCGGTCGTTTGACGTCGTTCTCTTTCAGATCAATAGTCTACAGATCGATCCATATTCCAAATGAGACCCCGATCATTGCCTCCTGCATTACTTTTCCAACCGATATTCCTCAGCACGCAGGTTTCAGAAGCATGGACGAACTATAATCTGCCGACGACGTGCCCCAGTAATCCTCAGTGCCGTCATTGACCTGTCGCTTTTATAGCGCTATATTTCATCATTTTATGCTTCGATATCTCGCTTAGTTTCATCTTTGCGGTTGAGGGGCAGTCAGAGATTCGATCTGCCGTAAACTGAATAACCGGTGGGTTGTGTAATCATGACCTAGGTCTACTAGCGGCTAGCCAATCTGCGGTATTATATATATATATAAATATACATATAAGTCAATGTAGGACCTATATATATATATATATGTAGCCAATATATTTAAGGGTCCTGCATTGACTTATCAAGTTATTGCTTCATACCATTCATACATTTTCATAGCATATAGCCTACTACGCTTCGCTGTATATTTTCTCATCTGAGAGTACTCAAGGTGTCATAACGTCTTTGATCTCCAGCATCCTGTTTGATTAGCTGCCCTCGCTTTCACCGTTTGGTTAGTATCTGATGCAATGCCGGACGATATAAAATTGCTGCGCAAACACCTATGGACCGCGTTGGGCCCTATACGTATACCATACATGCCCTGTTCATTTATTATATGCCTAGGCATATATATATATATATATAACCATTTCTTTGACAGAGTTAAATTCAATTCGATGTTGAACTACGCTCAGTAGGAGCAACATTCAAAGAGAATGTTGTTACTGCGCAAGGCTATAGTGTGTCACGTTGAAAAAGATCAGAATTTATTGTAATAGGCGATAATATTATTTATCATGTTGATTTTCGACCAGCACACCGGTATTGCTAAAGATTATTATTCAAGTTGTCCAATTGAAAGCACGCAAACCACTGTTCAACTCTTCGTCCTTGATAGCATCTGGTATCGGCAGAATTCAGCTTAGTATATATATAGCGAATTATATTTATGGCGTTATTTGATGGGCATAAATTCCCGAGCACGGGGCTCAGACTCCATAATAATGGGGCTCACCCTTGAAATCCCAACCACGTATATAACCTCACACCGATGATGGAGGTCACGTGAGGTCACGACAGTGTACGTCACCGAGCGAGAAACGACGACCGATACGCTGAATGCGTGAAGATAGAGTGTGCGGACCGAAACGATCAAGTGATCAATGGGAGACATGACTTCTGGCTGTGTATACATATCTCGGTCTATCTCATCGCCAATCTGCTCTGCCATATACACCGTACACAGTGGAACGAATGCGATACAGTTGCTGTACACACACGCGCACACACATACATATACACCCTGAGTGCATAATATGATAATATCAATACATAACAGAGTGGCATAAAATTATGTAGACAAATGAGTAAAGAGGCAAAGGGAGGTACAGAGAGAGAGAGAGAGAGAGAGAGAGAGAGAGAGAGAGAGAGAGAGAGAGAGAGAGAGAGAGAGAGAGAGAGAGAGAGAGAGAGAGAGAGAGAGAGAGAGAGAGAGAGAGAGAGAGAGAGAGAGAGAGAGAGAGAGAGAGAGTGAGAGTGAGAGTGAGAGAGAGAGACAGACAGACAGACAGACAGACAGATATAGCAAAGGAAAGGAGAGCATACGGAAGGGGAGAACAGACTATGATGTACTCGGGCAGGCGCCTTTGCTGGCCCTGCAGGACTTGAACCAGCGAGAAAATGGCTCTGAGGGTTAATCACAGTGCTCGTGAATAAGCTGGTCCTCTGCGCTTAGCTTTCAAGTGTCGCATTGGATATTAGAAGTTTACGATTATGTAGGCCATATGTACAATTGTACATGTGGGCATTATATAAGTGCTCTACATATACATATTAATGATATTATATACAATATATATTATATATACAGGGCGAGCCAAAAAAAGACCCCCTAGGTTTTTTGCCAATATCTTGGCCAGAAGTAAGAATTTTGAAATGAAATTTTACAGGCTTAGAGACAATTCATATTTACACATGATGGCCAGATTTCAATAAAATATTTCAAACAGAACAAAAGTTATACCACTTTTAGGGAGGTCACCCCCCGTTTTCTGACGATTCAAAAACGAAACGCAACAAAAACATGAATTTTTCTCATCTCAAATAATTGGTATTAAATTGCCTTGATATTGCCAGATGATCATTTTTATTACCATTTAAAAGATAAACGGGGTACCAGCATAGCTGTGCGTCACTGAGAAGTCACTTAGCAAGATGACAATCAAATTGGTAAATAAGAAATCTATCAGAATTATCAACAGGTCCATCAAGAACTTTGCAAAGAGACTCAAAAGAAGTTTTGGCACGGGTGGTGGGCACATTGAACACAAGTTTTGAAGCACTACCAAGTTCATTTGACAACAGTTATTTGAGATGAGACTTAATAAAATCGTGTTTTTGTTACTTTTTATTGCGTTTCGTTTTTGAATCGTCAAAAAACGGTGGGTGGTCTCACTAAAAGTGGTATAACTTTTGTTCTATTTGAAATATTTTGATGAAATCTGACCACCATGTGTAAATATGAATTGTCTTTGAGCCTGTATAATTTCATTTCGAAATTCTTACTTCTGGCTAAGATATTGGCAAAAAACCTAGTTTTTTGGCCCACCCTGTATATATATATTGTAATAAGCAGATGCAGATGGTCGTAGATGACGATATATTTATGCATTAAATTCCAATACATGTTCATGTAGGCCTATAAGTTACGTAGTTCTATTTTACGCATTATGCTACGTGTACATATATTTATCGAATAGGTCTAGGCCTACTCAATGAGTACTCATATACTTATATCCAGTATTCTTTTGTATAGCGCACACCGACTATAATAGGCGCCTCTGTCAGTGAGGTTGTCGGATCGCATACCGATTGTGGCTTATTACAGAGATTTAGATTTTGGACAAATATAGGCGTATAGGCCCTATACGGTTCACAAACGGGAAGCTTGAATGGCGCATTTGCAGCGACGATGCTCGAAGGATAAATCCCTCTCCGCAGGCAAAAGAGCACGGTCGACGATACAACACGGTCTTTTAAGCTATAGAACAGTGCTGTCCAATCTTTTTGGCGCCGTTGGTCGCAGAAGCAATAATTCTTTAAGTCATTGACCGCAACTGTAAACTAAAAAGCAGCGGATAAAATTTATGGACAATTTTTCTAACTGTGTTGAAAATTTTAATGGAATGATTGTAATGTAAAAATGAATAACAATAACAACAACAGCAACAACAACAAAAACAACAACAACAATATTACTAGTAATAATAGTAATAATAATAATAATAATAATAATAATAATAATAATAATAATAATAATAATAATAATAAATAAAATAATAATAATAATAATAATAATAATAATAATAATAAAGTAATAATAATAAATTATGAAGTCCCTGAGGGATCCTAAATACCTCGGGGCAATTTTAATAATAATAATAATAATAATAATAATAATAGTAATAATAACAATATTAATAATGATAACGTTGGAGACGAGAACCTATAAACTAATTTTAATATTTTACAGCCTGAGGGATCTTTACTACCTCGGGCAAAAAATAATGATAATAATATTAATTTTCGTTTATTCAACAATCCGGTTGACAGACCACAACCGGTTACAGTAGGCTATATGGCATACAGTTATGCAGTCATCTCGATACTATTAACAGACAGACAGCCTGCAATAAAACGATACTAATAGCACAAATCACGTCTATCTTCCGGGGCTTCGTGAATCGAGCTCAGGTCCGCTTATCTCCATGTCAGTGTGCCACCCAATACGCCATCATCCCCCCCATATCATAGCATAATATACACTCGCCATGTCTAGTAACAGTAACAAAAAATATAAGGTGGTGTTTCCCTGCTGTCACTCGGCTCGTTTATCAGTTCGTCACCAGCCACAGTTTTGCTAAATCAGCTCTTCATTTCATCACGCAGCTACAGTTTTGGTGGTTCAGTTCTTCCACTGTATACGGCGGTGTTGGATTTCCATCCTCCTGCTATGCCATGGATGTTATGAAGAATCGTTTAAGCCAGAGACATCGGTCAAAAGATTGAGCAGTCATAGTACAAGTCATATAGTCGGTCCACAGAGAGCACAAGACATCGCCATTCGTTGACCCTCGGAACTATCTTCGACTTTTTCTTCCAACCCTCAAGACTAGAACTAGACAATCTCTCGAATGGAATGGTCGCATCCACATACAGACGTTCTGCAACTCTGTAGCCTACATATCCCAGAAACTGATTATAGACGCTAACCGTCTGGGATGGTGGTTTGGGGAGGTCAGTTTATCTGAGTATGAATAAGAGTTCTTATAACCAGAAGTAATGTGTCAGTCTACTTCCTGATCGACGATGGGAGATTAATCCATGGATAGAAGTCAGATTGGCAGTCGATTGGCCTTCTTGGTAGACCTGTCCAACTCCGGCGACCATTACAACATCAATAAAATAAATGCTCAAGTCGACATCTGACTTTGTTGTCATTTACTTCAGTTTACACAAAGTGCAAAAATTAAGTGAGGTCCGAAGGGCCACTTGAAATCATCTCGCAGAACCAGTGTAGTAGGTCTAGCAGCAGTAGTAACAGCAGTAGTAGCAGCAGTAGTAGTAGAGTCTAGTAGTAGTAGTAGTAGTAGTAGTAGTAGTAGTAGTAGTAGTAGTAGTAGTAGTAGTAGTAGCAGTGGCGGCGCCAGGATTTCAGTTTTTTGGGGACAAAGGTTTTTTTTCGTGCAAATATTTCATTGTTACATGGGGAAAAATGGATGGCCTTTTTAGGGGGGGCTTAGCCCCCCCTATCCCCCCTACCGCCGCCACTGAGTAGTAGTAAAACCGTTCATGATATTATGCAATTATAGATGTAAAAGAGCAGCTCTGAAAAAAACAGCTCTGAACTTTTTTAGGTGGTGGTGTCGTTGCTTGGGGGAACTCCGCCCACCCCAGTGACCCCCTGGAGATGCCTAGATTAAACACTGCTGACCAAGTAGGCTTAAGCAATTTAAACGAAATGATGCAGCTACAGCACGCGACCATGAGAAATTTGGATGCATCGAAGCCTGAAATGATAAGAGTCTCGTGTGCAAATACATCGTTCAATAAGTAGGCCTACACCCAGTCCTCGGCTAGGCTTCGGTAGAATATTTCGTCATGTATTACAAGAATTAGGCCTATTATTAGAAATGCGAAAACAGTTATTTGGCTGGTGATTTCGGAAAAATAGGTTAAGCAAAGCACCCAATTGATGAATTGGCATAGGCTATACATAGCCTGCTAAAACCACAAGGGAAGAAAGCAAATAAACACGAAATTCGTAGCGCTAATAGTGCGATCGGTAAAATCATACAGCCAGCTTCTACTTCTCCACATTTTCGGTTATCACCAACTTCGAATTCCTTCAGCCTTATCCCCCAATTTGCATTGTCTTTGCACTTGTATCGCGATCACTAATTGCACCCCTGAAGTCTCTCCCCCTCACTCTGCATGCATGTGTCTGAATACAATGTATATTCCTCCATCTCTCATTCTTCTTTGCCTTTCATGCAGGCTTCGTCCATTGCAGTGCACACACATTTAATCCTACATTGCATCGATGTTTCTTCCAAACCTGTCGCTGTCTCAAATACATTTTCCTTCCCATATACGTCTATATTCCTTCACTTTTTTAAAACGCTCTTCACTTCCTCCTTCATATTCCTTTCTTTTCCATATCATCGCTGAGCGCTTCCTTCTCGCGTCAGTTCAGCGTCTGCAGCTGCTGCTGAGGCAAATGGCACACATCCTCCATCGACCTTCCCCTTCTCCTTCCTTCTCCTGCTCCTCCTTCTCCACATCCTCTTCCTTCTCGGTCATCATCGAAAGCCACCAATCAGGCGGTCGGAGGCGGCTTCTGCTTCTGTAGCGGGAAGCAGGTGCCGCTAAGGAGGGCGGCGGCGGCGACGTCCAGATGATACCACCGACCGGTCTTCTAAGTGGCTTCGTCATTATCGCCATCGACGTCGTCGTCATCATCGTCGTCGTCATCGTCGTCGTCATCGTCGTGGTCATCTTCGCAGCATCGAATTTGTCGAATCCACCACCGTCACCGTCAACTGACACAGTAAGTCTCTAGATATTATTAGTGTGACTAGCCGTCTTTATGTGACACTATGATCGCTAGCAGTTCGGAAAATATATTATATATAGATATATTATTTAAGCCATCCAGGCTTATATATACTTTCCCGGCTATACGCTGTTGGAATGAATCTTATTTAGACGAAGAAACTTTAAAGTCAATGGTGCGATTAATTGTCGAAATAATAATATGTCGGCGAATAGGGAAATAGACGGCAATTTCAATACGCTATTGAAAATAGATTCATGATTCATGTGAAGATCCATGAACAGATGTCAGAAAGGCGACTGACAGTGGCTTGTTGCCGTTTAAGGACACTGTTTCATATCAAAGATGATTAGTGTGGCCCTCCTCCTTTATCCAGGCTTGGGACTGGCACTTACGAAGAGCGAGCAGTGTCAAAATCAACAGTGATCGTAACTGGCAGATAATAGTCCCGCAGTTCATATATGACTTCACAGTGCTTCAAGATGGACGGAATGAATCTGACGATAAAGCGGACTGATCCTGAAAGCAAGCACAGCTGTTTGCTATAGTTCCAATTAAACGTGAAACGTTGGCAGCGATGGATGATGATGGTTGAAAGAAGTAGCGAACAAAATAGATTCAAGAATAAAACCAGGCAGTTCATATATAACTAAGCTCTGCCATAACGACTGTCGTCTTTGATGAAGATAGTATTGACATATCCATGTCAATATTCCACTCTTATTTGTAGACAGTGGGCTTGAAATGTGATGCACATTGTATTGCATTGTAGCCTATTGTATCTATAAATTTAAGAAGCACTTCTCACAGTGCACACCAATTAGAGGCAATTCTCCCAGGGAGAATAGAAAGTGGTTTTGAGACAGCGGAAAGATGAACATGGTGTGCGAGTTAGGCTACATGTATACATGCTCTTTATAGGTAAACTTATACCATGTCAAACACAACTGATGCTGAACGCTCAAAACTCTCTTAAACGCTAAACTGTCTTTAAATGTGATTCATTCTCACGTGGACGACAGCTGGGCTTATGAGGATGAGCTGCTAATGCTTAACGTAATAACGTTCAACCCTTTCGGGTAAGAAATCATTTGACAATTAATCTGCAATTATTGTGATGACTAAATTTAGCGTCAGCATTAAGAGTGTTATGAACAAATGTTTCTCAAGCCACATGAAGTCCGCTCTTACAGTCTTTATAAAGCAATAATTATGTCATAAACGATAGCATATTCTATTGTCTGCTTATCGTCTCGATTATGCCAACTCGGATCTCACTGGTATCTCAGATCATCAATGAATCAATCAATCAATCAACCAATCGATCAATCAATCAATCAAGATCATGAACTTCACTTCAATACTCTCTCCAGAATTCGTGTGTTTTTGCTGGTGCCTGCTCTGTTTAGAGTCCATATTCTTAATCCTAGTCGGCCAGCTGCACTGGCTTCCTGAAAAATTAGGAATAAGATCTCTACTGGATTGACTGACCTATGACCTGCATTATACTGCAGAAACAATCCTATATGCCTAGCTTTAACCACTGTCTTCTTCTTGCATCCATCCCATCGGTCTGTAACTTCGGGTGACCGTCGGTTTTTTATTGACCAATCCACGGTGCAAAACTGTAAACTGCCATAGTAGGACTCCGCTCTAGACTTTAATTTAATTTTCCAAGAAATGAAAACGGCAATACATGCAGGCTACACGTATCTCTGAAGTTCGTTGTTATTTTCTTTTCCTGAAGAAACTCCTTCAAACTCATTATGTCTGACTGATTCCTTGAACGCCTTCTTTTGTAATGATGCTAATGACAAAACGCAGATTCATATTTCTGTGTGACTGCAAGCGTTGACGTTGCAATTTCTGTTACGAACTTACAGTAATGATCGTGCCAAATGCAGCTGCGCTGGACATCTGTAGCTCTCTTGAGCACCTATAGTCGTGCAGAATGCTCATTATTTTGTGATCGGTTTGTGGATCCGCCCTAGCAATACTCATGCCATCTGAGCCTCAGGTCTGAAGCGTAGAATAGCCGGAACTTTAGGATGACCATTTTTCATCTTGAGAATTTATAGCCTGTAGCGCCTCTTCAAGGGACCCACCCAGAGGCTCTCTCTGCGCTAGCTTTATATGATGTTAAATCTCGTTACGAACGGAAATATTACACCAGCTCACAAAACAATGCACAACATGTGGGAAGAGTCACCAGTGGCGACACACACACACATACGCACACATACGCACGCACACATACGCACACACACACACACACACACACACACGTGTAGCCAGCCAGCCGATGCCCGTCGAAAGCATGGATGATGGATGTTCAGAGTTTATTAAGGAGCAGAACGTTCGCGCACACGTGTACGCTGCCGACGCCAGAGCAGAACCTCACAGGTGGAAGAAGATGAAGCACATCGGGTTATTCACTGAAGTAAAGGAGTGCATATCTATAGAGGGAGCATTGGTCGTGTTTCGGTCGACAGAATGAAGAGCCAACGGTCGAGGTCACGCAAATGATTCACGTCGGTCGTATGATAGTGGGACGGAGTCACGGAAAGACTCGGTTGCTGATAGAGTACATGCACGGCAGGGCTTTTTTAACGTGCAGTTGTACACAAAATGTGCAGTTCTAAATGGATTTGTCCAGTTGTAGAATTGTAATTGTAATTGAACATTTATATAGCGCCGCTCACATATTCAGTAGCGCTCCCGACCCTAGTTAGCACTGCCGCTAACGAATAGTATGGTCTTCAGGCGTTTCCTAAACAGAGGGAGAGAGAGACTGAGAAGTTCAAGGCGCAGTTTGTGTGGAAGACGGTTCCAGCAGGAGGGGCCAACATAGGCAACATATATAGAAGCACTTCTGTACAGTTAAAACTAGCAGAAAGGTCACTGTCCTCCGATCGGAAGCAATTTACCATGGAGGATTGGAAAGGAAAGAAGGGATTGTGCAGTTCTAAAAATTTCTTTAAAAGAGCCATGATGTACGGTCAGTATAGTTGAGACTCAACCGTACAACGGAAGGATGCACATGATACAAACACATGGACCAAGGTCACTTGCGAACAAAGTACCCTGTAAACCAGTGTTTGATCTAGATGCATCCTCTGGGGGTTTAAGGTTTCTGGTGGTGGGGGGAGGGACAAACGAGCGTCGGCGAACGGTCGTCGAGGCGGTTAGCGCCGAAGGGGTGGGCTTGGGGAGGGGGATATGGTACTCCCCATCACAATTTTGTTGAATCTCCATATTGCAATGGCAGCATTTGAAGATGTCATCTTAATAAAATTGTTAATATTACATTTATCATCTTAATCGAATTGCTAACATTACATTTAATTAAAAAATCCATCGAAATAAAACGAAAGTCGATCAGCGACCGACGTCACTTGTATACGTATATGCTGGCTTAATTAGATGGACGGACATGAGCTGTTCATGTCCAACTGCAGCGCTAGAAGTCGGAGTGCGTCTTATCCACTGTGCATGATTTAATGTTTTAAACTGAATGTCCTACATATGTATAGTAGGCTTAGGCCCTAGCCATGACTTGCCCTGAGCAACTCCATCTGCAGGGCTGAGTAAGCCCACGCAGGACATTAAGCCCACTTTATAATTCTCGTGAAAAACAACTATCTGCGTCAATTTAACTATTGAACATTGGCAGCCCATATTGATCGAAGCTGTGCTTGAAGTAGGAATAATACGTCACTAACCTAAACTTTCGTAAATTAGTTGTGTGCGGGCATAAAAATGGGTTAACGGTCTTGGACTCCCAAGTTAGATCTACACCGATTTTGATACAAGACTTTTTTTCAACTACATGCAAAATTTCGAGATCTGTGCATCTCAATGGTTATACACATGTAACACATCCAACTGTATGTATATACATGTATATGGTGATATTCTGCAGAAGACCATCATTTCTTATATAAAATAATTTTTAATTATATATATATATATATATGGCCGCCTATGTTTCAACGCAAGAACTTAAACGTTGATGGCATTCTAAACAAGTTGGACTGGATAAAAAAAATCGCAATAAAACCGTCAAAATGGAATATTACCAACAGCTACATTTTGAACAGGAAAATTGACTTGAACGGCATTTTAGTCATTCCATTCCACTAGAGGACCGCTTATAAATTACCCCGTGTACACTGTACACGGCCTCAATGCACACGACTGATCAAGAAGACTATTCCATGCATTGCAATGATCCATCATGATCTGCAATAGTAGACTACCAACGTTGCTTATATATAGGTCAGTCGACATAGATTTCACAATGAGTAGTTGTCCTTTTGGGGATTAGTCATTCATTATGGGAGGTAGGCTAACAATTTATGACTTTCATTGCGTTTTTTGTCAGCCTATATGGCGAAACGAAATATATGTACATTGTACATGAACATCTGCCTTAAATAAATTCATAACCTACATATTCGTAAAAATCTGTTAATAGCTAGCCTATATATTTCGTTATGGTTCAAAGAGTGGTTCTCTTGAGTTGCAAAGATGGTGAGTCTGTAATACTTTATACTTTAGTAATTTGTTTTTTAGTCGTCTGGCGTGAATGCAAGTCTTATATAAACTCGTGTTCAAGTAGGTGTAGAGAGCTTTTGACAATTTAGATGTTGATAACTTGATATCCTGCTTTGTATCAGGGAGCCAAGCCTCCATGCAGTAATATAATTAAGTAAGGAAGAACCGAATGTGGTCACTTCTGTTACGACCACGATATGTCTGCTTCGTGTTCTGAAAAGCAAGCAGAGTTACTGGTGCGTACAAGGATGTTTCTTTCGTATCGAAGTTCCGATTTACAGATGCGTCCTTGGAACGGCATGGCTGCGTTACGAAGCAACATAAATTGTCATTATTTTCATTATTAAGTTAAGTCGATCTGTCTTTTTCTTTTCTACAAGGCATAATTGCATTGCATGCTCGCTTTTTTTTATTAATCGTATAGCCAAACGAAGACTTGTTTACAGCAAGGCTTTTAATATAATATATACATACCATGTATGTATGTATGTATGTATGTATGTATGTATGTATGTATGTATGTATGTATGTATGTATGTATGTATGTATGTATGTATGTATGTATGTATGTATGTATGTATGTATGTATGTATGCATGTATGCATGTATGCACGCGTGTAGATTTACAGACTATGCATGCAGGTCTATGTATAAAATATTTCCGTTCTAATTCAGTTCTAAGTCTCTAATTTCAGTTCTAATCCTATTCTTATATATTTTGAAAATAAATCCTATTTCAGTTAAAATTCAAGTTCAGAAATACTTTCAGTTCTAATTCAAGTCATGAAATAATTTCAGTTCTACATGTTCTAAAATAATGTCAGTTCTTTCCAATTCTGGAGAGGTTTTTCTTACAAATTCAGTCATCAAAATAATGACATTGCAAAAAGTACAGAAACACAGATGCTAAACGGTTCCAACTTGTAATAATGGTCCGATGCCCTAAACGTCAAATGCTTTAGACGTTAGTTCAGTTTAAGAAACACTACATCCTCATTTGACAATAGCCAAGCGCTTTGATTTTCCTGCCTATAAGCTTAAAATCAATTGAAGTCTGACGGATTCTCAGGCCAATTCCTCCGTGGTCTTACCTATTTCTCTTTCCATCTATGGATCCAGTTGGTTGGTCCTTTTATCCTTGTCAGTATACATGTAGGTAGTGGCGGCGCTAGGGGTTATTGGGGGCTAAGCCTCCCTAAAAAAGGCAAAAAAGGTCGTCAGAAATTTTGGCGGATGAAAATGGAAAATTTCCTCCGCTAGGATTCAGCCCCCCAAAACGTAAATCCTGGCGCCGCCACTGTCAGTAGGAACCAAATGGTTCGTCCATCGCAATTTTCTTTTCTCATAGTGTTCTGTGGTTCCCGGACAATTCGTCGCCGGACAATTAGGACCGGACAATTCGGACCGGACAATTCGGACCGGACAATTCGGAACCGGACAATTCGGAGTGGACAATTCGGCACGGACAATTCGGAGACGGACAATTCGGAGAAAATTTTGGTGAGGACAATTCGGACCCAGACAATTTGGAGCGGACAATTCGGAGCGGACAATTCGGAGCGGACAATTCGGAACCGGACAATTCGGACCGGACAATTCGGACCGGACAATTCGGACCGGACAATTCGGAGAGGGCAATGCTTAGCAGTCAAAATTAGTGATGGAACTCAGATTTTCATACCCATCTCCATCACCCAAATAGACCTGCATAGGTTGACCGGATAGGCTACTGGTCATCAAAATAAATACTAGATCAACTTAGCACCCCACTGTCTATCAGTCTGCGTGTAAACTTATGTCTGTTTATTCGTACGTCTCTTTGCCCGTTTGTCTGTCTGTGTCAAATACGTATGTCTGCCAATCCATTTGTGATCTACGTCAGCCCACTCACTTTGAACATGTTTTGGAAGCCATAGGATGCTGCGTTTTGACCTTTTGAATCTTTCATATTTATGACAATAAGTAAGTCCAAAATGACTTCAATGCAATACTATAGGAGTATAGGTTATATCTGTTCTCGTAATATTTACATGAATCGACATGATCTGTTCTCATAAATAAATTCGTGTTAACCTGATCTCATAATATTATTGGGACCTGTAAAAATCTGATCTATAAATAAGAGCGGTGTAAATCTAGCTTAAAGCAGAAGCCCTATCACTACCAGGTAGCCTACTGTTAGATAATCGAAGACAATCAGCGAATGATTACACTTTTTTATCGAAAGTAACATAACATACTAATAATGGGAATCCAGACTGTCAGGTATACAAAGTCAGAGATCACTTAGCTGAAAAATTTCTCAGAGCTAGGCCTACGAACTTAAGTAGCAGTAAAATATAATAACATTTTAACTAATAATCTGAAACCCTACAAATCATGTCTTTTAGGATTTCATGATTTTTATATGCACTCCGAATTGTCTTGGTCCGAATTGCCCGTGTCCAAATTGTCCGGGTCCGAATTGTCCGTCTCCGAATTGTCCGGTCCGAATTATCCGTCTCCGAATTGTCCGCTCCGAATTGTCCGCTCCAAATTGTCCGGGTCCGAAATGTCCGGGTCCAAATTGTCCGGGTCCGAATTGTCCGCTCCAAATTGTCCGCTCCAAATTGTCCATCTTCGAATTGTCCGCTCCGAATTGTCCGTCTCCGAATTGTCCGGTCCGAATTGTCCGGTCCAAATTGTCCGGCGACGAATTGTCCGGACACCGTGTTCTGTACAGTATGGCATAGTATGCCTGCTGTATAAAATTGTAGAAACATAACTGGGATGTGCAATGAAGACTTTGTTGTAGGATCATAAGAAAGACCAGTGGTTGAACCCACGCAACCCCCACCGTCCCACGGCAATTCTCACCCTGTTTCTGACGTTCTGTATATCCTCTTCTCTCGCCCCCTCGATCTTATAGATTTATTCTAAGTTTTATCATGCCATGAAACCTGCAGAATTCTCATCGACCACATAAACTGTGATGTGCCGCGTTCAGTCTTTTTTGTTTGCCACTGTTATTGACTGGTGGCTCAGATCCGTGCAGCAACTCACTCAACATCACTATGACATCATGAAGACGAATAATTCGCAACAAATATAGAAGGGCGAAATTGTACAAACACAGCAAATGTAAACAGCGCACGTACATAGCCATGATCGCACGTGCAGATGATATCTCATTTTATGATTTCAGACTGACCATTTGTTGGATACATTGTATACTATAGTTCGTAATCCAAGAATTAGTTGCCCAACAAATGTCATGTATGCAGACCGCAAGCTGCCAATAAGCCCAACTGGGACACCCCGGGGAACCCACACCGGCACGCCGTAATAGACTCCCGTCACTCCCCTGTTGGAACCATAATAAACCCATAGAGGCAAGTTCAAGGTTTCACTTGGTGTCGATTGTAAAAGGCCACGGGTCTCACAGGCCTATGGGTTGTCTATATGGACTGCAGTTAGTTGTCTTTGTGAGGAGCTTTGAGCATGCTTGCTGGATTATATACAACACAACACCCTTTGCATTATGACCAGAAATTTCGGCCAGGGATTGCGAGCACATATATTGCAATACAATCAAATAAAGTGCCATATTCTGTCTGTTTGTAACAACAGACTGATCGATGTGATGTATTTTTGGGAGTGGCAATATGTTCCGCGGCCATTACTTGAAAGCAAAGCATCACATACATGTATATAAATTATATTCATCTGATATATCTTTCTGCCGCCATCGGAATTTTTTATTGGTCGTATCTCTCTGTTGTCATGTCGGTACACTATGCGCCTAAATGTTTTTTTATGGAATAAAAAAACTCTCTGATGATTTCCCCCTGATATTTTTTCACTTAAGCACCGATGGTTCTTTCATGGATGTCATGGATGTTGTTTTTAGTCGAAGAAAGAGCATCCGTATTTACAGAAGAATTGCTAAATAGTTGTCATTCTTACAGGTGAAACTAGCAGTTATGAAAGCGCCTCAGGTATAGCCTACTCTTTTGAACGTGGCGTCGCAATGTTGTATGGCTGGGACGACCAACGCAGCACAGCCACGGGTCATTCAATTATTGACGAATTAATGTGTTCATCTAAAGAATGTCTCACTCAACGGTCAAACTTTTTAGCCTACAGTGATAGTTGCAGGTAAGGTGTCAATCAACTTCGCGACCTCTTAATATTCTTATATATATATATATATATATATATATATATATTATATAATAGTCCTATTGGTTATGCTCTGACCCTTTGGTAACCGGACTACGACCTCCTTCGGACTACTTTTCTAGACAACCTTCTGATTAGACACAGCGTTCGTGAATAGACTGGTGCCCTGCGCTTAAGAAATTTAGAGATTACGATTACGCTTACGGTGCGGCTAACTATAGGCCTACATATATTAGACCATTGTTTTAGAAACGTTTTGGCTCGTCGATTGAGAGCATCTTGAGAGCGTATTTGCAATACTTCATTTATTAGTAGCATACTTGTATCAGTTGCCTGCGTGTCATGTTAGTACGAATTTAGACCTATTAATTAGCGTCTATGTCAAAGTCTGTTTTGGGAAATAGTCGATATTCTGATTACTTTGCTAATAACGATCTTTTAGGAATGTACAATGGTCATTTACGCCTAGTGATGTTTAAAGTTTACGCAAAATGTCAGTTACTCAAAAGTGTGTCTGCTGTAAAGTGGACGCAAATGTAAATCTCAAAAATTGGAAGGTTGCATCATGGCGCACGTTTCAGGCTTTCAAACGAATGCCCATCTGAGGTTTGTTGAGCACGACAATAGACCCACAGACCTTTACATTATAAGCGCATATGCATGTAGCCTATGTATCATCAGCAACGTTGCAGCAATCTCAACAACATTTACAAGTGCCACATTAAAACGTAGACTATGATGGCCTTTAGCGTGCTGGAGAAGGTGGATCCCAGTGAAGGGATCGTGGAAGGGGGAGCAGGGGAAGGAGAGGCAGATTGCGGATCTAGTATAGGCTATCCGTCCGCAACATGCATGGATATCAAGTGCGAGCAGTGGAAAAATCAATTCCGCGTCTGAATTGATTTTAAATGGATTCCAATTGGCAAAATCTACCAAACGCGGCCAGATGATGTCTTAAGTCACTGCTTTGGCTTAAAAGCTAAAGGTCTAGACCTATATGCATAGATGTATATGCGAGCTAAAGGTCCATATGCCTATATATGTATAGATCTATTTATACATAGGCCTACATCTAATTATACCAAGCGTGTGTAATACTGTGCATATTTTTCTTATATCTATGCGCATGTGTGGTTTTGCGTATTTGCGTATAGTGCTCCTCTTTTAAATATCGCGAAAAGCAGATTATTGCAATTATAGTAATTATATATAAAAATATATATATATAATTATTATTATATATATTACAATCTATCTGTAGCCTAATCTTTCTGATGGCATCTTATAAGAACTGAAGCCGGTGTCACGATATAAATTCTACCCCGATATAAAGTCCCCCTCAAACAGAGTCTCTCCCTGCATGGGTGAAACTCTGCGCTGGAAGAATTTTTCTGAAATAAAAAGTGTAAGCTTATATAGACTAATTATGTTCTTGTTAAATTATTTGGCAACTTTAACTAACCGTTTAACCTGCTCATCTATAAGTTGTTTTGGATCTATAACCCAATTCACGCTGAACGGGGAGACCATATTTCGTCGACGGAGGAAATACTCTCTTTCCCCTGAGACTAAGCCGGAGACTTTATTTCCGAATATAGGCTCGGGGGGGGAGAGAATTTATTCTGAAACAGATCCGCCAGGGGCAGAATCTGCTTCGAAATAAAGTCTCCTGGGGAGACTTCTGGGAGGGGAGACTCTGTCACGCGACACCGTCATGGCAGCCAAAGAAAACTGATTTGCCTAGGAATCATTGACATGTACAAAATCGCACACTTTCACATATTTTACGCACATATATATATATATATATATGCATGTATGCATGCATGTACATTGTATGTATGTATGTATGTACGTATGTATGTATGTATGTATGTATGTATGTATGTATGTATGTATGTATGTATGTATGTATGTATGTATGTGTGTGTGTATGTATGTATGTATGTATGTATGTATGTATGTATGTATGTGTGTGTGTATGTATGTATGTATGTAAGTATGTTTGTATGTATGTATGTATGTATGTATGTACGTATGTATGTATGTATGTATGTACGTATGTATGTATGTATGTATGTATGTATGTATGTAAGTATGTTTGTATGTATGTATGTATGTATGTATGTATGTATGTATGTATGTATGTATGTGTGTGTGTATGTATGTATGTATGTATGTATGTATGTATGTATGTATGTATGTATGTATGTATGTATGTATGTATGTATGTATGTATGTATGTGTGTGTGTATGTATGTATGTATGTATGTATGTATGTATGTGTGTGTGTATGTATGTATGTATGTAAGTATGTTTGTATGTATGTATGTATGTATGTATGTATGTATGTATGTATGTATGTATGTATAATGTACATGACATTTGTCAGAGAGCTTGTACATGGGAGACGGATGGCAGTAATCTCATCTGTCGAAGCAATTTCTCATAATAGTCACCGACGCTGATCGACGGACGAACGCTCAGACAGACGGACGGACGGACGGACGGACGGACGGACGCAGTGACAGCTGAATAAATAAGAGGTGTTATTATTTTGACTGTCTGTCCGTCTGTCTGTCTGTCCGTCTGATAAATACATTTAGTCCTTCTGTCTGCCTCTGTCCGTGTCTGGCAACTCTCGTTTTGACGCTACTTTCAAAATAGATAGGGGCCTAGACGCCCTAGAGTAAAAAAAAAAATTGTCTTTCTTTTTTCCATTTGTTTCTTATGCTCCATGAGGTTAACAGAGTGCGCGGTATATTCAGAAGTTTCAAATCTTAATGCGTGCACTCTAGACAGGTAGCCTACACTGCAGGTCTGCAGATTTGTGTACAACTGATACGCATGAAAAAGATATAGAGACAGACAGAGACAGGGACAGAGACAGACAGAGACAGAGACAGAGACAGAGTGAGCCAACGCACGATCTTTTCATCGGATCCTTTTAAAAATATTTGCTCTTGTTTGGGTTTTGTTTTTTCGTTGCTGATATTATTTTGTCATATGTATGCGTTTATTTTTAACCCACCAAAGAATTGTTTCACTTGCTCAATAGCTTTCCAACAGTTGCTGACGGTTGTTGTTGACTCTCTGGTCTTGTCAACAGCTGCAGTTCTGGTGGTCTCTGCGTTGGATATCAGATTGTAATCCTCAGCTGATTTCGTTGTAGGCATATCTCTTGCGTAATATATTATAGTCTGCAGTTCTGATTCGGTTCTATGTAGTGAGGAGGCCAATGTCGTCAGAAATCTTATACTCTTCATTAGTTCCAACTTAATTTGATTTCTGCTTCAATGTTGCATGAGCCGAGAAGTGACATCTGTGCGTCTGCATCAGTGTTAAATGGGAATAAGATACCATAGATGCCGAGGACATTAATTTTCACTGGTGCATGGGCGGAGACTTGGTCCACAACTTGCGGGGGACGACGAGCGAGTGGCCGAAGGAAGGACGAGAGATTTTGGGCGGACGAATGGCTGAGTCGTCGACGAAATTTCCATCTTTTTGACGACCAAAATTTCTGACGACCTTTTTAGTCATTTGGCCGAAATCTCCAGGAGAAAATACCATTTGCTCTGTAAAAAGGTTTAAGACCTTTTTTTATTCATTTGGTCGAAATTTCTTCAAAACATACCATTTTTCCCTGCCAAAATAGCTGATGACCTTTTTTTAGTAATTTCGTCTAACGTTATAACGCGTCACCAGTGTGTTCATGAGGTGTACATGTCCAGGATGTCCTAATACTTAACGTTCCCCATTTCTGCAATCAATTAAATTTCATATCAATTCGTTTGTTCTTCTTGCTGTCATAATGACACCCATGCTGACACCCATGGTCCAGGCTGATAACATTGATGAAATAACCTTCAGCAAAAGAACTTGAATATAGTCTTTTTCATTATTAGTCGTTATTTTTGCAAACCAGTTGGATACTATCTATAAGAAAGTAGGTCTAAGTATGTTGTGCGTCAGCGAATGAGTCTGTACCGTAATAGCATTTACAGACCGTGACTGTTATTGTGGTACCGGTATACATTGTTGATGCTGCTGCTTTGCGAGCTATTTTTCCGGAAGATCGGTTTATATCTTCTTCTTCTCCTCCCTCTTTACATCTCTATTCTTCTTCTCCCTTCTCAATACCTTATCTCCTTCTTCTCTTCTTTCTCCCGATTTTTGCGGGGGCAAATTCCCACCCGACTCCAACGGCAACGTGTATACTTCCTTCCTATATCGTTTCCGTATCCTCGCATCGTCGACTAGAACTTTTCCATTTGCGTCTTTGATTCCAGTAACTCACTTTCGAATTGTCGCTAAGTAGCTTTATCATATTTCTTCTTGCATTCTGTTTATTTGCATAGCATCTTCGGATTCTTTTTTATCATCTTGCTCCTTCTTGTTACAGTTTCTTTTGATTTCCCTAGTGATCCAGCTTTCGGCCTACACTGCCCTCCAGTGTGATTTTGCACATGTGTATTTACATATAGGACGAGAACGTCACAAGTATCACCAATTAGTAGATGAGGACTACCGTTTGTGAATTACATGGCTTAACTTTCATGTGTAGACCTTTAGGGTTCAGAGTTCAAACATAGAGAGAAAAATGGATGGATAGATAGATGGATGAATGGATGGATAAATAGACAGATGGACATAGATGGATGGATACATAGATATGGATGGATAGATAAATAAAGATAGACATAGAGAGATACAGACGCATCGATGGATGGATGGATGGATGGATGGATAAACGGTTGGATGGACGGATGGATGAATGAATGGATGGATGGTTGGATGGACGTACCGAAGGACAAATGGATAGATACGCAGATAGATAAATTGAGAGTGAGTGTGAGAGAGAGAGAGAGAGTGAAACAAAATATTAGAAGAAATGGATTAAGATCTCTCGATATATTTATACACTGTATGTAATCACACCTCGCATAAATGCTTGCACTGTATGGTGAAATATGATCCTGACATCGAGATACAATTTCTGTATAAACTGCATACTCTGATCAAGACGATTGGAACCGCACAATAATTCGTCATTAAATTTGCGATAGTTATCTTTCATCATTTCTGTGATAATTAAACTGTCACTCAGCCATAGTTGGGGTCTTCTATCCGAAGGTACAGACGATCGACACAGGGGGCATTGTTCCAGTTTCTTTCTCGATTGTCCATTTCTTTCTTCAGCATGACAAGTGGCATTTAGTCATGCAGTAAAGCGTGCTGCACGATGCACTGAAAGTAGCTCTATAATTGCTCGGCCATCACGCAAAGAAAAGCGCACAAAAGGCAGACTGTGACAATGAAGAAATCCATGCTGACCTAAGAAACGACAAAGAAGCAGTCAAATGCAGCTGCAATTTACTATACCTGCAATTTCACCAACTGCTTTGGAGATGTAGGGAACGGGTGCATTATGCATTAACGTCACCTTTTGTCTGCACCGACCAAATTAGACATAGCCTACATAGAAATCATTGTATGAAATGCCATGCAGTGTGGCAAGACCAGTCAATTGTAACGCAGTAACTAGGTCAGATTAAGTGAACACTGCATATAAAAACGAAACTGCATGCCTTTACGAGAAGATGGATTTTGACAAGTAATCAGTCAGCAGATCAAAGTAGGCTATAGTAGTCTATATACTCATTCGTGACTTGTATGAGCATTCAATAAAAGTCATTAATGAGAATTATCAGCTATACATGTCGCTCTATAATATTATATGTTCACCAACAATATATTGGTCTATGGCTGCAAAACAATAAGCGAAGTTCTTTGTTCGTGCGATGATTTCGACAGCAACATATCTGACAATCATCGCTTGTAAGAGAACAATGTCAACTCTTTGCTCAACTATTTATAACTCAACAAAACCAACGTCGGTATCTTAGAAGAATTGTTTGAAACAACGCTTGAAAGGCATTGCAGGTTAACACTCGCCCTTCCATTGTTTAGTCTTGCGCGTACTGTTAGCCTACAGTAGGCTGCAGCTCAACTTTTTAATAACTCAACTTTTCTTGTCCCAGCCAGTAGGCCTAAAGACAATTCTACACAGTAAGCCTATCTATCATCGCCTATATTTAAACAATTTCATGAGCTTTCTTTGAATTCGTCTTTGATTCCTTTCCTTCTAAAATTTAAAAGTTCGAAGTATTTTTTTACAAAACTTATCTTACTACATTACCTAAATCGAAACATCACGGTAGGCTATAGGTCAAAGATTTATTTAGATTGCTGTAGGTGGGTCTGTGATAAACTGCCATAAAAACTGAACTGCGTGCTTTTACGAATGGAAGGATTTTGACAAGTTATCTGTCAATAGATCAGAAGAGGCATCGGGGTATACTTCTTCTAGTAGCGCATAGGCCTATCTTAATATTTAAAACCGGTTTGAATCGGTCATGAGGTAAAAATGTTTGTCACACAGTATACCACACATTTCAAATTTACCCACATTTCCTATTTATACTGACGTACAAAAAATATATTGTCATACATAATTTCGTATAAAATTCGCAGCGTGCGCCTGCATGCTTTTACGATTGCACCTGTATAATTGCGCACCTGAAAACCTCGCTCAATCGACTGTAGCCAGATAATAAAAGCAGAATGATTGTTTCCAGACATTTGCAGAATCGACCATTTGCCATTATTAGCATCCAATTATTTCCGTAGTTCGCTTTTTATGGCTCTAATAATGAAACTCACGCAGAGCGTGACGTCATCAAGTCTCACCTATTGTGTCTGCTAGCTCTAAAATGTCTGAGAGCTCGACCATTCGGTCTAGATTTTACCAACATACGTGTCATTAAGTTCCTCAAAACAATCTACCGAAAGCATTTATTGCATGCTCTGAACGAATGATTAACTGCTGTACTCGATAGGTCTAGGCCTATATGTTATAGCACATTATTTATCACGTACGTCACGCTCACAACCTCACATGGGTCTTGAAGCTTATGAAAAAGAATACCCTGTGGAAATATAAAAACATGCACATTTTTAGTGTAATGCTTAGTGCTCTAATAATATCGAGGCAGCGATATGTTTGAAACAATTCGCGACTTGTAGCGAATTGTCTTTTCAAATTCAATAGCCTGCAGGCTAGAATGGATTTGTTACATTTTTTTCCTACACCGCATCGTCGTCGTCACCAGGGTGCATGAATTTCTTTTCATATATGTAAAGTTATAACAAAAGTATAACATACACCATTTTGATGCTTTAGACCCACAGTGAACAGCTTTTAGCAATTATGCAATTTACAAGTCTAAAGCAAGTGATTAAACGCTAGACGCAGGTACGTAGGCTACGTGCAGATTGAGAAGTACTGCGCAAATAAAGACTAAACTTAGTTAGCCTACTCAGTCCTTCCCCCCGTGCCGGTCTGCACATCGGGCAACGCATCTCCTCCACTCGTCCCTTGATGAGTGAATTTTTGCGTTATTTCTGTTGCGCAAATAAAGACTACAATTAAGATTCTATATTATGTCGGCCGATGGATGATGTTGACCTTGAGCGGAGAAAGCGATCAAGGTGATCAGTTAACCCAAGTGGCAGACCTACAAACACAGAACTGCAACGATCAAGTCTACTATTTCTCATTATTTATAGACTATAATGTCGTATTTGCCATAGCGCCTATTCAAGCATTCTACTATAAGGCGCTCCAGACTACAGCGCGGAAGCCTGAGGTGGATTCGAACCTGGAACTCTTCGGTTCTATAAAACACTGAACCCAACACTACACCAACGCGTCCCGCAGTAGTGCAGTGATGCAAATGTGTGTGCGATACTCTCCCAGTTCAAAACGTTGGGTGCGGGTAGGCTATAGTCGTCGACCGCGAACCACTTCTCCCTCGGCTGTCCACTTCGTTTGACGTCTCTAACGCTACAATTTCATGTGCGCCGCATGAAACTGATGATTTGGCTGTATACGTCTAGAAGAGTGACAACAGTCGAACCATCAGCTTCACGCGGTGCACACGAAATTGACTTGCAAATGCAGGACGAAATAAGGCAGCTGCAATTATCGCTTTTTGCTGCTTCCGCGAAACCGTCTCTCAAGGATCGCGTCCCATGCAATTAACGATTGCCTGACTGTAAGTGCAAGGTCATACGACTCAATATGTATCATTTAACACATCCGTATAAACATCCGACTGCCTGTTGCTATGATGCTAGAGTGGGTCTAATGGAAAGTTTCCATCCTGTCTATACTCACTGTCTCACAGATGTCTGTTGTTCATAATGCACAATCAGCAACATGGAAAAATCCTTTCCTACTTCCAAAACTGTGTCGTTGCTGCATCGCATTCAGATCTAATTTTCATCATTGATTATTTTTAGTGTGCCTCAACAATTTTGCCATTCACTCTGCCTTTACCCTTTACTTTACAGTCTTGCGTATCACTGTGTTCTTCTCCTTCTCTCTCCCTCTCCCTCTCCCTCTCCCTCTCCCTCTCCCTCTCCCTCTCCCTCTCTCTCTCTCTCTCTCTCTCTCTCTCTCTCTCTCTCTCTCTCTCTCTGTACCTCTGTGTGTCTCTGTCCCTGTTCCTGTCTCTGCATATCTCTGTCTGCCTCCGCCTCTCTATTTGGCAGGGCAATTTATGCGACCATCAATCTTTCAGTTCGACATCTTGATATGCCTTCGTTGGATGAGTTGAGAGGCGAAAAGGCATCGAAAAAGCGAATACCCAAATTTGCAACAAGGCTCGATGAACGCGTAGACTGGATTTCGACGCGAAACGAACAAGTTCGTCTTAATTTTGCGCGATAGGCGAAGCCATGGGTGGAGGGGGCGTGGAGAGAGGGTGGAACAGCAGCACTGCCATCCATCGCTCTTATTAGGGGATCGACCAACTGGAAGGGCGGCTTAGCCCCCCCTCCGGTTCCTATGGCAACCGCATCGAGTGTACTGGAGTAATGTAAGAGTTTTACACTTGACAGACGATGCAGAATCTCATTTGACATGAACAGATTTATAGATCAAGTAAGCTTATATATAATTACGATTAGGCTACGGTTGCTGTCGTTTGCGGCCAGACATTTGTTATCACTAGGGTGAGAATTGCTGGGAGTTGAGGTTGATTGCTGAACCCCCTTCCTATAGTCTTTATTTGCGCTCCATTGTAAATTCTTCTTTTCACACCTCAACTCACGTGGGTCATATAGCTGACCCCTACAGTTATTTTCTACACTGTCTGTTATTCTCATATACTGCATGTTTATTATCACACAGACTGCATAACAGCAAGGCTTCTTTTAAGGAGGCTTCTGAACTGCACAAACCCTCATTTTTCTTCCCATCCTCCATAGTAAATTACTCCCAATCGGATGACAATGACCTTTTAAAACTAGTTTTTAACTGCACAGAACTCCCACAGAAGCGCTTCTGCAACTGCAAATATCCATTTAGAACTGGACATTTTATGTAGAGTGTCACGCAAAAGTAAAATGCGCTTCATCATCAACGGTGTCGACGCAAACTAAAGCAAACTAAAGCAAACTAAAGCCATTTCCGCTGATTAGCGAAGAATGTGCTTTCCAAGAAGAAGCGTCAAGTATATGCACCCAGATGACATCGCTATGCTCGGTGCGTATAGTTAAACGCTTGTGGGACCCAGCGGCAATATGCACTGAGCCTATTACCGAGTCTTTTTAATCTCAAAGAGAAGTCGGTGTGATGCAAGTTGCAATTCTCGGCGTTCCTTGTTACTGTTCAAATGGTACGGCACTGCGTCATTTTCGGTTTCATAGTAACCCGCGGAACATTGCTTCTGAGGATGGAACCAGTGCTTAAAGTGTGGAAAAATAAGTGCCTGGACGCCCCTTACCTTTCCAAAAGAAGTGCCTGGACGCCCTTTACATTTTCAGACTGCACATGTGCTGGCCAATAAGTGGCAGGACGGCGTTCATATTATAAATTAAGTGCATGGACGCCGTCCATGACCGTCCAGTCATTCTTTAAGCCCTGGATGGAACACATGTATCGTATCCATGAGCAATGGATTAACTATTAATTTAAGGCGCAAGAAACCGTGCAATAAACACCTTGGCCTGACGTGAGATTTTAGTATCTCTCGTTAAAGGTAATAATTAGGTTTATTGTTACAGATGGTAATCGGCGAGAGAGTAGGCTAATAATGATTGCTTAGGTTTTTGGTTCGTTTTATCGTTCCATTTTCAAAAGGAAAAGGAAAAAGGTGAGCAATAGAAGGACTGTCTTCTGCTACCATGCAGCAGACAATGCAATGCGCTGTAGACAAATCAGCCCTTGAGACAGTTTCTTTCGATGGCAGAGCGCATGCATCTGATTTAGTGAGCACAAGGACAAGACTATTTAAAGCAGGGGTCTCAAACATGCGGCCCGCGGGCCGCATGCGGCCCGCGAACCCGATTAATGCGGCCCGCGAACACGCTCCTGGTTTTTTGGTTTTTTAAGGAAAGAAGTCGGTTTAAAGGAATTTTGCAGTTCCTTTACGATTTGAGCCAAGGTTTAAACTGCTTTTTACTCCTTTTGCTGTGAACATTGAATCGACAACAGCAGATAATAGATGTAAGCCAATGCAGATGGATTTGGTGCACCTTAAGTACGATGAAACGCCCAAGTAGAAGTATGCTACAGCGAAGTTTTATGCCGGTGTGGCAAAATAGAGTCTCACCTGAATAATTGTATCTCCCCAGATAATGAGAAGTTGAAAAATGTCACTCCCGCGTGTTTTTATTTTTTGCAAATTGACTTCCATTTGTTCTGTTTTGAACAATGACACTAACAGGTATGTTTATTCCTATTAGATCATTTTGGTGACTTTTGTTTAGAGCACTTAGAACATTTAGAACACTTAAAAGCACCCAGAGTCTTTAACTAAATTCGAGTTGCCTTGCTCTGAACATTGCTTATGATACTTAAAACGATTGGAGTCATTTTGAATTTTGATTACAACATATTTTTAAAATTATATCGCCCACGCATTTTTCAATTTTGTTTGTAGTCCCATTATAGTTACACTTAAAATAATTAGAATGGTGTGTGAATTTTACAGGGTTATATCATCATTACAGCAACGTAGGTCTATATCATCATTACAGCATTGTAGGTCTATATCATCACTACAGCATTGTAGGTCTTTGTTGCAATGTCACGTAACTAATTCCATAGTTTCGCCTGCATGATTATATTATTTTGTTGCGGCCCGCGAGTCATAACAAATTTCCAAATGCGGCCCACGTGCTGACTTGAGTTTGAGACCACTGATTTAAAGGTTCTTAATAAAGGCAATTAATTAGAAACTGTGATCTCTTCGGCGACCTCGCGTGACTACGTCGTCAATATGAGGATGAAATTTCGTCTGTATTGGGTCGCCGATATGCGGAATTCTCTCTCCCTCACACCCTCCCTCCCACTCTCTCTCTCTCTTCCTCTCTTCCACTCTTTCTCCCTCCCTCTCACTCACCCTCTCTCTATCTCTCTCCATCTCTCTCTCTCTCTCTCTCTCTCTCTCTCTCTCTCTCTCTCTCTCTCTCTCTCTCTCTCTCTCACCCTCTCACCCTCTCACCCTCTCTATCTCTCTCCATCTCTCTCTCCCTCTTGTTATTTGTCTGCCCGTCTATTCCTGTGAATGAATCTCCAATTTTTCTTCATCTGCTTTATGTCTGCCTGCCTCTCATTCTGTCTGCCTGCCTCTCATTCTGTCTGCCTGCCTCTCGTTCTGTCTGCCTGCCTCTCATTCTGTCTGCATGCTTCTCTGTCAGTCCCTTATTTTGATTGCATGCCTTTCCTCCAATCTTCGTGTCATTCATTTCCTGCTTAAAATGATTACTTCTGGCCGCACGTCCTTCTGTTTGACTTCCCTCTTTCTGTCTGGCTGTCTGCTTGTATATCTGTCCGTATGCCCTTCGTTCTGCTTGTCCATCGTTTGCATATTGTCTCCATTTGTGGACTTTCTGGTACAGATTTTGTCTTTCAGCATGATAAGACATTTGTCTTCTGCTAGCGCCATCCAATTCATTTCCAGATATTCAGTTCTGTTGCATTTATCATCCTCGTTCCCCACATCTCTCCCCATTTCCACCATCCTCAATCTCTGTGTCTGTCTGTCTGTCTGTCTGTCTGTCTCTCTCTCTCTCTCTTTCTGGCTGTCCACTCTTCAGCGCCGCCTAATTCGTCATTCCGTTTCATACACTGATGTTGAGCAAAACAATTAAACGAAAAAAAGTACAGAAGTGGCACAGAAGAGGTAGAGAAGAGGCAAGAAGAGTCATACAAGAGGTACGGGCGAGAAGGAGGAGGCACGTGCAGATACAGAGAAGAACAGGTAAGGTGTGCAATGCATTTCAGCAATGGATTACGTCATCAGGAAGAATGGATGACGCACTAAAAAAAATGAAGGACGCAAAAACGAGATGGAAAGACGGATGA